>CM053511.1:53003440-53093435 GCA_028627145.1 Eidolon dupreanum
CATTTTGGAAGTCTCATCCTGTTTTATTTTTCTGTTTTCATTTCCTCATTCCTTCCTTCTTTCCTTCTTTTGGGTTATTGGAAGCTTTCTAGTTTACTTAATGTCTTCTGGAATATACCTTTTTATATGTGTTTCAATGTTTGCTCTTAGGATTGCAATAAAACATTTATCTTTGCAGTCTGTTTGGAATTAATATTTTAGCACCTCAAGTGAAATCTATAAAACTTACTAGCATATAGATCTCTTCATGGTTTACTTACATTATATGTTATATTTATATATATTGAACTCCATCAGACAATTTTATGGATTTGCTCTCAACATAACGCATATAATAAAGAACTATTAAAGGAAGGATAGTCTGTTGTATTGATCTGCACATTTACATTTTCATTGTTTTCTTTCATTCCTGATGTTCCAAGTTTCCTTTGGTTGGCATTTCCTTCCTGTCTGAAAAACTTACTTCAGCAATTACTTGATAGCATGTCTGCAAACAACAAAAACATCATGATTTTCTTCATTTAAGAGGTCTTTATTTCTCTTCATTTATAAAAGGCATAGTCTCTGGATATAAAATTCTAGGTTGACAGTTGGATAACTTCTATTAATATATCTTGAAGTTCATTGACTCTTTTCTTAGACATTTCCATTTGGCTACTAAGGCCAACCAGTGACTTATTATTCCAGTTACTATATAGTTCAATTTAAAATTTTTCATTAGCTTCCTAAACCTTGTATTTCTTTGATGATATTTCTACTTTTCTATTCATTCTAAGAGATTCACCTTACTTATCAAACTATTTTTATAGTAGGTGCTTTAATGTCTGTGCAGGATAATTCCAACACTTTTGTCATCTCAGCTTTCACATCTGTTGAATGTTTTTTCTTAAAGAAGGTGAAATTTTCCTTATTCAAATTTTGTTGAATAAATTTTATTTTATCCTGAGACATTTTGAATATTATGTTATGAGACAGTGAGTCTTACTTAAATCTTATGAGGAATGTTGATTTTTTTGTTTGTTTGTTTCATCAGGCAACCAACCCAGTTGGGTTAGACCACAGTTTCAACTACTTTCTGTGGGGTGAAGTTTCCACATCTACAGTGTTCTTCAGGTTAGTCACATCTGAGCACTAGCCAGGTGGTGGCCTAGACTGCAGTCTTTCTTTAAGTTCAATTTCAACATCTATGACATATTGTTTAAGCTCAGATCCATGAATACATAATGCAGAAGTAAAGAATTTCATAAACAAATCGAAGGGTCACTTTCCCAAACTTCTCCCCAAACTTCTCCCTCTCCACAATTTCTCTGATATTTCCTGGTAAACTGGGCTCTTCTTTTTGGTTCTCTGGGCAGAATCTCAGGAGTTTTTTTTTTTTTTTTAACCTATTCTGCTCTATATTCCCCATAACTGTGGGACAAGCAGTGAGAGGTCAGAGAGAAAAAGAAAAACAACATGGGTACGTATCATACCTTTGAGACCAAAAGCTCAAGGAGAAGGAAGTTTTCTCTTCCTCACAGCTATAGGCTCTTACAAGTTCCCATGGCACCAATGCCATAGGAATGCTTGGTGGCTGAGATACACAAAAAAAAATAGAAAAAGAAAAAGAAAACAACAATGAGAATCCCTTGCACTCATTCTGACTGTTAGAAGACCCCCTTCTGACTTCTCACAGGGGGTCTGTTGGAGATTTTACTCTTTGTGTCACTGTCCATGTCTGAGTTTCCAGCCATGTTGAATCTAGTCCTGAGAATATTGAAAGAAAAAACAGTGAATCCACCACCAGTTTGATATGAATTTGAATTCTATTCTTCTCCAACTCGCTGGCTACTATTTGCTTTTCAGAGTCTTCAGAGAGTGTCTCTATGCCTTTTGTCTGGGTTTCATAGCTGCATATAGTGGGGAAGACAGAGTATTCTTATTCTGTCTTATCCAATATATTTTGCTACTCTACCTATGTCTTCACTCATAACTCTGAGAACATCTGGTGCTGCTTCTGTTTCAGCAAGTTGTCACCATTAGCGTTCAAACTCTAGTGTCACACACACACACACACACACACACACACACACACACACACAGAGATACCATTCCCCCAGATACACTGATATTGTTTAATAAGCCTTCACACAGGTCTCCCTTACTGTTTTTTGACTCTGTTAGTATTTAATCTGAAGACAGTTCCAGTTCTGTTAATCCATAGGGGAAAATTCTGAATCCAAGTAAACTCCTTTGGTTATGTGAGAGTCTGGCATAAGTGCTTCGTCACTCCTTTTTCGTCAGTTTGCATGCCAAATTTTTTCCTGGAATCGGTACCAATTTACTCATGAAAGGATAACCATAGGAATCCTTTCTCCACATCTCCTTTAGTGGAATGCATTGGCTCTAGGTCACAACATTCCTGCCAGGAAATGTACTTTCCTAAGCTATGATCGTTTGCAGAATACATTATTGAAGACTGCAACTTGAAGACCTCCATGTCACTACTTTCTGCCTAGCTGTTTGACAAATTAATCACTGTGAATAGTTTGACTGGATGAACAGCCAGAATGCTGACACTTCTGGGGGCTAGGCAACTTGGAAGACCTTGGAAACTTTTTTCAGCAATGAAGATTATTGAAATACCTGATCCCATTATTTAAAAAACTTTACTGGGCAGTGACATTATCACAATTAAATACCTTAAAAACTGATCTCCTTTGGATCCTATTTATTTTTAATCACTTGCTTTTAAAGAACATGAAATATACAAAATCTCTTTTATATTGGTATCTTCAAGTTTCATCACTGAGTTAACAGTATTTGCAGGACATTTGGAAAGGCTTATAAACAGATTTTTTGGTGTCGCTAAATGAACACAAAAGTAATAGCTAAAACGAAAACATACTGGTTGGCACAAAAAAGCAGTCATGTTTCATGTTGCTTTTCCCTTCTTAATTGGAAGAGAAAAATATAGAAATTGCAGGGTGGTTTGCATCCATCTTCATAAAAGGTGTTGAATGAATAATATTGGAAAATCAACTGTATCTATAGCTCTCTTGATGTTTAGCTTTTCTTGCATACACACATGTTTGTGATCACAGACTACTGATAGTTTGCCAATAGTAGAGAATGTTGATTTTATTTACTTAATCTAAGAAACAGGGTAAGCACAATCCTGGGAGAAACTCAGACTATGACATAGTTTAGAATAATAACTAATAAATATTTGGGGTTCATAGTTTAATTTGTGGCTTATTTTTAACCAAACTTACAATTTACCTGTGATGCATTTCATACTTCTTGAGATATTTATGTTTTAAGGTCTACACTGTATTCTTAACAAAGGAATTGAGACATGTGGCATAGATTGCTAGCTGCTTATCCAATATCCACTCTTATGTTGTTTCTTCTATAATGGATTCCTGAAATTTTTAGGAGATGGCAATGGGCCCAACAAAAAAATTTCTAGCATTGAGTAAGGCTTCTTTCAAAACTCCTAATGTGTCTCTAATGGCAAATTCTTTCTTTTACTTTTGCTAATTTCTCCCTTGATGCTGCATCAATTGCATACATAACTACTGAAGCTCTGGTGATCATCTTATGAGCACAAAGAGAGCTTGCAAATGGGAACCATAGGATAAGGATGACAGAAGAGAAAGATATCAGCTGCCTAGATCAATGGTGCCATTGTGTAATGACAACACAATGCTAGCATGTAATTTTGTTATGATGGGAAGGAAGAAAATCCTATTTTATTGAAGTTATTATTCTTCTGCGTTTTTGTTGATAAAGGCCAAAGATATTTTCTAGCTGATACAAGATGTAAACAGTTGACCCTTGAACAACACAAGATGAGCTGTGTGGACCCACTTGTACGGTAAATTTTTCAATAAATATACAGTTGGCCCCCCATGTTCCTGGGTTTCTTATCCACAGATTCAACCAATCACTGAGTGAAAATAGCATTTTCAATTTGCTGTTGGGAATCCACGGATGCAGAAGGCCAACTATGTGCACTGTTCCACGCTACTTTGTATAGAGGACTTGAGCATCCCCAGATTTCAGTGTCCACTTGAGAGGGGTATCCTGTGATCGATCAGTCCCCCATAGAGACTGAGAGATGACTGTCATTGAGTTTTTTGGGATTCAAATGTCATGCGTGGATTTTCAACTGTGTTGGTCAAGAGTCAACTTCCCCTACTTCCCCTATGTAATTCCAAAGAAAATTGTCATATTTCCATAGAGCCTATGCAAAGCTGTGCAACTCCTCCTTATTCCTGCCCCAGTTGTTATGAATCAATCTTGCAATGAGCATGTGTACTCAGTCGCACCTGTTTAAAAAGTTCCATATCTTCGAACTTAGCATTGGAGAGAAAAAAATAATTCTAAGATCTCCTAGGTGGGATATTGTCAAAGGTGATACCTGGGCTCTGTTAACAGCCTCATTTCCTACTCAACAGAGAAGGTGGCCAGTGACAACCTGCAAGTGGACACGTATCGTTGATTACGATGACCACAAATTTTCCACTCCTATTGAGATACAGTTTCCTGTCCTTGCATCTAGGCTGGTGTATATGACTAGTTTGATTAAAGGAATGCAGCAGAAGTGACACGCTTTACACACAGACCTTGGGAGACGGGTAGCTTGCACTGCCTGATCTTTGGAACACTCCCTGTAGAAACACTAAGCCACCATTTAAGAAGTCCAGCTACTCAAAGATCATAATATGTAAATGTTCTGATACACAATTCCCTCTGAGTCCAGCTTTCCAGTCATTCACTCCATGCTACAAGCCAGGTGAATGAAGCCGGCCCACATGCCCTAGACAGCCCGTTTCACAGCTAAATAATACTGTAATTTATGCTGCATGAGAAGATGTCTTCGTCTATTGGGCTGTTATCACAAAAACATCATAAACTGGGTAAATTATAAACTACAAACATTTATTTCTCAGTTTTAGAGGTTGGTGGTCTAAGATCAAGGTACTAGCCTCCAGAACTTCAGAAAAGATCATGATATTTTCTGTGTATCTTCACATAGTGAAAGGGTAAAGAATCTCTCCAGGGTCTCTTTTATAAAAGTACTAACCCTACTCATGAGGGCTCCACCCTCATGACCTAGTCACCTCCCAAAGGGACACTTCCTAATGCCATCACACTGGGCATTAAGTTTCAACATGTAAATTTGGAGGGTACACAAACATTCAGCCTATAGCAACAGAAGGGATTCTATATCCCCGAATCACCACATACAATTAAGAAATATAACAATAAAATATCTATTGTTTTAAAAAGCTAAATTTGGGGGTAGTGTGTTACGCGATAATGGATAACCAGACAACATGTGAGATACGATAAAAAAGAGAAATCTAAGAAAATTTCCAGATTTCTAAGTTAGTAGAAACGGCAAATTTTGATACCTAATTTTTTAGGTATAGAGTAGTTGGGATTATAAAAAAGTGTATTAAAAGTAGAAGAGAGACAAAGATAGAATATCAGAAATAACATGTAAACGTGAGCAGATTTATAAGATTAAGTGCGGAAGGATGAAAAGGTTCATTAAGGCAAATGAAGGAGAGCGTGTTCTTGCAGAAGTCAACAGCTGGACTGAGAGATCGATGTGGGGGTGTGGGGGCCTTTCCTAAAGAAGGGAGCGATCAACAGCGGGACGTTCAGTTGGTTGAGATGAAGACTTCAGTTCATCACATTTGACAGAGGTTGGGACGATCAAAGCCACTAAGTGTGTCCATTTCCACTCTCTCTCCCCATCCAGTCCAGGTTTCACTCCTTCGTACCTGCTCAGTTCTACTCAATTTTTTTTTCATCTGCACCTGGCTCACCCTGCCAATCATAAAAGGAGACCTGGAGCACCCCGTGAAGACACTTCTGAAACCCCGGCGGTGGAGAATCAACAAAGTCAGTATGTCAGGATTTTCTTTCCCCTCCAGCAATATGTCAGTTGACATTTAATAATATTAACCTGGATTGTTAATAGGGAATTTTAAAAATTTTTGACATCACCCATCCACATTTATAAGCTTCATCGCATTAATAAAATCATCATTAGATAAACTATTTAGAGCTATGGCATTTATTTTAGGAAAACATATATTTAACTCTAGATTTGAGAAAAGACTTCTTTTCATAAATTAAGCTCAAAAAAAAATCCAGTGTTTGAAAGGAGTAATTTATAGCCATTTATTGTTTGGCTTGAGGATACAGAGTGATATAAAATATTAATTACGTATAGGAAATATACATAATTTTATATATTTACTTTAACAATAATATGTTATATATTATAACATATATTAACTTGAAGAGTAGTTTTGATGGAAAGGAATAAAATTATGTGTATGTGTATGTATATATACATATTACATACACACACACACACACACACACACACACACACACACACATATATATATATATATATATAAGTGTCTTTTCTATTTTACTTTGCCCTCCAGTCCTTGCTCACAGTGATTTTTAATTAGTGTAAATAATTACTAAGTCTTTGAAATTCCATTAATTTCTCTGCATTCTTAAAATGTGGAATATATTGCTTATTAAACCAGTTTTTTTCTTCAAGTACAGCTTACCTTTCTGAACTCAATTCTTTAACTTATTTTTCCTAATTTATGCTAAACTCTCTAGTTCTCCATAAAAAATAAAAAATAGAATATGCATACCTATATCATCTACATACACTGTTTTCTCCCTCAACCGTATTGTTCTTTTGGGCTATGATACCTTACTTCTTCTTTATCTCCTGGGGACCTTTTAGGTCTTAATTCATTCTTCCACAATAGTCAAGAGACTCAAATCTTCCATTTGTATTTCCACTACATATTGTCCCTCAGTCATCATTACATTGTCTTACTATATCATCACTTTTTAAATTTATTTATCCCTTTACTTTTCTGTAAATTTTTTTAAGGCAGAGCCCATCACTATGACACACACATAGAAGACAGTCAATAAATGTTCTGTAGATAAATATGTAATGATTAAGTGTAGCTGGACCAATAAAACAATCCACATGAATTCAAATAGAGCTGCGGCCGGTCTCTATGCCCTCTTCTGGCAGACGTCCTTTCTAATTTACCATACCATGAGTAATAAACTCTGTCTTCCACTTTTGCCTTTAACCAGGTTGTCCCTTTCTTCTCCCTCACCCATCTACGGAAGGACTTTGAGGCTTTGGTTCACCCTTTAAGTCGCATATGAAGGGTAAGCAGCTTTCAGGACGAAGAAATGTTTGTAGGGCATTTTAAAAATCAAATTTGAGAAATAGACCATAGATAGAGAACAAACTGATGGCTGCTAAAAGAAAGGGGATGGGTGGGAAAAAAATAAATAAATAAATTTTTTTTTTTTTTTTTTATCCATTTAGTATTTGTATGTCCAGTGCTTCAGTTCTCTGGTCTATAAAGACAGGATCATAATGCCATCCACTTCACAGGGTTTTTGTGAGGATTAATGAGTTAATTGTGAAGTGCTTTTATACGTATTTTCTCTCATAAAACAAAAATTCTATAAAGTGTGTTTCTGCTTTAAACCCTTTCTGGAAAAAAAAAAAGTAGCTATAAGTAAAATTAGCCTTGTTTTACATGTGAAGAAAGAGCTTCAGAGGAATTAAGTAGCTTCCAGAGTGAAGTAAAGCTTCTAAGGGGCAGGTTTCAAATCCAGGCCAGCCTAAAACTTGAGCACTGAGCATTTCAAGTCCAAGTCCGTAGTTACTGTATTTGTTTTCTTAGCTGCAACTGCAGAGAGAGAGCAAAGATCAGATGATGTCATTGGACATGAATTCATTTGATCTTGCTTAGCCGCACTGGTAAGGTAGACAGGGCCGGGAAGTAAGCTTGGGTCTTGTCCGCTAAGGCTGGGTACCAAGTAGAACAGGGGTGGCAGGATGAGACTGAGAGGACAATCGATCAATCAATCAATCAGTAAAAATGTAAAAAAAAAAACAAAAAAAAATGAGAAAAATAACTGAATAGGACATTTATATTTAAGAACCACACAATTATTTCATCTACTTTTTTAATAAAGCCATGCAAATTGATTGTGTTTCAGAGACCAAATATTTAGTTAACAGATTTAATGTTTGACTCATCCAAAAATTTATGTAACAACTTTTGTAAGTCTCCAGATCATGCTCCCATTAAAAACAATAAGTTATTGTCCATGATGAAGAAACTGTATCACATATAAGCAACATACACACACACACACACACACACACACTAAATATTTATGTGAAAAATAGTACCTTCTGACATAAATGCTTGAGTCTCTATTATATACCCTATAACCAGAATAATTCCTTCTGTCATTTAAAATAGATTAGTCAAAAATATTTTATCCAAAAAGCTTTCTCTTTCAAGTTCAACACTAACTGGACATCTAACAGTCATATTAAGAAGCTACAGATTCAAAATTCAATTGTGAAAAGGTGTTTAATAAAATGAAACAATTCTAAACTGCACTGCAAATAACATTTATTAATAAAACAGAATATTTGCAGGGCAAGTCATTAATGGGAGCGTACAGCTTTCTGCTCTAGCCATAACGGTGTGACAGCTGTTGCTTTGTGAAATGACTTGGTATCTCCTCCAAGTATAAAACACAACACAATACAGGGGACTAATTTAAATCAACTTGGCTTCACATAGCATGTCTCATAGCATGTCACAGTGGGAGCCCTAATGATCTTCTACCTGGCTTGTTTGTCTCGGACTCCCATTTTCCATCCTGTGATGTGTGGACGTGAACCACGCCGAAGATAATTTGAGACTAATTACTGGCCACGTCAATGGCAATTTTCCTATAATGATCAACCATACAGTTCCTTTTGAAAATCCTTTCTTACACAACAATAATGAAAGTAAGATTTCAGACCGTTTCTTGTTTTTTTGCTTTGTTCCTAAGAGTGTTTTTCTTCCCTTGAAGAAATCAAGGATCACTTACTCGTAAATAAAAACTTAGATTTTAGTAGCTCTGAATATAGCAGGTGAGGATAAAACAGAAGGCTAACATGACATGGAGTACAAGGGGAGAACTCAGTCCTAATCATTATTTTATTTTATTAAATGAACTCAAAGCACTGCAGAGACAAATGCAGTGAGTAGTAAATGATTTTGCTAGATAAATATTTACTATTTGGTCACTCTCTTTTTTCTTCTAATACATTTCAGCAATCTTGAAGAGTAACATGCACAAGAACCTCTTAAGTGCAAGCCTTAAACTGTGTTACCTCCTTGAGATTTCTGAAAATAAAGTCCCACCAGAGGAAGTACAAATTAAAAAAAAAGAAAACTAAAACTGATTAATTTATAGCAGATGCAACATTTTCGTAGGATTTTAATGCCTCATTATAAAATAAATGATCATCTACACTGTATTTATCCTTTATGGGATTAACAATGTTCTCAGTTAAAATAATCTCCTTAGGTTTTAAAGTTTACTTGACACTTGATTGTACTAAATATATAAAACCATTAAAATTAGTCTAAGCTTCTTGCAGGAGACTTTCTTCTTTCTCATATATCTGAAATATCTCATTACTTGATGAGAAAGTGTGGTCCAGATAAACATGTTTATTTTAATAAAATAGGGGGGCAAGGCATACCACAAAGCACAGTATGTTAGAATCTTTTATGAAGTAGCATTAGGCTCATTGAAAGCCACTGGTGCCTAAATTATTGAGCTTAATAAATAGGAAGATTAGCATCTTTGATATACTATTGAGTTAAACCATATTATTCTATAGTCATTGATTTTTTTTTTTTTTTACCAATATGAGTTTAGTGAAGAAATAATACAGATAGGACAATGTAAGCATATACCATGAAACTTGACCTTTATAGAATGCAAGGATTTGAATAATAGCTCATCAGTCAAACACAAGAATGTTCTTGGGTAGGAAAATTATACTCTAAAACCCAAAAGCGATTGCCAGAATACCATGTAAACTGATCAATTAAAGATGCTACACCATTTTTCCTTTTGTCAAATACAATCACTTTAACATGTTTTCCAAACTTCACCCTGTGGCATGCAGAAGTATAGGAATGAAAAAACAGAAATCATTTTATATACCTATTTTTTTTTAGGGTACACCTTCCTATTCTCGATGTGACAACATAGCATGGAATCCTTCTAAAATCACTGTGGCCTTGTCAAAAAGATCCAAGAAGCAAATGTGAAGAGGCTGTCAATGTACAATATGGGAATATTTTAAGAATCCTTAAAAATAAGTGTGGCGAATTGAAACATATCGAATATGTTTAAATCCATGAGTTTATTAATTGATGTTAAGAAATAGTAGCAACGAAAACCTGATTAGCCACCAGTGGAAGAAAATAGATAATCAACTTGCTTTAAAAGTTAGTTTTAAAAAAGGAGGAAGAGGAGAGTATAGAGAAAAGTGAGAAGAATAATGAAGCATATTCCAGATTTTTTTTGATAACAGAAGTGATGAAAATACCACTTTAAATATTAGTTTTTCCACCCATCAAATGTATGATACTTGAATCTGATCAGGCCTCAATCTCTAACTACCAATTTACAAAAAATTTAGGGGCAGAAAAATGTCTTAAATGAAATCACAGGAATGCAATTGGCAAAATCTAGAATATGGGAAACCGGAGAAATATTCTGGTATTTTCCCCAACCACAACAATAAAAACAACATAAAAGGAAGGGACAGGAGAGAGATGACTAAGATTTAAAAGAAGGTACCAACAAATAAACCAATTACAAAATATAGAACTTATTTGTATCTGGAATAAAACCCTATTTAAGAATCATAAGGCAATTTGTGCAGTGTAAATATTACATGAATATTTAAAGATATTAAAGAATCATTTTAAATGTTTTAGCAGTATAATGATATTTTCGATGTTTTAAAATGTTTTTAAGTTCTTATCCTTTCTTTCCATAATAAAATATTTATAGATAAAATAATAGGTTATCTGGGATTTGATTCAATATCATTTTGAAGGAATGAGTGGGAATATAGGTCAAAATGAGATTGATTGGTTGGGAAACTGATCATTTTTGTAGGTCGGTGATGCGCCTGTGGGGTTTCATCATATTACATATGTTTTCTCTTTATTTTTGGTATAGATTTAAAATTGTCTGTAATAAAATTTGAAGAGGTAAAAAGAACACCTGGATCCTTAGAGAAGAGGAGTCTGAGACCAATGTGATCTGGGGGAAATGAAGCCACAGTTGCCTGGGGAGCCCTCACAGCACCGGGGATGCTGAGACCCCCCGCAGGGACAGGAGATGAGGCCTCAAGGTACACGAGTGAGGAGCTGGAAGCGAGAGTCCCACGAAAAATGTAACACTCAACAAGAAGATGAACTGGAAAAGGTCCACCGACTAGGAAAAGTTGGTAGCAAAGAAATAGAATCTCTCTGTTTTACTCTGAATGGGACAAGATCAAAGACAAAGGAAGCTTACAGACAAACCTAGATGATGTTGTTTTTACAGGATAACTTTTGCTAGTCAGTGAATTAAAAAAAAAAATGGGAGACTATTATGTATTAAACAAAATTCAAGGGGCAAGACAAATTGTATACTGAGTCGTTGTCAGGTTGGGTTTGAACAAATTAAGCATAAAAAGAATTAAGATAATTGGGGACATGTTTATGAGTTGGGAATTAGATGACTAAGGACTTATTGCTAATCTTCAAGTAGATTGATATTACATGTTTCTGTAAGGCAATATCCGTAATTTTAAAGATGCAGATTGCAGTAGGTGGTGCTGAAAAAGCATAATATTTGAAGTATGGTTTCCAAATGGGCTTCTCAGTGTGGTCCCTGAAGAAGCAGCATCAGCCTCACCTGGAACTCACTAGAAATGCAGACTCCCAGTTGCCACCACAGACTTATTCAATCAGAATTTGCATCCTACGAAGATCCTCAAGTAATTTTTGTGAACACGAAAATTTTACAGATTCTGATTTTAAAAACTCCAACAGAGAAAAGACAAAGACAAAGATTAACGGAGACTAGGTGGCAGAATTTTCATAAGCGTTGAACTTGAAAAGGACAAACGAGATCCACTGTGCCATTATCTTTGAATGATTTGGATATATTTATCATTAAATACAAAAATAAAAAAAAAGATACACTTCAAAGTCCAACAAATTTGCACAACTTCTTCTACATCTATTCTTGCTTTATGTCTGAAATTTTAATAATTCTAAAATTCAGTTCTGTTACATTGATGTTAAAGAAAAATCTGTTGTTATGCCATTTAAAATAAAGAGTGTACTGGAAGGCTGAAAATTCTGATAAATGAGGCTAATTTTTCCCTGAAACTTACAATAAACTGGAAAATTATGTCATGAAATTACTAGAATGTTCAGCATTAATGCCTGAATACGAGTTGTGGTTTATGATAATATAATTATATTTAAAACATAACTGTAGGAAATCAAATATTTTTATTACACATCTTGGCAGGAATAAATGTTAAATTATACTATATTCTGATTTTTATGGAATCAAAATACTAATCATCAAAACAAGAGAGGCTAACACTGAATTAGATAATTCTTAAAATGGCCATAAAATAATGATCAAATTGTATTTTTGTGTACAGAGATAACCACGAGGGAAAATGTTTTTCTATATTACTAGCCGAACAGAAAAAAACTTTTGCACAGAACAGTTTGAAAAGCTCTACAGATATAATACAGAGTTAAGCTGAAAGCTAGAAAATAGACAATTTCCCTGCCTATAGCATATAAATATTACATTTTGAAGCAGCAGCGCTATGAAATAACTTTAGCGTTCTCGGCTCAATTCATGTGCAAACCAGTATGACCAACGTTATTCCTATGCATATTTAAATTGTCCACAAAACTAGGGAAAAACAGAGGGCAAAATCATTTGCATTATACACCTGTAAGTTCGCCTTCCGGATTACATTCTAAACTTATCCCCATGTTTCTTTGTGTTTGAAAGTATTATTTGGTTCAGTAATATTTTTAAAAATATTATGATAAATACTTCCCCAGGAAAATTTTTACCTTCCTTCCAAGTAAATATGATGGATATATGTACGGAAAGTTAACTCTATATTCAGAAAATTAATGATCGAATCAGAGCCAAGAGTATTAATTGAATCTTCTAGATTAGCAGTTTGTTTTTCTGTAAAGACATGAAGTTCAATTTGAGAACTTCTCTTTAATTCATTAATTTTAAAATAACAATAAGGAAAACATTGCATATGAGTCTAAATAACATATTTTAAGGATAATAGCTATATTTTCAAGAAGAAAAATATCAAGGAGAAAGATGTCATGATACTGCATATTTACAAACTATCATTTGGCTCAATATTCATTTCTGCATCCTATTGGTTATATCATAGGATGTGTACAATCTGAAAAACTCCACGTATGAAACAATGAGGAAGAAAAAAGGCAAGGATGTCTCATACTATTAGAAAAATCATTTGGCCTTGTGGACCCCAAGAGTCCCCGAACTACAAGGAGAAATGAGACATAGGGCTTCTCTTACTTTTGAGGAAGCATCAGAAGGAAAGACTCCTTGCTATTTGCAACTGAAGTGGGTAAGACAAAGCAGCTCCATTTTTCAAGAATTGCTGAAGATGAAATGTGAGTTAGTTTCAGTATGAAGCAGCTGGAAAAGTGAGAAAGAGACAGAGAAAGAAAAAGCAGATAGAAGACATCTTTGCAAGAAAGACAACAGAAAGCTCAGAGAAACGCACCGGGCTGTGATGAGACAGGTGGGCAGTAACACAGGACCAAGTCGAACTGGAGAGGCGAGATCATGCAGCATGTTGAAGGTAAATGTAGAGTTTGGAGAATTTAAGCAAGTTTCTAACTGCATAAAACATTAAAGGTCATGTAAGTGAAGGGACTCACACAGAATACTGAAGGATGCACAGAAAATCACTACCAATCACACGTCACTTGAAGATAAGGAATGTTCTGAGGAGTGCATCATCGGGTGATTTCTTTGTTGTGTGGACATCGTCAAGGGCTCTCGCACAAACCTAGATGGTCTAGCCCACTGAGGCCATATGGTGTAGCCTATTGCTCCTTGGCTATAAAAGTACAGCAAAAATATAATATAAAAGATTAAAAATGGCACACCTGTGTAAGGCACTCATCCTGACAGAGCTTGAAAAGTTCCTCTGGGTGAGTCAGCGAGTGAGTGTGAGTGAGTGTGAAGGCCTAGGACATACTGTCCATTACCGCGGACTTTATAAACACTGCAAACTTAATTAATTAACCTTAGCTTACTGTAACTTTTACTTTATAAACATTTTAATGTTTTAACTCTGTGACTCTTTTGTAACACTTAGCTTAAACCACAAATACAAGGTCCAACTGTACGAAAATATTTTTTCTTTATATTCTTCTATAAGATTTTTTCTATTTTTCATTTTTTTTTCTTTTTAAACTTTTTTGTTAAAAACTGAGGCACAGATACACACACGAGCCTTGGCCCACAGAGGGTCTGAGTCATCAGGATCCCTGTCCTCCACCTCCGCATCTTGTCCCCGTGGAAGGTCTTCAGGGGCCGTAATCACACAGAATTGTCACCTCCTATGACAACGTCTCCACCTGGAACACCTCCCGAGGGACCTGCTAGGCTCTTCTCAAAGAGGTGTCACTCTTCTCAGAAATAGATCCATGGAGGTTTGCTTGGTTCGTTTCTCTTTTTCATCATAAATTTGCTTACAAGCAGATGATACACCTCTCTATTAATGAAAACCTTTTGGTGTTGGAGTCCGTGTTTTCGAACTCTAAGGAGCTTGTTGAATTCTGCAAAAGTTTCTGCTAAATGCTTCACTGTACACTTTCCTGGAGGTTCTTCTTCCTTTCTTCTCCTGCAGTTCCCTTTTCTTTTGTCTCTTCTTCGGCTGCACACTCCTGTTCTAGTTTCAACAAACTTTTCTCAGTCAGTTCCTCAGTAACCCCCTCTAGGAGGTCCTCAGAGACATCCTCCTTCACACCAGGTTAAATCCCACGTAGAGAGTTCAGGGCTATTTCAGGCATCCCCTGGGAGTCATGGACCATATCCCAAGGATAAGCGGGGACTACTTTAATTCATAGAAACCTCTTATAGTAACGACAATAGAAATGACAATAAAAATCAGTTTGGGGGACTACATTTATATCACACTACCAACTTTTTATTTTGTTCCATAAAAGCTCCGCAAAATGAAACTATCTATCATCAACATCATTAGAATAAAAACAGGGCGGTCTAATCTCAAATCTAGAATATTTTATTTAACTTAATAAATTTAACGTTATAAAAGAATTTCTCACAGCATCACCCTTAATGTCCCCAGCACGGACTAATATCTGGGGATTTTTGCTGTCGGTCATTTGAGACTGGCCACAGCGTTATTCATCTCTGCAGCCCAGGACATGCATAATGTTTGGCAAAAGGTAGATTTTTAAAAAATTGTCGAATAAATAATACAATTCCTGTGATCAGTTTTGCAGTTCCTAAAATGTTAAGTTATTCTTTAATTCTAAAGGAAAGTCAGATAATTTCTGAGGGCTTTTCAAATCATGCTAAGGTGCCAGCCTACATTTCTTCAACTGAGGGAAAATGGGAAGAAACAGACAGCTCTTCCAAGGTCTCCAAGCTTCCGTGCCTTTTATATGTCCATAATTTTAATTCTCATCGTTTTTAAGAACTACTGAACTATTTGAGGTGATCCATTCTCTAATTAAAATGACAGATTTTGCATAGCACACTGAGTATATTAACAAATAACTTACTAATAAATGATAATATCTATAGCAATAATTTAATCTGATTTCCATGAAATGGACATGAATCATAATTTTGAAAATGTTAACTCATCTAAGAAGATTAGAATATTTACACAACATCGCCTAAAACATTTCTCTTGATACTTTAAGGCTGCTTTCCTAGAGGATAGCACCTGGAAAGATGAGAGGAAAAAACAGAATCTTGATTCTAAAGCAAGGAAGACTTCACATATATGGTATTTCAGAAAACCAATTCACCATGATACATTTGGATAAATGGCGGCATGTATGAGATCTCTTTAATGTAATCCAGTTTATTAAAAAACGGTTTTCTGGAATAAGTGCAACTATTCTACATTCTGCTTATGGAAAAATATAAAATCTGAGCTCACTGAGCCTCACTGCCCTCTTATATTTGGTCCTAGCCAATCCACGGGGCCCCGGTTATGAACTATCCTATCATCTATACATCAGAGAAAAAAGCGCCTGTGTGCTATGTTGATAGTCACTCTAAACAAATATTTATACAGTCAAGATCAGAGATATAAAATGTCAGTTCCAAATCCACCCATGATGGCACATATACCAGACAGATGACACAGCCTGGCTCAGGTTATAAAGGCTTGTGAAATACTTGAAACATATTTTGCAACCCTTGAAAGAATTCAAGTTGGAGATTAGCAGAAACCAGGGCTCAGTTCTGTCCATAATCCCCTTTATCTGTCTTCTAGCCAACAAAATGAAAACCTTAAAGCCAAACTGACAAATAGAGTGTGAAGGGCCTTCCACTGCATTTAAGAAAAGCTGAGACTGCTATATATAGAAATTTTCTTTTGTATTACTATTATTGCTGTTGTTGATTGTGGAAATAAGAAATAAACATCTAAATGACGCTATCTACTGGATTCTTTACTATATGCAATAGTCATTAAATTAACTCCCTTCATGTTATACCGGGCATATAGTACGAACACACGTGTAAAGAACAGAAATCAGTCTGTAAAGACAAACAGCTCTGTGATCCACAAATCTATTTTAAGTCCAGACAATTGGATCCATTAAGGTGTGAAAGAGTTTCAGGACAGTCTGTCTGCTATAAGTAAAATTGAGAAGTAAATAAGAAGGAAAAGAAGAAGAATGATGCTAGTTCATTATTAAGTATGATTATTCTATTCATATGGGACAGACCGAAACTCTACACGAAGTTGCACATAGGAAAAGCAGTCCTAGTGACAAATCATTGAGCACAGATATTTCCAGAAAGGTGCAGAGTGTATTGAATATAAGACTCATAATATTCAGTTAATTGCAAGAGGAAAAAGAAGAAAGAAAGGAAGATGCTATCGGTAAATGAGACAGGCTGACCTGAGATTGGAAACCTTTCCTCCCAATCTAAACATGTAGTCATGTTAACTAAAACACAGCAACATATGAAAAGCAAATGAGGAAACAAAAAATAACCTAATTTCCAAAAAAAAAAAGGCCGAGGAAGAAATGCCCAATCTCAGGATTTCAATTCAACATTAGAGTAGTGAGCGGAGGCTGAAACCAAGAAATTCAAGGTGGGGGGGGACACACTTTGTTTTTGAGGGCTGAGTTTAAATATTCGTTCTCTTCTCCAAAACGTTCTGGAAACAAAACGTTATTCATCATATTACTCAATTTTTGTAGCCTTTTTCACTACTTCTCTCACAGCTTGAGTCACTGTACTCCACTGTACTATTAATAAGATTTCAAACAATTTGAGCGTTTATGCAGAAATTATAATTGTCTCATGCAAACACACATCGTGCAACAAGATCATCTTACTATTCCCACCCATTCTTCAATTAGAATCTAGAAATGAAAATGAGATGCTATAGTTTGGTTAATGAACCAATTATTTTTGCTGAACATGGTAGTGAGACACAGCTTTTCTTTGCTTAATTATGTTTTAAAATGGCAGGCATTCATTTTACGTCTTTAATTGATGGCTACCACACAGACAATTAGTTTGAAAATTCTTATCGATATTCTTGAAATATATTTGTTTAAATCACAGGAAAAATCTTTTTTGACCTCACCCAAAGTATATTTTATAACGTTCCAATAAAAATATCATTCATATTTAGCTTTTCTGAACACAACAGTACATTTCCAAAATGCAAAGTAATTGCATTAGGATTATCACAAATATGAAGACATGCAATATTTGCGGAAGCAAATTTTCTCATGAAAATTTGGTTTCCAGAATAGAAGAAAAGAAGAGTAGAAATTTATTTAAAGGCAAATCTGAAGGTCGAAAGTCCAAATCCAAATTCCACAGTGAAAGAAAAGAGGTTAGTCATTATAAAAAGAAAGACAAGTAAAATGCAAAAATTATTGGACTATGTTTTGCTCAGGCAAAATAATATATAGTGTGTTGTAGCATCTATTATTACACAGTTTTTCTAGCCTATTTTAACTAGACATTACTGCAGATATTTAAAGGAGTCATTTGTTTTTCATTGGAAAGCATCTACAGTGGTAGGACTGGTATAATTTTCATGAATGTATTTAAAAAGGGTTGTAAAAAATCCTTTTACAACTTAGGAAGACATATACTTAGTTCTAACTGAAGGTTTGCAAATCAGTCATGGGAAAATACAGTATCTTCAAATTTAAAATGAATGCTAATTTTATACACACACACACATACACACATACACACACATATATATATATATCTTATCATATTAATTATATAATGATTTTAGTACTTCTATAAGACAAGTAAAATCCCATAAAATCTAAGTCTGGTTGGAAAATTTAAATAAACATATTTCATGTATTCTAAGCACTGGAAAATGAAAACACTTCCTATTATCTGTCATTTTCTTTTAGAATTTCTCAGCTTACTGAAAGTGCCTGTGTTAAGATACCAAAGAAGTGACATAGGCCATGAGAATATAGGTACTTACAGTCTCCTTGTCAGCAAAAAAAAGAAAAAAACGGTTTTCATCTATCCATTTCAGGGGCATCCAGAGATGTTTAAAATACATAATTTTAAATGGAATAGACATTAGCTATCATCTAGGTAACCCCTTCGAATCCTCCCCCATTCCATCTAAGTATGCTCTTCGTAGAGTTTAGAGGGGCTTTTAATAGCCCTCTTTTCACTATTCACAAATCTACATTTTTCCACTTTGTGGCATATCAGTGTTTAATTTATTAAACAAATATTTATTGAGCAATTATGTGTGTTACACACTGAAGATCAAAGAAGAATGAATATTCATTCGTCTTTAAGAAATACAGAGCCTTGAACAGATGACAGTGGAGAGAGACAAAATAATGCCTTGTTTATTCAGAGGAAGAATTTCCCATAGAAGCAAGCAACAAGTCCAATCATTGCACTGTCAAAGAGCTGGATTTGTGATTGAGAATGCACAGGCATATTTATTTCATTATCATCAAAGGTTACGACCTATTACAATCACAAAGACTTCTTCATGTACTTCTAGAGGAGTACGTAATGCATGAAGCCATCATGCTCAGAATAAGAAAGTAAGACAATGGGAACAAAGAAGAAAAGGAAATAGGATAGCAGATTAAAGGTTGACTTTTACTGTTTTTACTAGTATTAATCTACTTTGGCAAGTAGTATTCATTATTGTTAGCATTTTCCACCCAAAGTTTAAAATCAGACATTAAATATTAATGTTGCAAAAATATTTCTTTTAGATTTGAAAAACAACTTTAAGAGGTTAACATTACTTAAACTCTCTGAGCCTCCATTTCCTCATCTGTAAAACAGGAATAATAACTTATATTTAGGTTGCTGTGAGGATTAAATGTAGTCATGAATGTAGTAAATACACAAGCTAAATACATTCATTGCTTTCATCTACTGCTCTAAGTGATTGAGTGTTTGTTTCATATCATTCATGTTCATAATAATAATTAGTATTTACTGAGTACCTACTGTGTGCCAGACATTATTCTATACACTTTACATGGATTTTGTTTAATCTTCACAAATCACTATAAGGTAGTAGTACTGGTCCCATTTTATAAGGAAATTGTGATGTAGAAAAGTTAAGTAGTTTGTATGGAAATATATGTCAGGTAGTAATGAGAAATTACTGCTCTGGGTAGATATATTTTCTATATTGTTAAATAATCAAGACTATTTTTTGTTATGACATCAGAAACAAAGAGAAACGTGATCACACAATTTGTTCAGAAACCGGTTATTTTTAAATTTGTCTGAAACATTAATGCAATAGAATATTAACAGAAACTCTTGAGTGAGAGAATCATGATAAAATTCTTGTGATTTCAGTCAAAATATTTTTAATGATAGATGAATAATTCCCCATCTTATCTCATGACATCATTTTAGCGCCACATCTGAAAGTGTTTATTTATTTGCTTTCCACGGGGTCTGAACCTGGCGGATCTAGGCTGGACCAGTCTCAGGGCACAGTCTCCATTGATGCTACTCTTTGGCTGGGCAGGGAGATTCTGGGGTCTACCGAGAGCATTCATTCTGTGGGATTCTTGCACAAGACACCAAACCAGTAAGGGGGCAAAAAAATATTAATAACTGAATTCATTCACCAATTGATAAATATGGATCAGCATCATTAGACCTAGTTATGGAAAGCAAAGTATGTAGGCTAACCCAAACTTGCTAACAGTTGTCATCCAAGGCAGACAGAAGTTTTATTACAGAGAGGTCGAACCTGGGCCACAGGCTGTTTAATACTCTGATCAATGACCTGGATGGTAGAAAAGTCTGTGAACTTAGTAATTTACAGTTCTCTGTAGTTGGAAAGACTGATTAACACTTTCAATGTTGAGATCGAAATTCGACATGACCATAATACAACCTTAACAATTGGAGAAGTGGTTTAAAACAATGTAATTCAATATGACTATAGGTCAGATATAGACTTTAAAGGAATTGGGAAAGAAATGGAAATTATAATAATGTATATGATACCATGCTAGTGAAAATCTGTGTATGTGAGAGAGATATAGAATATAATAAATAATATTTAGTATAACCTGAGTCAAGAATACAGCAATAGCTTTTAGTTATTTTTCCCTTACTTTGGCATATTTGCTTACTCATTTATAAATGTTTTTATACATATTATCATAATTTATTCAAGTTAAATCCTTTCTTGCTGCTGATAATACTAAGTGTAATTCTAAGATATATAAATGAGGAGAAAGATAGAACAGTATATATAAATGGATGAACATTTATGAAATGACTTTGTAAAATATATCATGTATTGCAAATACTATTTATCCATTTATCATGTCACTAACACATTAATTCATTTATTTATTCATTAATCATTAAATACTTATAGAGTTTCTACTATATCTCAGGTACTGTATTAGATGCTGGTAATACAAAGTTGGGAGAAGCAAGCATTATCCATATTTCCTTAGAGCCCACAGTCAGATGCATAATGACTAATTCCAACAAATACAGACAAGGCAGTATGAGCACTGTAACAGGGAGGCTGTCTTCATCTAGAAAGAAGACTAGCGGCATCCTAGTGAAATGTCTTCTTTTACTTTTTTTCAAATTAAATTATTGGGGTGATATCGGTTAATAAAATTATACAGGTTTCCAGTGTATAGTTCATTAATATGTCATATGTACCTGCCATTGTATGTTCACTATCCAAAGTCAAATTTTCTGTCACCATATATTTAACCCCCTTTACCCTTACCTAACTCCCCTCCCATTTCCCTCTGGTGACCCTAAATTGTTGTCTGTGTCTATGAGCTTCTGTTTGTTTGTCCTGTTCATTTGTTGCTTTCAGCTGTATATCCCACAAAGGAGTGACATGCCTGCTTACCTGAAGCAAGGGGAAGGCAGGCTAAGAGGAGGCAAGGGAGTAAGTATTTCTTGCACAGGGGACAGCAAGTATTAAGGGTTTGACCTTCAGAAAAGGAATGCTTATTGTTGACATGATATTCTCAACGAAAACAATTAAATTCCTGTTGGTTAATACATTGCACAAAAATGGAGGAGTGGATTTCTGCCAAAATTAGGGGATACAGTTAGGATTCATTACAAATGTGCTCTGTGATGTCGGAAACTTTGACCTGACGTGATCAAAGGGGCCGTGCCCTGGCCTCGGCGGAACCAGATGTCCTGCTATCGGCGTGGAGATGCTGCCAAGTGAGAAACGATGACGTCACGTAAGAGCTCTAAACTAACTCTCAGAAGGACAAGCTCTGATGTGACTTAAAGCTGAGCTGCTTCTCAGATTGGCGATCCAAACTGCAGGATAGATGGCAGCCGGGACTGCTTCTTTAATGGCACCAGAGGTCCATTTTACTGATAAATTCGGTTTAATATTTTCATTTCACCAATCCCCGACCTCGAAAATCCTCTAAGGGAAAATAAGGGGGAAAAGGACAATCTTATTTAGTTCCACTGCCTTGAATTTTAAATTCATATTGAGTTGTGCTACCTCCACCAATGTTCGTTTTAATTGCCATTTCTGACGGGTCTGAAATTCAGGGAAAGCAAGTCTTCTCATGGTTCACAGTCAATTATTTATACCTAATGGAAAAATGTCAAGGCCTAGAAAATGTAAAATGGCGAATAATCTGAAACATTCACATTTTTCCTTGAGTTTGTCCTGGATTATAGAAACTAGATGATAAATATATTTGTGTTTTGAAAGACATGTTTTGAAAGTTTACTGGAGGTATACCATGAATTACTTTCATGTTAAAATAATCTTCCAATATTTTAGGAATAACTGCAATCCCTCCATAAATAATTCATGCCTTACTTAATTATTATAATTGGTCCCGATGAATACTTAAATATTTCAGGAAGAGATAACATTCAAGAATGTGACACTGCTTCTATGTCATTTAAGAGCTTTGGGAATGTCTCTGTTAGAGAATTCACTGAATTTTGCTACATTTTTACATCTGTCTTCCCTACCAGGTTGCGTGCTTCTTAAAAATAACAGACTGTATATGGATCTAACTTTGTAGCCTGCACAGGAAACTGCAATTGAAATAGGTGATATTTTAGTAAACATAACAGGTAGAACTCTGCCATAGATTCTAATATTACTGAATCGTCTTAAAGTTTGTTAATACGAACTTCAATCCCTAAGGTACTTCTGCAATATACTTGATGACAATTCATCAGCTTGTACTTGAATGTCTTTACTGAGAAGGAAATCACCATCTCAAACGTAAGCTTATTTTATTTTTAGGGTGCTCTGTTAAAATTCTCACTATTAAATTAAAATCTATATTCTGCAACTATGTGCATTTTCCTGTCTTGGTTTTTTTTTTTTTTTTTGGAAGCAATTTGATCTTTTTTTTTTTTTTTACAGCTTTCACATAGCTAAAGTTGGCTTGGGCCCCTTGCCCCCTCCCTATCTGTTTCTAATTGTTTTTATTAATCATATGTACTTTATAATACATATAAAAATACACCAAACACACATACATTTCAATGAATTCTGACAACTGAAAACATTTGTATAATTTATATTACCATAAAGATGGACACTTTCCTATGACTCGCAAAAGTTATCTCCCCTTTTTGGACACTTTCCACTCAATACCTGGTATAGGCAACCAGTGGTGAGCTTTCTGTCACTATAGATTACTTTTGCCTTTTCTAGAAATACATATAAACAGGAACATAAAGTACATCCCCTTTCATATCTAGCTTCTTTTGCTCAGCATAATGTTTCTAAAATTCATTCATGTTGCATTATCATAACTCAATCTTTTTATTACTGAGTGAAATTCAATTGTATGGATATACCACAATGAGCTCACCCATTTAAATCTCACTGGGCATTTGGGTTGCACCTCGTGCTAGCTGTCAAGATTAATGGAGGTAATAAATTTTGTGTACAAACTGATGTGGCGTAAGTCTTTATTTTTCTTGGGTAAATACATAAGCACACAATTGCTGGGTCATATGTAAATGTACACTTAACTTTATAAGGAAGTGTCAAACTTCGCCAAAGTAGTTGTGTGTTCTACAAGTCCATTAGCAATGGGTAAGGTTCATGTTTCCTAAGTTTATGCCAAGACTTGGCGTTAGCAGTCTTTTTAATTTTAGACATTATAGTCCTATGCAGAGGTATCTCACTCTAACTGTAACCCATAAATCTTTGATGACTACTTAGAGTACCTTTGTAAATACAAAGCCTTACTGGCTATTTGTATATTTTCTCTTTATTTTTCAGTGCCTAGTTATGTGTTTTGCCATTTTCTCCCATGAGTTATCTTTTTATTTTTGAACTGTAAGAATTTTTTATTCATTCTCCTTACAAGTTCTTTGTCAGATATCAACATTATAAACATTTTTCCGAGTGTGGGCCTTGCCTGCTGATTTCCTTAATTTCTATTTTCACAGCATGGAAATTTTTAATTTTGATAAATTCTAATTTATCAATATTTTCTTTTATGTCTCATAGTTTTTTATATTATCTAAATATTATTTTCCTGTCCAAAGAGCACATATTTCTTTTTGTGTTCTTGTAGACGTGTTATAGTCTGGGGATTTATGTATTTATGCTTTGAACTGATTAGAGTTATTTTCATTATGATTTCCCCAAAAGGTCATGTTAATATTTTTCCATATAGATCTCCAATTGTTCTATTACTCCTCTAAAGCAGTGTTCTCCAGTAGAAATATAATATGAAACACATACAATTTTATAGTAGCCACATAGAAACTCTAAAAATAAACAGGTAAATAAATTTTTACCACATAATTTATAAAACCAAATATATCTAAATAATGTCATTTCAACGTGTAATCAGTGTAAAAAATATTAGTGAAGTTAAGAAAAAATCAATAAAAACAAACTGAAGTGGCTATAAACGGTGTCCCACAAAGTAAAAATGGGTATTGTGTGTTAATTATAAGATACAGCAGTTAAAAGAGAAGCAAAAAGGTGAAGCTACCCACCAGCCATGAGATCTAAGCCACTAGATAGAGGACAGTAATGGTTTTAGAAAAAGAAGAAGAAAAACAGTATAAATACCATCAGAGACTCTATTAACAGGTGCATATCAACCAGAGCAAGGAAGGTAGCAGTTTGTACATGATACGTTTTTAACATGCGTGTGCATTCTGCTTCCTTTCTCTTCCGTATCACACTCCTTAGATTCCTGTTGTTAAACTTCTAAAAACACATGATTAATGTCTTCTGTTCAGTTTTCTAGTTGATAAAAAAGGGCAGAAGTAACGTGGCCATTATTTCTTCATGGATAGAACCAGGGTGTGGAATTCAAGGTTGAGAGTTCCCTTTCAGTACTTTACAGATACTGTTTTATACTCTTTTGGCTTACGTTGTTTCCAACAAGTCTGCCATAACTTATATCTCAATTTTATGCATACAGTGAGTGTGTCAACTTTTCTAGGCCGAACTTCAGATTTTTTTCTTCACTATTTTCAACAATTTAATTATGATGTGGTGGGGGGGGGGTTGAGGTATCTGTTTCCTGAAATTCATTGATGTTTATCTATTAGTTTAATAGTGTTCATCAAATTTGATTTTTTTCTGCCAAAAAAGATATGCAGGTGATAAGAAAGTATGTAAAAAGATGTTCAACATTGTATGTTATTAGAGAAACGCAAATTGAAACAACAGTAAGATGTCACTACACACCTATCAGAATGGCCAAAATCTGGAACACTGACAACACCCAGCACCAACAAGGATGTAGAGCCATAGGAATCTCATTCATTGGTAGTAGGAATGCAAATGGCGCAGCCACTTGGGAGGACAGTTTGGCAGTTTCTTAAAAACTTACACATGTTCTTAGCATATGATCCAGCAATCACACTCCTTGGTATTTACCCAAAAGAGATGAAATTTAAGTCCACATAAAAAGCTGCACATGGATATTTAGAGTAGCTTTATTAATAACTGACAAACTTGGAAGCAACCAAGATGCCCTTTAGTAGGTGAATGAATAAATGAACTGTGGTGATTCAGACTATGAAATATTAATCAGTACTTACAAGAAATGAGCTATCAAGTCATGAAAAGACATGGAGGAACCATAAATGCATATCGCTAAAAGAAATAAATTCATCTAAAAAGGCTTCGTACTACATGATTCTAATTATATGACATTCTGGAAAAGACAGTAAAGAGATTATTGGTTGCAAGAAGATAGAGAGGAATGAGTTGGCAGAGCACAGATTATAGAGCAGTGAAACTATTCTGTCTGGTATGGCAATGGTGGGTGCATGTCAATATACAATTGTCAAAAGCCATAGAATGTACAACACCAAGACCGAACCGAACTCTAACATAAATGACGGACCTTGAGTAATAATGACGTATCACGGTAGGTTCATCGATTGCCACAAATGCATCATTCTGGTGTGGAATGTTAATTATGGGGGAGGTTGTGCAGTTATGGGGGCACCGAGTATATGGGAATCCTCTGTTCTTTCTGCTCAATTTTGCTGGGAACACAAAACTTCTATAAGAAAATAAAGTTCATTATTTTAAAAATGTTTTAACATTTTTTTCCACCCATTGTATCTTGAAATTCCTTGTCTCCCCTTCCATTTCTCCTTTCCATCTGAGACTCTAAATACAGGCATGATTTATCTCTTGACATATCCCTTAAGTAAGGGAACCTCAGTTTATTATTTTTGAACTTTTTTCTTTATTTCAAAGACTTGGCATGAAAGAGAGATGCAAAATATTTTACTAATAATTTTTAGGGATCGGAGAAATTATGGTGATTCTCATAGAGTGGCTTATACATCTTTGTATAGTTACATATTAAATAAGGAAAGATAAGGGAAAGATTTATTTAATGCTTCTTACTTGGCATTGCTCATTCTAAAACCCAGACTGTTGACTGAAGGTGTCGGTTGTGAATTTTTATATTCAAAAACAATTTTTTAACCATAGGACTTGAAGAAAAATATAAAAATATCTGTTGAGAATGACTTAATGAATATATTAAAAATAATACTACATTCTATGTTATAAGAAAATCTTTATTGTATGTGACAAGCTATGAACAATATGCAGTGGCATTTGATCATAACTACTAATACTTCCTGAATAGGGATTAGAGATACATCTTGGCCATAGGTATCATCTCTCTACTAGTCAAGTCTTAATTTTTCTCTTCTTTATTCTCTTCTCAGATTCTTTAATATGTTTATTGTGGTTTGTTCTATAGGAAAAGAGAAATATTGCTGCCTTATATTTTTTAAAAAGTCTTCGAAGTTAAGATCATGAACAAAAGAGTTTCCATAAGCTGATGTCTGTAAAGTTGTCATTTTTTCCAATAAATTCACAATGCTTACTAATAATTTCTTAATAACTAACGTACGTGTATTTTCTTAATTTAACCCTTTTCCATCTCTCATCAAAATCTGGCCAACCACTGTTCATCAACACCCTTTCCATCTGCTTATATATTCATTGCAATCATCCCTGAGCTCTTCTGGTAAAATGGATTTTGATGGCCCTTACAGTTTTTCAAAAAAGCAACTTTTAGATTGTCTGAAAGATGTAAGTGGAAATATGAATGCCATCCATCTTATGCAAGAGTTTTAACAGTTAGACAATATTTATGGAGACTACAACAGTATAAAGGTTATTCTTCCTCCAAATGCTGCCTAATAGAGTCTTGAAAATACATTACTGTTAATAAATTACTTCTTATTTTGACGTAAATCAATATTTCTCTTCCCAAATGTAGGAAAAGGAATATATATATGTATGGAAAAAGAAAAATTAAAGTTACATCAAGATAAGATGGCAAATATATATAAAACCTTACACTACTAATCCTGCACCATTTAAATAAGTTCTTGCCTGTTGAAATATTTAATTTCATATTATATATGTGTGTGTGTGTGTGTGTGTGTGTGTGTGTGTGTGTGTGTATTGATCAATATGGCCTTAATGTTCCCTTCGGCTCAACTAAACTTCAGACAGGTTTCTTCCTAACCATAGGCCTTTAACCATACGTTATTAGACAATTTACTTTAGAAAACTTGGAATTGTAAATTCTTTCTCTCTCCCTTTCAGATGTAAATCTTCTCTTAGTCTCTTGTAGGGTTTACAGTCGGGGAATATTTTTCTCAAGGACCTGGGCATCATCAGGAAAGATGGAACCCCTGTCTGCCAGTCTGTGGAAGGGTAGGAACTAACTCAGATGGGTAGCAATTAGCCAGCACAGGTGGCCTGATCGTGTTCACCAAGCTCTACTACTCTTCTACTAGCTCATCTCAGTGCTTAAAAATCCCCCATCTTTTGTTTCAGAGAAGTTGAGTTCAAGTTCAATCTCTCTCCCTTACTGCAATAGTTTGGAAAAAGTCTTAGTCTCCTATGAACTCTATGTAGTACAGCTTCTCTGACAACATATGTGCATGTGTTGTATGAATGTATATATGTATATGTGCATATAGACACACACTATACACAAACACATACACATACATACGTACCAGGACACTGTGGTTCAATTTTGATTTACTCGTATCCTCAGGTTTCCTATAAACTATTGTACTTATTTCTCCCAAATAACATTTAAAATGTTATAGAGGAAATTTTTCATTAACGCAAACTAAAGAAATCTTTTTGACCAATGGTTTAAAAGAAAAATTGTTGTCTAAGATCTGAGCAAGAATAAGAAATCTAAGATTACCAGTCTCTAACCTGTTGATTGCATTTGATCATATAGAAAATAAGCCTGAATTTAGTACCCGAGACTCTGAGCAACATAGAAAAAAATACTCATATTTAAAATGCTTGTTGATTTACTTCTGTGACGTTCAAACATTTTTACAATGATCCACAGTGAAATATATTTTACATAGTGATCTGAAACACACTCACATGCACACACACACCTGAATATATAAATAGACGCATGTATATGTAATAGAAAAAATATTTCCCAATAGTAAGCTTACTTTTACTTTGAGCAATATTTGCTAATATTTTTCAATTTGATGCTTAATGCTAACAATTCTCAATGCTCACTTTCAATACGCAGACTGCACTCTCATGCTCACTCCTATCAACTAAATTGATACCATAATTCACTAACTAGTGGTCTACTTATAATTTAAAAATCACCAACATAGTAGAATTTAGAACTCTTTTTGGCAGGGCCATAAAATATTGGTAACTAACTAACCAGTTAACTAAGTAAGTAAATACTTTATGCATAGACCAAACACAAAAAGGTTGCTTTTCTCAGAAAAAAAAAAAAAAAAAGGTTTCAGGGTGATTTCCTTGGGCTTTTGCCAGTGGGTGTGGTTCTTTAAAAAAATCTTATAGGTAAAGCGCAGAGTACACCCTTAAATTAAATGAGAGAAACAGTGTGGGTTCTAATTTGCTAAAACGCTTAAAGTTGATTATTGTAGCAAAAGCTTCATTTACAAAATGGCAGCTGATGACCTCAGAAGGAATCTATGTTGGAGCAAAAACAAAAACCACACATGCCTGAGGAATCATTGTTTTCACAAAGTTCTCTCTTCATGTGCTAATTGCAGGGTAGGAAGTGATTCATATATCTCTTACTTTTTCTCTACTTTTTCTTGCCAAATTCCCTGAAGAGGGTTACAGAAACTAGAGAGATGTTTGTAGGGAAAGATCTGGAAAGTAAAATCACAATAGGCTTGGAATAATATAATGTTAAATGCAAAAAAAAAAATGGTTAAAAAAATCTTTGTAACCTTTAAGTCATGAGATCATGACAAACAGTAATAATAATGAGAAAAGTACATCTCGGTAATGTTTTTTCCCTCTTCAATAGTTATAACCAAAAATTAAAAAAAAAAAAATAAGAGAAGTCACACTGGGTACAATCAGACAATTTGACATAACTACTTAAATCATTTGGACTTCAGAAAAAAAAATTATGTTAGTATTTTAACTAATTCATAGTTTTAGGCATTATAGATAAGGAAAATAACACTGAAAGAGAAAACACCCATGGGCAAGAAAACTTTCCACAAAAAATTTTATCATCCTTGTTATTTTAGAAGACAATTTTAAAAGAAGTCGACCTTCTTTTCTCATCAGCACAGTGATGACCCTTTAGGATACTGTTAACAGACAAGGATTTTGCAATGATTTTATTAAACCATGTTCTCTCCTTAATCCAAACTTTTCCTCTCTCTTTAGGGGAGTAGAATGGAAGAAGAGGTATTCTCTCCAGTAACTCTCTGGTGATGAATAATATATACAAAGAAAATTAAACTGAGAGAGAAAAAAGAAAAAAAAAAAAGGAGATATTATTTAGCCTCTCAAGTTGATGGAGTTTCTGCTTACGGCATAGACCACGCAGCAGAAAAAGCAGGAGTCGCAGTAACAGAGACTTGAACTCAAATTTCACTGCTGCCCATGACTGTAATCAAAGTAACTGGTTGTTTCTGAGACTGTTCAATCAAATGCAAATGGGATGAATAATAACTACTCAGTGGCTTCCGGTGAGGATTAAGGGATATTACATGCAAATATCTGGAACAGATTATGTTTTCAATAAATGTACTTCCTTTCTCTATAAAGAAACTAATTCCTTATTTTTTGAGTACCATACTCACCTTTCATTCCTCTAGCATATGAAGGACACCCGGACAGTGATGGAATGCTGGCTGGGCCTGACAGACTTATTTACATCACTCATTATCACTTAAAGTAAACGCAAGGATTAAGAGGGGCAGCCAAACAAATAGTTTAAAAGGTCTAAAGCAAAGCTATTGCTGAACTAATTACAAGTTAATACATATTCACTGGGTACTGAGGTAAGGAGGAAAGGAGGGAGGGAGAAAGGGAAGAAGAGAGGGAGAGGGAGAGGAAGAGAGAGAAGGAGAAGAGGGGAGAGAGAGAGAGAGAGAGAGAGAGAGAAAGAGAGACAGAGAGACAGAGAGACAGAGAGACAGAGAGACAGAGAGACAGAGGGACAGAGAGAGAGAAAATGAGAAGAAGAAATCAAGTTATAGGTTTAAAAGAGAGAGAGGCCAGGAACCATACCAGTCCACCTCTTCCATTGTCTGAGGTTACTTTCTGTATTTTTAACCCCATTTCTTGCTTAAAACCGTCCCTTAGCCAGAGCTCATTGGATCAGGGCGTGTGCTGGGTATTTGATTCATATGCAGTCAATTTCCAGACTAATAAAGCTGGCAAAAGAAAATGATTTGGGCAACCTTACTTTCTTGAGTCTTTAAAGCTGGGCCATGGGGTACTGTGAAATTATTGGTTACATATAGACAACACAGGACAGCCACAGTTAGTTGAGCAATCGCCCCAGACAACCTAGAACTGTTAAAATTGGGAGGCCTGTGACAGACGAAAGGCAATCAATCTACTCTTTTTATGAGTTTGTTTTGAAAGAAAGAAGAGGGAAAGAACAGAAGGAAGGAACAAGGGAGGGAGGGAAGGAGGGAGAGAGGAGAGAGAGAGAATTATCTTCTGTAAATAAATTAATACTTCATACGGGTGGAGCGCTATTTTTCTCAATGTGTGATTCATAAAGGAAAATATTCTAAATTAGGCAGACACAGTGAACTGTGGTGAGGGTTTTAGAAAAGCCCGTATTTTGTGTAGAAATTAACCATAGGCCCTGGGGAAGCCCTTACTGGGCACACGAGGACCACCTGTATGCAGAACACATGGCACCCACTCCTACAAACTACCCAGGACTTTCTGCCACATCCCTCGACCAGCCAGTCATCAACAGAGACACGTGGATGTCACCCTGCCTTTCAGCATGTCTACCAGTTTTATGCTGCAAAGTGACAAAGGCCAACAACAGGTCGATGGGCATGATGTGACTGCAAACGCTCCAGGAATTCTAGAAAGAATGGTTGGCTGGAAGGACTGCAGAGGCAGCAGCCACGGGTGGAGCCCACTCCAGGTCCCCGTCAGCTCTGCCACCAAGAGCCCCCGTGATGGGGAGTGTCACACGGCCTCCATTTCTCATCTGCAGCCTGGGGAGGGCGTTCCCATTATAGCCACACCCTGAGAATGCCAGTAAAGACATCTAGGTTTCGTGTCTGAGATGTGTCTGGAGCCTTATGCATAAAAAGTAAGCGCATTCACGTTTATGAGGCTAAATAATTTGGTTGAATATCTAGCATTCCTAGTGAGATAATAAAGAAATATTCCTGAAAAAAAAAAAAAGACCCATTATAAGCAATATTAAAGTAATAAAGAACATTGTTGCCAGCAGAATTAACTTCCTCAGAAACCATCTTTCAGTCTCTTTTCAAAGAAAGGGACAAAAGTAACTTAGAAGGAATAATGATTCTAGATACAACTTAGCTGCTTCAAATTTACATGAAACCAGTCATTAGTAAAATGCAGTAGGCTTTCTGCCTAGCTCAACCCCCTCCCCACACACGAATCAGTTCCCTTTTTAATTATTTCAGTAGAAGGGCCAAGAATTGCACAGATAAAACCTCTCTGGGACCGCGCTAAGGTACATCATTCAGAAGAACAGCTTGTACTTATGCAACCAAAATCCATCCTTATAATAACTTTCTGACCACAAAAACATTTTAGTCCCCAGATATGTCAGTTCAGCATTCTTTAACAAACTCACACAAGCAGTAAAAAGATAAAGAAAGGTACCTAATTCTGAGTTTATCAGACAAAGACTTAGCCAAGTAGAAATGTTAGCTAAGTAAAGCAAGGAATTAGAAGCCTCCGGTGTAGATCAAATGCAATGCAGTCACAATGGGCTAAATTAAATGTCTCGCCTCGATATGGATGTGTGACTTTAAACAAGGTAACTTCTCTGCGTTTCTTCTTCCTTAGCTGTCACGTGGAATTAATAATCAGACATACTACCCGCGCTCAGAATCGTATTGGGCTAGCAACAGCCTCACACAGCTATTACTGAAAAAGAGGCATCGAATATCTCATTCCTACGTTACAGTGATTACACGTTGAAAATTTTTAACCTGGATATACAAATTATAAAATTACATAGCTATTTCTCATCATTCTATTTGACAGTGTCAGCATGGAATATCGGGGTGCTTACTAAGTAGCATATTAGTTAAAATATAAGTTATCATAAATTTTGAGTTGTTTTTCAAAAGTAAAGCGAAATTAAATTCTGTGGAATAGTAGAGGAGTCATTTGTACTTTTGTCTTAAATATTTAAGACAAACAGGCAACAAAATTAAAGAAACATTAGTTTGACAGCTGTCTTCAGCTTGTCCAAGTTCACATAAGTTCAAGACTGAATTTTCTATCTTTTAGGCAAATATTAAAAGCAAAACCATTAATTGGCCTATACAGTTTCGAAAAGCAAATGTTTTCCGTGTGGAGCCGAGTTGAATAAGTTTAGACAAAAAAAAAGAGTTGGTTCGTTTTTCAAGGAAGTTTGACAGGAGCGCTTCTTCCCCAGGGGAGTTAGGAGACCAGGACGGATGGGCAGAGAAGCTTAGAGAAAGAAGCAAAAAATCTGTGGACAGAAAGACAGCACCTAAGAAAGACGGGAATAGCAAAAACCCTTCCCGGTGAAGAAGGGCCAACGACCGTTGTTTTTTAAGAAAGATGACAGTCGATATTCAATTTTAAGTTTCTGTCTGATGTGTGTTCTAAAATTCCACTCCAAACCATTATCAGAAATCTGTTGAATGGAGGAGCCCATTTTAAATAATCAGCAATTTTGAGGCTCTAATACCTCTGCAAAAAATAAAAATAAAATAAAAAAAGTGCTGATATTCCAAATAACAAACGTATCGATACTCCAAATAACAAATCCTAAATGTAGGTAGACAATGAGGAAGTCATGCAGCTTCAGATAGTATCATCACATTGTTGCTTTTAAAAAAAATTCATTGAGGCAACAATTTTTGTGTAAAATTTAGGTATTATAAAGTCGATGTGCTAGAATAGTCATGCAGCTAACGGGAAAGACAGAAATACAGATCTGGAAAACCTCGAGAAACTCACAGAAGGATGGAAAGAGATACGTAAGTAATTAACAGGCAACTGAGAAAAACACATGAAAATATGAACGAGTTGCTAGGAACGCATAGAGGATCGTAGCCATTACTGCCAGAGAAGATGAATAAAGGTTATTCTGGGTCATTAGCCCTATTGATGTTTATCTGAGTAATAACGTGTTCTTTCACAAGAGATGAGATGTAGCAGCCGATATGTTTAATAGGAAAATGTTGCTCCAGTGTAGAAGTGTGGGCCTTTCCTTCTTTCTTTCTTCCCCCCTACTTCCCTCTATTCTCCCTCCCTCTTTCTTTCCATCCTTCCGTCCTTCCTTTCTTTTTTTCTCTTTGAAAGAAGAAATCATCAACTCATCAACGTCAAGCAGGTCAATTCTGTGTTTACATTTGACATTTTCGAAGGTGATGAAATAGCTAATTTTATTTTATTTCTTGTGGGCTACATTTATTTCACTTTTTAATTGTCTAAGTAAAAAACGTTCCTAAAGCTACCTGTAAAGATAAGGAGTAACAAGGAGTTCCCAAATCAACAACAGAAATATATTGAAATAATTGCTCTTAGGGAGATTACAGAGCCAAGTAAGCAGAGAATTTGGGATCAATTAGAGCTAAATTTAAATTCTGGCCCTGCTACCAACTACTTGAACTTCGTCAAATTACTGAACTTTTAGAGGCTCAGTTTTTTTCTCAATAAAAGAGGAGAAAGCAATTTTTCAACATGTTGTATTGAGACCTAAATAAGCTATGTTTATAAATACCACCCAGCACACACAACACATAATATACAACATACAATAACAATATAACATTTCCATTATTCTTAATTATCACAGAAGAGAGCATCCAAGCAGATATTCTCCCCGAATGTGCTAAGGAGACAAAAATAAGGTTGAATGCACCTAAACTAATTTAAGACATGGCAGTATTCTAACACTTGGGATAAGCATTCTAGAAAAGCATTTCTTTGTCCCCTCTTAACTCCATCATTTTTCTTTATTTGACAGTGAGATATGATCCGATTTCGTTGGGTTTTTTACTCAATCAAGTCCTGTGTGGGTCTCTTCTCCATGTATGGATAAAAACAGCCCTTCAGCAACATGTGTAATTTGTAAGAATGCAATAAATGCCTCCAAAAAACACAATCTGGACCATCACCACAAAATAAAAGCAGTGTAGCTAACTATGCACAGAACCCACTAAACTAAAAGCAGCCCTTGCAAAACAAACCATTCTTTTCTTAAGCAATCAGTGCAAATTGCAAAAGCAACAAACATTTCAGCCACAGCCTAAGGAGCCACAGACAGTCCGCAAAAGCCTCATGTGAAATTTGCCACATATTACAGAACCAGAAGGAGCCATTTGGTGGTGGTAAGAGTGACTGTCCCAGGATATGCCAGGAGACACTTAGAACTGTCTCAGGCATGAACACCTACCAGAGTCAACCATTTACTGGCACAAGAATGCATCCCCAGAGGGTGGGGCGTGGAAGCATCTTGATTTAATTTTGAAATATAATATTGTGAAGTTGTGAATTTTAATAATAGCAACGGAACGCATATTAGGAAATAAATGTAAAGATATTGCCCAGGGTTACCTGAAATTTAGGATGACAAAGTAAGGGATTCAGAGAAAGATAAGGACAAAAAATACCACTGATAAGCACGTGGACGGCAAGATGGATAAAGCCCTCTATTCAATATATTCAACTCTTTTTGGAAACAGAAGCTAAATGAGCAACTACTATATTCAAGTTAAGAGAAACATGGCATGCACACGTGCGTGCACACACATACACACACCGACATCAAAGATGTCAAGATGATTAGAACCATCGTGCTTTGTTTTTCCTCAAGTGGGTCCTTTAAGATGTATTCTCAGCTATTACCATGGTGAAATGTTTTCTGAGGGTGATAAACCACAAGCATCTTATCGCAGTATCTCCAAAGCAAAAAAGGGCACGGTGCATTCCATGTGATGAATACTGTCTGTTAAAATGCTGTTATATTTTACTTAACAGAAGAATCTAAGCATTAAGAATTCTAATTTTCCCTAACGATCATACTTCATGGCATTTTCAGAAGGTCGTGAGGTGGTGTCCCGATTTAAGAATAACACTTACCTGGACTGACCAAGATATGCTAGGTATTAAGTAATGAGAGTTCTAAGGAATGTTTCATTTTTACCCAGCAGCAGTTTATGAACTCCAATAGTACATATTTAGTGCTGGCAACCTTGGAGTCGAGTGAAAGAATTCCTTGTGCACTTATGTATATTACATGATGGATAGGAATGAGTAAATAAAGGCAGAAAAGGGTTTCCCAATTCTAAACTGGAAAACCAGAAGAATTCCAAGCTCGCTTCCTGCATGCCTGCGTCTCAGTCACCTATAACGACATCTCTTCCTAGCAGCTGAGCCCCTCACAGATACAAAACTTACTACCCAGGACAGAAGTATTTATTGTCATGAGAACAGACACATCTTATTATTGAATACTCTGAATTATAGAGCGGGTAAGTGCCATGGAATGAAGCCTCAACTTTCCCATTTTCTCAGTTTTTTAGAAAGACAGAGAAAGAAAAAAGGTTTTGCCGGATGAGGCAAAATTCCATAGTCGTCTTGTAATTTGCGTCTTGTGTTTGGATAAGCAGTAAAATGACCAGAAAAGAGCTGGGATTCTCAGAGTATTTTATTATATGGAAGAACACATGGCCAGTCAATTTCATCCCAATTTCTCTAAAAGTTTCCAATGTGGACAAAGTTACAAGGTGAGACAGGGAACAATAAGCATGCTGACATTTTACTGCAGCTTACTCCTTCACGATTGCATGTCACTCTGGCACAGCTACCCGGGTTGACATAGCTAGAGAAGTCAGGGGGCTGCTGTGGAAGCCAAAATGCCCCAAGCCATGAGGAAGCTAATAGGAAGACGGACAAGGATACACCAGGACTGAAGCATCATAATTTCCGGAGCATGCTTGACAAATGGGTGAACGAAGCGCCCACATCACAAACAGCACATTCTTACTGAGAGTAGGCAGTCCAAGCTGGTTTGATGGAGCGATTTAAATTACTGAAAATTCCCCATTATTCACAAGTGTCATTAGAAAATACTCATCGTTGGACCTGAAGTTTTAAAACTGTTTTGTCTTTTGTATAATGCTTAGTGAGTGTTGACTTATTTTACTTTAAATAGATTTCCTTTGATTTATTTTGTGTTTATAAGTCAGTATGCTGATCTTACTCATCGGGGCTGTTTCCTGTAGAGACTTCAAAGCTATTCCCAATGACCACAAGGTATGCTGCGCCATTCTAAACTAGATGCATCAAGGTAAAACGAATTCGGCTATGTAAGTGACCTTGCTTTCTATTTATCATGTTTCATTTGTCTGTTTTGATATCTCCATCTGTCTGTCTGACTGTCTGTTTGTCTGTCTCTCTCTCCCTCTCTCTCTCTCTCTTTCCCACCCTGCATGAGGGTGTGCTCAATGTCAGCCATGTAACTGTAAACTGACAGATACAAATTTCAAGAGTAAGTCAAAAATTAGACTTAGATATAGTTTAGAAGTTTAGAAGGGATTGACAACACCTTCATTTTTAAATAGTGATGATCTCCCCACCAAATACTAACCCAATTAAAAAAACAGCAAGAATCTGAGAGTATCTGCAGTATATACCAAAAATAAAGTTTAAAGTCATGTAATATAAAGCAATAAGAAAGAACCAAAAATATAACAAATTGGACAAAATAGATAGGTATTTCAGAGAAAATGCACAAAATAATAACAAATGTGTGCAAATAGGTCCAGTTTTGTAAGATTAAAAAAGAAAATCATAAACTAAGCCACAATGTTATTTTCTTGATTTAGGTTGGTAAAATTAAATTGATGGTAATCACATATATTATATGATAGAGGTATAAATGAGTAAAATATTTTGGAAGAAAAATGAGCATGATTATTTGACATGACAATTTTACTTTAGGACTTTGTCATGTAGAAAAATTCCCATAATGGAAAAAATATTTTTTAAGATATGTTGGTGCTATTAAGATTGTTTGTAACAGACATACATTAAAAGTAATCTAACACAATCAGAGGATTGATTAGATAAATATGACACATTCAGACGGTCAGGATTAGGGAAAAAATAAAGTTCATACATATTTTCTTAAATGTATAGGCATAAAAATAACTTATTAGGTGAAAATAATATGGAAAATGTTTTGTAGGGTAGAAGCCACTTTTTTTTATCATACTGAAAGCACACATTAAAATATATACATATACAGTTTAAGAGTTATAAGTCTATAAAAATATTTAAGTGATGCAACCAAATTTTTAGTGGCATCATTTCTGAAAAGAGATATTTAAAATATATAAATATATTTAAGAATATATAAAATATATAGGAGAGCAAGTTATAGATATATACATATATTTATAATATATGCATATATATTTGCTAGTCATTAACTCTTGTTCTTTTTTAATTCAATGGGTTATATAAAACATTTGATTAAGAACCTTGCATATTAAGCGTTTTGTATTTTAATGTCGTGCAGAATACAATCAGAAAAAAAAAAGAAGTGAAAGAACACTTTTCATCCAAGGCCTCGTCTCAATTAATTTTTACTTTATAATAAGAATAAGAATAAAGAAACTCAATAAAAATTGAAAACGAAATAAGAACTATGAAAGAAGAAATTGTTTCAAAACTTCTAATTACCTGTGGCCAGAATATGGTTTACTGAAAATGAGAAAAGATGACAAAGGAAATGATGGCAAGAACATGAAACAATGTCACATAGGGGAAAAAAGATATAGAAGAAAAAGGAAAAAAAAAGGCAAGTTTAAAAAATATAAAATGAAGACATTTAAACTTGATATGCTGCATATTTTTTGTTAGAATTGCAAATACAGAGATTATAAATTCTCTGTAATTGATGTGTTCTGTTAAAGAAACGGAAAAGAATCTTTAAACAAAACAATGAAACAAAAAACGTGATAAAATGCAGATCAGGAAATGAATCAAGTAAAATACATGGAAGCGATTTGGGAAAAGATGTAGAAACAATGCAAAGGAACCATAATTATGGAAGGAAAAGAAAACACTGGAAGTTTCGTGGTGGTAATGCAAAATGAACCCGGTGAAAATGTCCCTTCTGGATTGTTGATAATATTGGCCAACCTTTTCATACACACACAAGAGCAGATTCATACATACTGGAAGTGGCTCCATCAGGAGATTAAAATTACATCTATCAAGATTTTGAAAATAATTTACGTCTCCGATGATCTGCCACGGCTTTGCTTTCCCCGAAATGCTCCCTCTAGGGAATATGGATGGGTCCTTCAGGATCACAGATGTGGAAGGCACGAGGACACGAGGAAGGCGTGGGAAGAGGGTTACACACTGCCTGACGGCTGTTACGGGGCTGTTTGGATGGGAACCTAGTGTTCTAAAAGCATATATATCATCCCTGTCATTTTTCAAATTAAATTATCCAAACAAGCTATAAAATTACATATTTTTCAAAACATAATTTTACGATTTACATAATTTAGAATTGCAGCTTGAGAAAATTAAAAGGAACAGGGTGGTCACTCAGGAAAACCTAATTATCGTGAAGTGGTTATTCAAGTATTTCAACGTGTTTATGGAACTCTATCATTTAAAAATAGACAGTGGTTTAGGTTTTTGATTGTTAAGTATGAAAGAATAATGAAAAAGAGGGTATTTAATAGAATTAGTAACACTTGTAGCCTATCGGCCTGCTCTCCTACAGAAACGCAATTTAGCAAAATTGAGTGTGGTTGGAAACTCTACCCAGAATAACAACTAGTACTTTCTTCAGATCCATCCCAGACTTACACAGTGGCCACTCCAATTAGTATAATAGTTCCATGTTCCTCAGAAAGGGAGGTCTTTTGTTTGAGATATTTCCTAATTAAAGAAGCCTGTTTGAAGTGGGATCTAATTTTAACTTTGTAATGCCAAAATATGACTTGAAGAGTCTGGTTTTATTTCAAGAAATATTGGCATTGCATTTGCAAGTCAAGATAGCTGTCATCAAATATCCACAAAACTCATATTTAAGACAAGAAAATGGAATGACAGGGTATGAAGTAACTGGCTTAGAAAGCCAGTTCTCTGTTCAGGTTAATTTAATCGAGTTGATTATTTGTTCTATTCACACCCTCCCCATTATAAATGAAGTACATGTATTAATAGGACTCCCCAAAGACGTTGTAAAATTACAGGAAACTCAAGAAAGGAAAATCAAGAATTTACTGCCAGTAAATTCTTATTATACAACTTAAAATATATCCATGAACTTCAAGTGCAAGAGTCGCTTTTGTTGTTTTTGTTGTTGTTTAAAATTTACTGGTATTAAGACCAGTTCGATCATTTCAAAGCACTGTTGTAAAGTGCTCTTTAAAAAATAAATGTACTCAGAGCCCCACTATTTGTTTGCTAAAATGGTTGCCTCGTTTTTATAGATGAGAAAAAAGAGACAGCTATGTAGCAACTGTCTACGTGAGCCAACGTAAGTACACATGCATCTGGGGTGAAAATAAACAAGGCCTCTCATGTCCAGTCCTGTGAATCGCCATGGAGCAGACCATCTTTAAAATGCTAAGATCTTGACTGAATGTAGACAAACGAGGGATCCTCCGGAAGTAATTGCAGTGGACCTCATAGAGAATACGACTTTGAAATTTTGGTGATTTCTAAGGAAGCAGGATTGTATTTAACACGTGTCCGCAGATGCGAGGCGCTTCTTAATCATGCTGTATGAGAGGCGGCCTCCTGGATGACCCCACTGATCCTCGCCTTCTGGCATTCAGCCCTGTCCGTAATTTCCTCACCTTCAGGGAAAGTTGGACTTTGTGACTTGCTTCTAGGGGACAGAGGGTGCCAGAGGTGATGGACTGTCATCACTGTTCGTTGGAGACACTCACGTGACAAGAGGGAGGCCGTCAGCCAACACTCAGAGCATCAGACCCTCAGCGTCACAACCCAAAGCGACTAAATTCTGACAGCAACTCTACTAGTCCATTTGGAGGTGGACTTCCCTCTGCAACGCCTGTCGATGCGACCTCTGCTGTGACTAACAACCAGACTACAGCCTCCTAAGGGACAGTTAGCCTGAGCCACCCAGCCAAGTCACGCCCAGCTCTCCGATCCAGAGAAATCATGAGATAGTAAATGTTTGCTGCTTTAAGCTGCTAAATTTGCTGTAGTTTGTGACACAGCCAGAAGTAACTGACACAACCGAACTTCTTCGTCTCTTCCTCCATCCTTGCCTGGGGAGGAAAAGTTAAAGGCAGGAGGATGAAGAGATGAGACTGTGGTTCAAGGGCAGCGTAAGACTCATTAAGACAAAACACAATGATTTTAGCGGAGTCCACAGCACGTCGTAAATCATGGCACAAAGAGGTCAAATGAGCAAGATCAGGTGGTTAAGATCTAGCAAGAACGTGTAGGGACAAAGATGCTTTTTACTTCTTTTTACTACTCCATTGGCCAGAATATCCTAGATCTGCCACTCTGGAAGCGAAGGCCCCATGATTGTGTTACAACATCGATTCTGTTCCTAAAAATATCTCACTCCATGGATGCAGCCAAGTCATTTAAAATTACAAAAAGACAGAAACTAGAAAGATGTCAAATAGAAAGATGCTTGATGTTTTAATACCATTTTAATATAACACTCTTCTCTTTTAATCATGAATCCAGAACTATATTCTAATAATATTGTAATATAGTATTAATGAGCATTTGTTTTCACTGCATTAAGTATATTTATTCATTAAGTCGGCCATCAATACTTCCAATAACTCTGGGAGATAAATATTCCTATCGTCCTAAATTTAAAGAAGGGGAAATTAAAGTTCATGGATATTAAGCGACTGGCCAGAGTCGACAGCTAGAATCTTGTGATTCTGGGACTTGACATCAAGTTCGCTGTGACAGTGCCACTCCTGACCACAACCCCACTGCTCCTCTCTACAGAATAGAAACTTATAATTAGTGCCACTCAGATTTCAGCCTCGGTTATTTATAGATTAACTGCATGCCGCTGTTACAAGCGAATCGCTGTTGTAAATTTAATAACTATTATGCTAGATGCTCCAGTGAATGCAACGGTAACCTAAAAACATCTTAGAAATTCTCCGGTCTGCTTGGGGGGGATATGGAGACAGTAAGTGGGATTAAGCCCCTCTATTAGCAGTTGCTGAGTCATAGTGACTTAATCTACCACCAGAATTTCAAAACTGAGGACCATCGTTTAGTGAGAAAAGGTTTCTGGCATATTGTGTGGACTCTGAGCTGGCATTTAATAATGGTTATGAGTTACAATTCAGAAAAGAAGAACTAAATATCACTTAATGTCATGTTTAGTTCCTTAGCGGTAATCATAAGGATACACCTTTTCTCTCTCAAATGGTGAAAATCAGGCATTAAAGGAAGAATATTTTATAAGATATTGACCTAAAATCTACAGAAAAATAGAAACGCCAAGACCAACCTTGGGTTTAATGCTGTTCAAGGCAACACCTGAAGATGGATTTTAATTAGGTCAACTTAGAAACTCTGAAGACCATCTGAAAAACAATGTTTCTAATAAAAACCTTCTGAGCTTGAAAACTGTAGTCCGAATCTAGAAGAGAGCTCAGGGAATGACTAAGTGACTGAGGACAGAGAACAAACTAAATTGTCGGGACCCTTGGGCACAGAAGGACACACTCACTCATTCATGACTTGAGAAGCAGCCGCAGTCATATACAGCAGCTCCACCATCACCGAAGCCACCAGCACGTCAATCTCAGCTTGGGTTCTTGGGGGACAGACTTAGAAAGAGCCGTACCTGGCAGATGTATTGCAGAGTGCCATTGGCAGCTACACTGCTTAGGAAACGAGAAAGGTGGGAATAGACGGAGGGAGAGAGGAAGACGTTGATTCCCGAGTGGAGGACTTCGCTAGGCATAGGCTCCAGATGACGCCAATGGCACTTTGGAGTTGTCCCAGTTGGAGACCATGGGTCCTGCTGTCTGCCGTCAGTCGGTCACAGGTCATGGCCACAGATAGTGCGGTTCTGTGCTTCCCAGGGCAACGCCCAGTGCTGGGTGTAGCCGTGAGCCTCCAGCGAGCAGGTCACCAGCATCTGGAAGAAGCCCTTGAAGAGGGGACTGGACAGAGGCCTACTCCCTCTGTGGGCTGAGGGCAAATCCTGGTGAAGAGAGCGTTCACTGAGTGTCAAAGAGAATCCAGATGCGGGGAAAGACGAGGCGTGGGGGCATTCCATCCCAGCAGCCGGCCCCAACATCACCTGGCTCCCGGCTGGGGGCATACCGTTACTGACGGCACCCTCTGTCCCTTCTGCCCTCACTGCCACCACCAGCAATGACACCAGGAATGACAACTGCCGCTGTTGCTTTGCCTCCTCATTCTCCACCTGCTCCTGGAAATGAGTCTAGTTATCCAAACGGACGGGTCTCAGGAGACATGAAGAGAGCCCCTTTCCTGCTGTGCCGCGGGCTCCACCTTAGACAATGCATTAGATCCCACTTTCGGTCACCGCGATTCTGACCCCGGGTTTATCTGGCGAGCCCACCCTCAAGTCTGGTGAAGTCCCACCATAGAACACAATCACAAGCAACGCTAGGAGCTCTAAACTTGTTCCTATGACAGGCTACGTTACCTTCAAGATGAAGCCAACGGCAAGAGGAAAATAAAGGAGCTACGTCCGCATCTACCTCTGTATTCATGTGGGGCTATCATTTACAGAATGTTTTCATATTTCCTTTATGCTGGCATGATTGAGTGGATAAGCACTACCCATCTTCGGTAAGTGGCAAGAAGCAGCCCGTGACTTCCAATGGAAGAGATACACAAAATAACGAAAACATTTCTAAATTGTGGTGTGTTTGTTTGTTTTACAGGAAAACTGCAGATAAATGTTTCTTAGATTGATTCTTATAGGAACCATAGTAACAGCAAAAGTAAACTGCATTCATTTTAACACACATGATGTCGTTTGAGCTTCCGAACATTTCTGCGAAGCGCTCCTAATTCCGTTTTATCAAACTAACATTCAGAGAAATACATGATTTTTACAAAGGCACACAACTGGATAATGCAGACCCTAGGACTGGTTCCAAGCCCAGCCTTTCACAGGAAACTTACAAATGCCTTCCTGTATTTATATTGAGAGTCACACTTTACGATAATTGCGAAAATATTTAACAAGTAAATATTAGAAAGTACTCCAAGAATCAAATACAAATAAATTTTACTTTACTTAGTTTTTTAATAGTTTAACAGAAGCAAACTTACGTTTGGAAAAAGTCACATGTAACCTTTCGCACCATCGACAGCACCTGTTAATTATTCTAGTTGCGTGTATCTACAAGGAGGTGTAGTTTGATCAACTGACAGTTGGATATTCTTCTTGAAATTCTTCTCATCATAATTCAACCAAAATTAGAGTTTCCATCATGGTAGCTCTGCAGTGCTGTGCTGTATTATATTTTCTAATGATCTGGGTAACTAGAAAAGGGCAGAGTGACAGCTTTGTCACCCAGGACTCTCTAAATCCCTTCCTATCTCTAGGACATTCAGAGAGCAAATCAAGTTCATGTACCATTTTTCAGGAGGTCAAATGCTGTTTAGCTTCCCCCGAAGTTAACATTAAAATGCATATATTTAGAAAGTGCTTGCTCAATCTGTCCAATTAATAAGAAAATTCTGTAGTACAAGTGAAAATAGGTAATCATGAAGTAACACTTCCAAATATTGAACAGATTTTATTTACTTTCTCTCTGCTGTATTTCTCAAAGGAAAATATGACAGTTTAATATTTATATTTACACGATTCATAAATGACAGAGTTGAGTCGAGCATAAAACCAAGGTTGTCCCCTTTGGGACCAACGCTGTGAGTGAATTGCCAACTTTCGAAGTGATGGAAGAGTGTTGATTGACCCAGGGATAAGATCCAATCAAAAGGAATTCTGTCTTATCTGGATTCAATTTTAGAAAACTTTTGGCGATTTCCCCACAGTAAGTCAGCCAGCCAAATAAACAGATCCACTGAAAAGACCTTGTACAATATTTCTTGCAGTGGAGCGAAGAATCTGTGTGTCACCTACATGTGTGTAGCTGAGCCAAGCGTGTCTCCCAGAGCTGCGTGTGTGTCAACGTATAAATCTCTAACCCTAAGGCGTCCTGTTATGCAAGGATCGTAATCTGTCGTGGAGTCTTGGCTGAAGGAAACAGGAAATAAAATAAAAAATAAAAAAATAAAAAAAAACAACAAACAATGCCAGATAGACTCTAGTAGGACTGAAACACATTTTTAACAAATTTCCTGTTGGAAGGCGGCAGCTGCCCAGCCGAAAAACCTAGGAGCAACAACACTATAAAGAGCCTGAGTGTCAGTGAGACGGTCAGACCGTTTCTAACTTTAAGAAGTGCAATTGATGTGCTATGAAAGGGCAAAAATCCCGACTGAAATTTATTCTAGATCTGATGACAGTTAAGATATTGCCGGAGCTGATCGGCAGCGACTTTCTCCCAATGCTCCTCGTTAAATTAAAAAACTAAGGTGATGTAAGTTAGTCATACTGTCCTTTGTGAGCGGGATTTTTTTCTTTAAGAGTTACAATTGCAGATTTTAAACATGATGGCAATTTACCAGAAGTCAGAGATTAACTAGGAGGGTTAAACCGAACCAAGAAAACTGAGAACAGCCTTTCACCAGTGAGGAAGGCCAAGGATTAAGGAGTGGAAGAGGTTGGCTAAAGCTGCAGGATAATATCATTTAAATCCTCAACAGAAAGCAAATTAAACGGAGAGAAATCTTGATTGCCAGATTTATATGGACTAAAGGATACAAAGTGAATTCAAAACCGCTAAGAATTCCTATGTGTTGAGAATCAAAAAATGTCATCAGAGTAAATATTGAAATCTCTTAGAATAAGCAATTTCAGAGACTTTAGGGTGACAGATCCAAAACTAATGAAAGAATTCCAGAAAAGAGGATCAGGCAATCTTAGGAGCCGGGGAGACAAGCAGAGCTGCAAGGGATAGATCATTTAAAGGAACATAATCACATTTAATTTCTTATCATTTATAGCAAATTTTACATTCGGACAGAAATGGTTCTCAGTCTGCTCTGCCCTTTTGCATCTGATATAAAATAGGTTCATCTGTCGTTCTGTATTTTTCACCTACACCTTTTTCTGAGGAAACACAATAGCTTTGTTTATCTTTTATTTGTTCTCATTGTTCCATAAAGGATTTGTGGTATTACACGTCTGGATCATCCGGTCGTTTGTCATAGCTCAGTCGGAGAAGACCACAAAATATTTTAAGAATTGCAAATAATGGCCGTTATTTTAAAGGCATGGAATTTTTGGTGATGGAAAACTGGATTTAAAAAAAAAAAATGTCTGGTATATAAGATCTAATCATCACTATCTGACATTTATAGGTAGGATATATTTGGTGACCAAAATACTTGACAGATTTTCTTTTAAGTGTGAAATAAAAGCCTGATGTTTAAAAGAGCCATGAAGACTAATGGAAATCTGACTGATTTTTTTTAGACTGGAACAAAAGAGAAGTACAAGGCTGTCACCTTTACCAGCACTTCAAGGGACACGGAAAAAGCCAGAATACTCTTAGGAAAAGATTCAGGACAAGCTAAACATATCACTTCGGGTTAACTGAATTTCAGTCGATGCTAAAAGTCCCCTTTAAGGTGGAATGTGGCATTGTCACCTTATGCAGAAATCGAGAGAGCTCCGGCTAACGGTATACGCTTGACTCTAATTAATTAGTCTACTATAATTGGGATAGACACATCCATTACCTAGCATGTACCAAAAGGATGTGAAAACGGAGATGAAAACAACACATGGCCTGATGTTCCTCCTGCATTAAGCGACGTGATTTCATCAGAAAGAAGGCGTCGGAAGAGGCCTGCAAAATGCGTGGCCGGGGAGGGAACAGTGTTGCTGGAAGAACCGTAACGACCTCACGAACGCTTCTAATTCGAGATTTTCTCTGAAACTAGCGATTTCACCCAAGGCGAACTGATGTAGAACTCTGAGTCTGGGCACAAATGAACCAGAGGTTCTCGGGGGAGGGGAAAAGTGCCTTTTTTTGGCACGTAAATGCCAGGGGCTGAGTGCTGGCGTGTGTGGTCTGCAAAAGTTGCCCCACGGAGCAAAATGTCAGAGCACGTGCAAGTGTGTGCAAGTGTGCACAGTCACACGTATACGCACACTCGTAATGACGCTCAGCTATGCATTTGAGACGGGCGAAAGGAAGAAGAAGATTTCAAAGCCCACGCCTTCCCCTCACCCTGTGAAGGAGAGCGGCACGGATGGGGACAGGAGAAAATGCCCAGCGAAGGCCCCCGCCCACCTGCCCTGCCACGCACCTGCCCTGGGAAACGGCCCTAACCACAGAACGCAACCCCTCCCACGAAATGCGGTTCCGACTCATTTTCAACCCAGACGACAGCGGGAGTCAAAGCCCAGGCAAGGGTTAAACAGCAGCAACCCCAGCGACCCGCCAAGACAGCACCAGGCCCCGGAGACTCGGCCAGGACAGCAAAACCAGGGCCTGCGGGTCTCAGCAGCATCTTGCTGCAAAGCCACGCCCCACACTCAAGACACACTCGCACCACGATGGCGGGGATGCATCAGACCACACGAAAATCCAAGCCATCTACAGCTTTTGTTGTTTCACACAGAACTGACCACCTACGCTCTCCGTTTTCCTGCCATTGTGTTCTCCGGGGTTCTGTCATTCCAATATCAGCTCTCCTTGCCCCTGGGGTATTCCTGTTGATTGCGGTGACATCTACTGGTAGAAATACAATCCTTCCCAAGCAGCTTTCTCTCACGAGAATCAAACTGAACAAGTTTGACCCGACACAAGGCAGGTTTCCCTTGGCCCTTTTTACTCCTTAGCGAACATAATACATGGTCCACATTAAAGGAGACTCCTAAGATTTCTTATAAAGATCCAAGAATTGGTGAATCTTGCACTATTTCCCCTCGTCATTATAATCTTTGCCACAAGAATGGTTACATTCTGAGAACTGCTCTGTCCTCAGCGCAGTCATTGTCATATGAATGAGCTATCATTCAGTCCTAATGCCCGAGATGTTTTATTCTCACTTCCCTGACGTTTGTATCATAGCGACAAAGGCGAAAGCAAGGAAAGGAAATGATACAAATTCCACTCAGGCTTTATCACTTTCAGTTCTCATTTTGTGCTTCTTCCACATCTAAGTACTAAAAACCAGTTTTCTTCTTAAAAAAAAAAAAAAAAAAGAAGGAATGAAGGGGAAAAGGAAAAGGAAAAAGAATGAGTTTATGAAACCAAACTTCTGGTGTGCATCTCTTTTAACAGTTTGCCTTCTTCGCATTTAACGTGTCAAGATAAATTACTACTGGAGACACTGAAGCCGAGGAGGTGAGTTGGAGTCACCTCCATCACGAATCTGTGTAGAGTTACTGCGTCCTAGAGGGTATAAGTGGCATGCCTCGCAGAGGGGATTCTTAAATACGGCAAATCCTGTCTCCCACACATTGCGAAAGCCTGATGACTCTTATTTACCCACCTCCCATTCCCCAATATCCTTCGACATATAAGACAATATTTCAAATCATTGAAAGCTCCAGATGCCCGATAATAGGGTCTTTTTTTCCCTCCTCCCAAAGCATTTTTGTAGTTACAGTAAGCTGTAGATATGGAGAGGGCAAAATAGCAAAGCTGCAAAATATAGGCTTTTTGTTTTTATGTGACACGTGCTTTAAAAAGATACATTTTAAATAAAAATAAACCTAAGCAATAAAATATATGTTGGATTTGTCTCACACCCATTTGCCAATTTAGGTGTGTTATAAAGAGGTACTTTTTATCTGAAAGAGAAATATTTCGATAGAAATCATAAATGTCTTGTTTTTAGGAATAAATTCTCATAGGTACTTGCATTATCATCATGGGGCTGTGATTTGGAATACAATATTTTAATTTCTGTGAAATTTTTCTAATTTTTTTTCTTTGAATACAAAGAAATGCTACATGAAACACGTGCTATAAATGGAGAAATCTTTCTTAAAAGTAGAAAATAAATATCCCAGGTAACAGATATGTGAGAACTAATTTATAAAGGAGAAAGAGAGACACAGAAGATTTACTAATCATTAAATCACATATTCAGCATTTATCTTATTAATAACTACTCCATGTACAGGAGAAGTTATATTTAAGAACCAAAATGTTTACTGTACAACATTTCAGACAAAAAGAGGCTCTATGTCTTGTAATTAGAGGATTCATATTATCTGTAGCTGATTTTCCAGCTTGAGTAATTACATGAACAGTGAGAGACTACTTCATTTAATTGTGAAAGTTAGTTCATTTGCTCAAAACGATATTCTCAGGAACTGAACCATGGTATCCAGGTGCTACACCAGGTTAAGGTAATAATGTTAACTGGGACAATAAACGAGGACAGAATACCTAAGCCAAAATTTAAAAAAAAAAAAAAAAAAAAAAAAAACCAGTACAGATGTAGTTTACTGCATATTAGTGTTGGTGCACAGTGTGGGTTTTCCTCACTGGGCATATCAGTGCCCGTGTTTCCCCATAAAGTTGTGTATCTCCATCCAATTCAGTTTGAGCTTAACTTGCAGTTTCTTTTGGCCCTGGGAAACATAACATTTAGCAAGCAATTTTGTGGGATTTTGCAGTACACACATCAAGGAATAAATGATCATAGCATCTCAAATAAAACATTCCTATTTTCAATGTTGTATTTTGATGACTTTTCATTTCTTTCCCTTTCAAAACTGTGGTTATAAAATAATTGCTCTTCAATGATCAATCATCCTACTTAATAACCGTCAAATGGTATTCAGTCAGCCAAATGTAAAGCAGTGTTAAAAGAATCATAGTAAGAGATTTTGGTAGCTTTAGAGGGAAGAAAAAATTTAAAGTGTCCTACTCTGTTTTCTTAACAAAGGAACTTTTTTCATTTTGTTTTTGTATCGTCTATAAAGGGAATTACATTGTTATCTTTTCATGGGTGAATGGACAGATATCAGTATTTTTTATAACTGCAGCTTTTACATTTAAAACTGTAAGTTCTTTGTTTTTAATTTCAGGAGTCATAAAGCTGTCTCCAAAAGTAATACTCATTTGCCTAGTCAATATTTTGGTAGAACAGCAGGATTTTGTGTATTAAAACTGGTTTTTAGGCATTATTCAAGTTCCTTCATCTATAGTCATCTTCAGTGTGTGTGTGTGTGTGTGTGTGTGTGTGTGTGTGTGTGTGTACCCTGATGTCAAAACAGGTTGCTTTCAGTCCTGCAAAATATATGGATGGACAGATAGACAGATAGATATATACTTTTAAATATATCTAAGTATTTTAAATTCTCACTAAAAGTATTCCAATAGTTGATTTCAATTTTTCACCATTGAGAATTTAAATTTTTTTTCCATAGATTTGCAACTAATATGTATTTTTATTTACCCCTTTTCACCCACCTACACAAGTTTCTTCATTTTGAGGTAGGAAGAGGAACTCCTCCCTATTTGTGTATACTAATGTTTATTTATTCATTTATCTATTTATCTATTTGTTCGTTTGTTTTGATAACTGACTCAAGACCAGTGATCACTATAACACAATATAGGGATGGTGTCACCTGACACAAGGTAGCATAAAAAAGGGAAAAGTGCCTCCCCCAAGCACTGGTAACAATCCAAAAGGCGAAAAGTCGGTATTTCTATTATAAGACTACAAAAGCAGCGCCCCCTACTTTCCAAACGGTTGCATGGCATCTGGTACAAAACCTGGCTAGTTAATGAAGGCAGGACTAACACAACCGTCTCATTTACAGGTACAAAGACAGACAATGATGCTGCTTTTTTTCCTAAGCAACAGTTTCCTAGGTAATAATTCCCTGACAGGCATTACATGCTGTAATAAACTTAATAAATGTTCTTCGGTGAGGGGGCTCAGTTGTCACCCATATTCCCTCCCCCGTCCTGAGAAATTCAGAGCATCCACCAGTGAAGGGTGGGTGGCTTCTGGTATGCATGCACGAAACATGTGGATTGGTTACGATCTCTCTGAATCACATATGCAAAAGCAAAAACAAAAACAAAAACAAAAACAAAAAACTATAAATCGATTCCATCAAAGAACATTCTGAATTCAGTTTCTGAACTTGGTCATTAATATCATTTCTGTCTTCTAAACAAGGAGAAGTTTGTCAAGGTAGAGTTATAGAGTTATAACGGGATACATAGCATGTATTATAATTTTAAAACAATTGAATAAACTGCATTTCTAAAAAATAATGAAAACGAATACTTCCAATGCACCCACTGAAGTTCATCAGATAAAAACAATAAAATGAAAAATAGATACCCCATGCTATTTTCAGTGAAATGATACTTGAAATTATTTTATTATTGCACTGTCATTATGACTTACTAACTGGATGAGAAGATATAGAAGAAAAAAATGAGAAAAAAAGTGGAAGAATCAGGATGGCAAATGTGGAACACATCAATGGAATCAGAAAAGGAATTAAAAATTTAAAATAGAGAAAGGCTGAGGAAGAACCAAATAGAGAGTCAGCGGGGGGAGGGGGGAACAGAGAGGCAGGATATATACGTATGAGTATATTTCTTCATAAGAGAAAATATATGTAAGAGGAATCTAAGGCGAAAGAGACAGAGAACCAGCAGAGGAAAAAGACAAGAAATAAAAATTTAATTCAAGTAAGAAAAGAGCCAAGTAAAGAAAGACAAGAACTGAGAAGCAAATATTCAAAACAAAAGACAGTGGGTATATTAAGTAAACTGCTGGGGGTAAAAAGAGACAGAGAAGAGTCTGGGGTGTCACGGGCCTGGGGGATGCCTGGATAAAAAGAGAAAGAAAGTACAATAACAGGAAAGAGAACATGGAGAGACGTACAAGAAAAGACAGAGAACAGGAGACAGGGAGATGGTTCAGAATAAATGAGAGGCAGAAACAAAGCGAAGGTTAACAAGAAAAAGAAATCCACTCACTGTATTTATATAGTCTTATTACAGAAAAAACCTCATTTGTCTGTTCTTGTGTATTTTGTGCCATGGCTGATTTCTATAAAACTACTTGAAAGCCTGTTCTGAGTTCAGATTTGGAATCTAAAAGTATAAGTCTTCTAAGATTTTACTACAAGGTTTTATACAGTTCAATTGGAAAGTTTTATTCTTATTAAAACAGCAGGCTTTATGACGCTATTTAAAATTGCCAAATGGCATTAAACAATTCATGAAACATAATTTGGAGATAAATGTAGTTAATATTTTGGTTATGGTTTTATTTGAGTCATTGTCTATAAAGAATCGGTCCTTTCACATGCTAAAATAAATTCAGAACTATGAATTTTAATGAAATTTCAATGAGTGAGCGAGTCTTATATTTTAGTTTTGAAAATCCTCTCTAGGGATTAAACCAACCAAAAGTACAGTGTAGGAAATGATTTTCCTTTGAAAGTTTAAGTAGAAGCTGAATGATTTCAACATGTCTGGAAGATATATAAGGCATGCGTATATATAATGTATATGTATGTGTATGTCTACACATAAAGATATTATAAACAATTCTTTATATTTAAAAAAATGTTTAACGGTCTGTATAATCATTTCAACCTACTTTTTCCAATAGAAACTAAAGATTCATTTTATGAAATTATAAAGAAATGAATACTTAAATCAGGAACAATTGTATAATTCTGTTATATCTTTATAGATAAAATGGAGAAATAGGTACAGAATAATAATTTGAGTCAACTGTTAGTTGTATCAGACAATAGGTACTGATAGGTAGTCGTCAGCTTAGAAAGGCATTTGTTTCCAACAGAGAGGTATTATAGAGGAGAAGATAAATGAAATCTTTTGATCAATAATTTTGTATGTATACTCTGCAGAAAAGATATGATTAAACACAACCAATACCATATTTCAGGCTTTCATCATCTCTTGTCGAAATCGTTAGTTACTACAGCCTTTTAAACGGTTTCTCAACCACTAATTCCCTCCCCAACTTCGTTCTAAACTCCAAGCTGTATGAAACATTCTGGAAACCTAGATATTGTCTCCATAATCTAAAATCCTCTTTAGCTCGCTATGTCCTCCAAGTAAATATTCTTTATTTACTCTTTATTCTTGACTTAGTCATCAGTCATTGAAGTCCCTTTGCCCTCTGGACCTGTCTATCCTTCCATCTGACAGACCCGCCACCATACATGTCCTGAATGTCACTTCACACCGTTGTTCACGTCCCATCCTCGGACAGCCTGAGCCTGCTCTCACCCCACTTCCCCACACCATGCCTACATGCTGGCCATCTCATGCACTACTCAGGGCTCAGCTCGAGCCTTCTTGAACTATGAGAGGCGGATCAGTTGCTGCAGGCTTTGAGGCGTAAAATGAATATCTCTTGCACTGACTTTGGCTTTTTCCAAATTCATCACCCCAATTCCAGGTGAGTTCCACATGGGTGAGACTATGTCTTAATTTTCCTTGCAACTTCTATATCTAGAAGATTGCCTGGAATATAGTTGGCACGTAGTGAGTGCTCAGTTAATACATACTCAGTTAATATATAATATAGTGAAAAAAAGAACTAAAATAGAATACATGTAAAGACATTATTTTAACAGCTAATTGTACATGTAAAGAACGAGAAGGAACAGTCTTCAGAGAAATTCATATAAAAATGAACTTACAACTCATAGTTGATCATAAGTTCAAAATGTACCAACAGAGTGGTTTAGCTTATTTCAAAAATGACTCTATTCCAAGGTGACCGTCAAAGACATCCAATGGTCAGAATAAGGTAAGCGACAACCTTATTTCACACGGCATCAATCAGATCACCTCTAGATGCTGTGCTCAGTGACTGACACCAACAAACTCGAGTCTCATGAGATGTAAGTTGTCTGTGACCGGCAGCGGATCCTTTACTACAGCATTTAAGGAATGTGTGAAGGATTTAGAAAAGCTCAGTCAGAATAAAGGACTTAAAATATGCGAGCGATTTGTATTTTGATAAAAGAATATCCGTTTTTCTGTATGACTCCAGGGAGCAGAACTAAGACAGATGGAGAGTTGTTACAAGTAGAAGCTGCCAAGCAAATTAAAGAGGGAACGAGAACTTTCATTTGATTATATGCCAAACATTTTTACCTACTTGATAGCATTTAATCTGGAAACTGCCCTAAGAGCGAATTATTATCTTCAGAGAAAAACAAGGTTTGATGATATTATCTTAAAAAAACGTATTCATTTGGTCGTGTTTTCTGTTATGAGAAATTTCAAATTGAAAGCAATGGAGGATCTATCATGAGGAAGTGAAAAGCTTTTCTACAGTAAATAAAGAAAACACTTGCTTCCTTTTTAAAAAAAAAAATAAATGTAAGTAGAATTATTCAACAAACTATGGTTGTTGTGTTTGATATTAAATATAAATTTAAAAATAGACAACAAAAATATACAAATGACTAAAATAAAAATGGAAATTTAAATGTACTGTGGTCTTATACAAATGTTGAAAGCTGGATTTTAAAGAACTGAGAGCGATGAGAGAGAAGTAAGCTCTAGGAGTGTAAGGAGCCGATCTGTCTGCTCATTGCTGTCTACCTGGATACCATGAGGGTTCTCACACTTTTTTAGAAGTTTAATCAGTGTTTGTCAAATGGTTATTGAAAAAGAAGCTATATAACTGTTTGTTAAAAAAAATATATCAGAAAAATTCAGCATTATTTGGAGCATCGGAAAAACTGAAAATGTCACTAGAGGCCCTGTTTTCTGAAAAATAGAATTAATTAAATATGGTACCTGATGAAACCTATATAACAAACAGTTGAAAAATTAGAGTGTGTGTATGTACATATATTTGAAACTGGCTATAAGAAAATCTATCACAACTAAGTTGCAGAAAACATAACAGAATGTTTTCAAAGGGCACCATTTTTTTCTGTGACAATTTCGGACACACATAGTAGGGGAGAAAAAAGGTGTTAATTTTCAGGTAACATATGTGGATTTAACTATGTGGTTCCTGAGTCAAGTTGATTTAGCATGTATCAGGGTTTTCTATTCAAACATAGAATAAAATGAAGGCAAAATATAATGTAGTATTTTGATATTTGTGAAGTTTCCTAAATAATTTGGCACTCTCAAGACATAAATATTAAAGAAAATGGCTTTAATGATATATATGTGTGTGTGTGTGTGTGTGTGTGTGTGTGTGTGTATTCCTAAAGTTATTTCTTATAAACTCATTCTGCTTCATCGAATGAATACCATTTGAAAAAAACAAGGTAATCGTAATCATAATCATAAAACCAAGATAATTTTTGCTATCAAAGCATTGATATGGCTTATTAATATATAAAAAAAATTTGAAATATTTGTTACAGAAACAGTCCATTTGAAATAATACTCATGATAAAATTCTAATTTACTGAATATGACATGGCATGCACCAATATTCCCCCCTCCTCCCACCTGTTTCAGGATAGAAAACTTATATAAAGAAAAAAAAAAAGAGGCAAGAAAGAATCAAAAGAAACTCATGGCACCCACTGATAGTTCGTTGGTAATATTTTAATTCATAAGAAGCGACAGTTTATATGCAATATTTCAACTGTACAGAGTATAAAGTGTTTCTAATTAAAGGCTTGTGTATAAGAAGGCAAATAGAGGTCACATGAGTTTATAGTGGAAAAAGTCATTATCAGTCATCAGCTTCTGATTCCTGTTACTATGTAGAAACCTACTCTTTCTCATTTCTGAAGTATAAGTGAATTGAAATGAACTTTCAAAAGCGCTCAGGTACCGAAAAGCTCCTGTTAGTGATGCACGTGTGGCAGATGCCTCATATAAACAAAGACAAGGAAACAGTCTACAAGGATAACATAATTCAACATTCATTTTGGAACTAAATGAGTCTGCCACAATTCGAATCATAGCCTGGGTAATTTCTACCACCAGGTCAGAATAATCCAAGCACAGCAAGTGTTAACGTCATCATGCGTTCTTTCAAAAGAAGAGACGTGGTCCGGTGGACGGAATAACAGTTAGTTGAGCATTACAACTGGGCAAGAAACAGCTTTGATTTCTGAAACTACAGTCACATTCTACTAAAACTTTCACTACGGTTACATTTTCACACTAACAAGAAAAATCTTGAAGAACATAAAACTTTAATCTTCAGACTTTCATATCAAGTTTATCAAAACTATCTCGATCAGTAGGGAGTAAGAAACCAGAAAAACAGGTTCCTGTTAATTTCTAACTGTGTTGGAGCTAATGTGAGTCTCCTGTGGGTAAAGAAAATTAATTTCATGTGAAATGATTTTGACCTAAAATTTTTAAGCAGAAACAGACCTCAAATGCTTTAAAGTAAGTGGAAAGGAATTCAAAATGGCACCTCAGAGATAAGTATTGAAATTTCATGTGTCTAAAATAGGGCCTCCAGGCTGTATCTGCACTACATTAAAATCTAATAAGCCTTTAGTTTTCTTACCTCTTTGTTTGAATCAACATTTTTTTTTATTAAAAACGATGAGACTCATTGGAAGTGAGCCCTTTTGCCCATTGACTAATAAGGTAGACTACTTTGAAATACCCTAATTATGTCTTATGCAAACACAAGCATGTCTACTACAGAAGAAATTCAGTATGATGCAAGACTGTGAAATCAGAAGATTTTCAGATGTTCATAAAAGATAGAAACACTCTTCAAAAAAAAAAAAAAACTCTGAAAAATGGGGCCTGACATTGGTACAAATGGAAAGTAAGGAGTCATTTCGGAGACTAATTATAGGGTACCTCTATTGAGCAATTATCCTTTTTCAAGCTCTTTGACAAGAAATCCACAGCGCAATACTGCCCTCTGCTCTGCTGGAACTAAAATATTCCCATTCATTTGTTCATTGTGACATTCAGGCCCGCGGGTTAGAAACTGGAGTTTACGTGGAGTTAAATAATTACACTTTCTGCATATTAAAATATCCTGAATGGTCATCCTGTTTTGGAAGGGCTCATTTTTATATCCCCCCAAAAAAATATACGTTCCAGATTATTAGACTGACTGAAATCAGTTTTAAGGTCAGAAGGGATTTTCAGTGTCTGGATTTGTGCTTTTTAAGCTTAAGTGCATACGGATAACTGAAGAAGGAGTATGTTATAGTTCAGTGACTCTCACTGTTGTATGGCCCGAAATAATTTAATGTGTAATTATTTATTGTAATCCAAAGTTTTCATAAGAATAATCTGTGTTTAGAAATACTTTGAGATATGAGAAAAGCTCACTCTATTTTCATGATCCTAACATGAGATACCTCACAAAGCAAGGAGGTTATAAATGCGGCTCTTCCATGTCTGACCAATTCTACACCAGTCTAATTGTTTTCCCCTGGTTAAAAAGTGAATTCAGGAAGTCCTGTTAAATGCAAAGAATTGGTCACTGCTACCCATCATTGACTGTTCCATACATCATATTCCTCTACAGGAAGCTGTCCCAAATTTTCATATTTCAATTCTCTCCTATAGAAGAACTTATTGATCCTCCTCCAATTGATTGATTTGATACTGCCACATGTCCTACTCCTTTAGACGTTGATTTTATTCATTCATTCAACATACATTTATTGACTATGGCACAAGAGCCAAAGACAGAGAAACCTTCAAACCAGAGTCCCAGCCCAAGAGAGCTCACCGTCAAGACTTGTGTGACCAGTAGCCACTGACCATGTGTAGCTATCTGGATTTAAATTAAATTATTTAAAATTAGACAACATTGCAAATCCAGTTCCTCCATCATACTAGTCATATCTCAAGTGCTCGCTGACCACAAGTGGCTAGTCCATATTAGTTACCATATTATTAATAATTACCAAGTTAGTTCAGATTATAGAACTTTTTCATCATTGTAGAAGGGTTTCTGGGACAGCCCTGGTTAGAGAAGTAGACAGCCATGCAAGCGAGTGATAAAAGTTTATTCTGATAAACACTGTTAGAGATACGATCAGTGTCAGGGGAGATAACAAAGCCCACAGACATCTCACTGCATAGCGTCTGACTGAAACCGGACGTACTGGACACAGGAATCCAATTTCTTAATGCAGCGAGAAAATCATTTTCAGTTAGAATGTACATCCGGAGGATGTACTAGCTACTTATGGAAACTTTTGGCAATACCAAAAATTAAGAGAGGAGGGGGTGATCTCTATAACGTATAGACAACTTCACCAAGATGTATATAAGCTACACAGAAACAGGACCTCGAGATCTTGAAATCATGATTTGAAATTTGACTTATTATCGGGTTACTCAAAAGTTCTCTCTATGTGATGTGGAAATATGGTGAATAAATAAGCGGGACTGGATGAGAATTTAGAAAAGATGGAAGATAGAGCCTGGGTATCGTGGCTGAAAAGACCTGAATTTCAACACAAGTCTGGCCCCTGACTCCGAGTATCTCATTTGTCTTACGTAACAAGCCTAGATGGTTCGCCCCCACTCCCCTTTATCAATACATCGGTTCTAAGCTGGCTGTCATTAACTCAAGTACCTACGCAAGGTGAGCAGATGACAAAAGGGTGAAGCGGCCCAGTACCAGATAAGCAGAAGTGCAGGTGTGATGATGGTAAGTGGCAAGTGACGCTCAACTGTGATGTTGGGGACAGTGGGCACGGGAGCTGCGGCAACCTAGGGACAGCACACTCTTTGTAGAGAGCAGACAGCTCTCGCTTCTAGCGTTGGATGGCGCTGTGTAGGAAAGCGGGTTCCATGGTCTGAGGGACATGTCTTTTTCAAAGAAGCTGAAAATCTGATTTTCCAGATAAACCTTCCGCTCTTGTCTGGCAACTATTTAACTATTGTAAATAATCTGCCTAACACGGCACTGTGAAGACCAATAAAGTCTTGCTTCTGCATGAGGCGAGATGTGAACCTTTCGATCTGCAAGGTCCTATCTAGAGTTTCAGGTGATTCTTCGGGGTTGGGACTAATTTTTGGTAAAAATAAAACAAAAACAAACGAACAAAAAGAATCTAAATATAAGTTCCTCTTCTGAAACCTCCACGTTCCAAGTCTAGAAAAATGTTTAATTTCACTGGACGTAGGGCTGGTGATACTAAAGGAAACGTCATGGGCTTTCTCTTGTGAAAGGAAGGCGTCAGGTGGAAATCAAGATGCGGTGCTGCTGGAAGAAACTTCCAGAATGGCGTGAGAGTCTGTGTGCCTATGACAGCTCCGCAGGCCCTTCCTGGGCCCTGGTCTGGGGTCCCGTGAATCACCAGGGGCACGTTATGCATCAACGCTCATCTGGTTTCCTCTGCTGTCAGTAATGGTTTACGATAAGCTATCCTGTGTGCAGATAGCTCTTATGTAGAGAGATTGAATTCTTGCATTTTTAAGGGATATTTAATTTTTACATTAACTTAGGATCGATAAGTATATGAATTGCATTGGAGTCATTTAACAAATATGTCCAACCTTTCAAGAAATGTAAGGAATCTCAGTTTAAGAAATCTGATTGAAAATATGAAGCCAAACTATGTTTCAACCTTCAAAATGGCACTAGGTAAAATCGTGGTATTCTCCACACTGGTGTCGCCTGGAAGAATGGAACGTGTGAACTTACAAACAACAAGCGTGGTGTTTTTAACATGCCACGTAACATTTTAGCCATGATTTATTTCTCTGTGATCTTGGTGCATTGCCAATACAGTATTTCACGCTTAATAATTCCATGTCTATATTTTGCTGCCGTTACTTGTCTCCTATTGATAAATATTGTTAATATTTATCATTTTTATAGTTACAACTTCCTTAATAAAAAGAACCATACATAGTTGATGCCATAGACATTCCTCCCCTCAGGAAACACAGGAAGCTCCAGGTTAAAATGATTTAATTTTCTCAGAAGCCCAGGAAAGGTAACCTTCCATGATTTGATGTTTACGACAGGGAGGTGTTACAGAGGGGATAACCGAAATATTTTCACTAGTGAGTTGATATGCATGACACGCACGAGACTTTGTACCACACTCTTTCCCCTGGAATTCTAATGAGAAACCTTGGTCACGTCCGATGGGCACGTGAGAGCAGAATGGCACTAGAATGTGCTGGGCCTGATGGCGAGTATGTGACCGAGTCACAGGTGAAATTCGCTCACGAGTCCAACACGGAAAGTGAGGGGAGGCGAGTGTGTGTGGAGAGAGAGAGGAAAACAGAGAGTTCCCTGAGCTAATTTTCTAGCCATCAGTCAGCTCATTGTTCCCACCGAAGGAGACTCAGAGAGAGTGAGAGCGAGCGTTATTATAATAAATATAAAGTAGCTCTAGCAGCGGGAGATGCCACAGGGAAGGGCAGGGGGGGTGGAGGAGAGAGGGGTGGGGAGGGGACAGGGCTGAAGGGAGAAGGGACATCATCTGTGTCCATAACTGCGCTAAAGGCGTCCGTGGTACATTAAAATAGGCTGCATTCTAAAGGATAATTTGATTTATATTTTAATTTTGATTTTATATTCCAAATAGATGTGTGTTTGTGTGTGTGTGTGTGTGTGTGTGTGTGTGTGTGTCCAGATTTAGTGTCAATAGATTAAAGACAACTACGTGCTTCCTTGGGGACGTTTTCCTTTTTTTACATAAAACTGCCTTCGTGCACGTACTAAATTGATATGGAAAAGCAGAGTCACTGTTGTCGGACTGGTTCACTAGGTGTGCTCCCCGACACGGCCTCAGGATGTGTGTCTGGGTGGGTACGCCCCGGGGAATGGCATGGACCCAAACCCCCATTTTTATCCTCTGTCCTGACTGTGTACAGAGCACACAGCATCTTTGAATGGAAGCATGAGGACTCCCCTGGTCATGTGCTCATCTTGTGTCAAATGTTTGAAACTAGATCGGAGTAACATGAGTACACTGGAAGAATCTGCCTTTACATTGGCAAATTAAAAATCAAATAAAGTATTTGCTGAATAAGTGTGGGCTTGGTGACATTGATTAGGGAAGACAGGATATGTAGAAATTCAGAAAGAGCAATTGTCTCCACACAAAGGTAAAGTGTGAGAAAATGTCCTTATATGAAGAAAAGGTCCCAAAGAAATGACTTCTGTGAAGTCTAGTTTAACTTCCCTGACCACCATTGTCTCCTTTGCCACCTTCTTCAATTTCTAGATCTCTCAAATTTCCAAGGTCGAGGAGGCAGCAAAGATTTAGCCAAATTTCTACATTTATTTAACATCAACCTTTCTTCTTATGAATTTTCCATGATGTATTCACAAGAGCAATCGAATCAATAACAACAGCCCAATGCACCAGGAGGAACCATTAGCCAACTTTAAAAAGAGAAAGAAAACAGTATGGATTGTGTATTTCTCTCGATTTTGTCGGATGTGTTCACCCTTCTTGTAGCTGAACTGGACCAGCTGATTCACCCCACCCTCGGATGGGAGGTGGTCCTCAATCTGGGTTCTCTTCCCACTCTGTACTTGAAAAAAACTAAGTATGATTTCAACTCCATGCGAAATAACGAACAATTTTCAGAAATTCGTACCTACTCTGACAGACTTGCATTTTATGTTTTCCAACACAGTTAATGTGCATTTGTAAATGTAATTGGTTCCCTGTCATGCAAAATCTTATGAGATTTATGCGAGATTCATACCATCTTTTCATCCAAATGCCCAAATCTAATATTTCTACCATCTTTTATACAGCTAATGTTCATAGTCACTGGGCATTTAGTAGATGTGTAAATTAAATCACTATTTTAGATTTCATAAAAATTAGCAGTCCTATTTTAAAAGAAAGAAATGTTCACAGATTTGTGCACATAAGTATCAGTTCTGGATATCGTATATATTTCTGTAAATATATGATTTTAATAAAAATTTTACTCAATTGAGAAACTATGGACCAAACTAGCAACACAAAACCATCAATACTTGAAATAGAGAGGAAAATATTTAATGGTCGGGAAACATTTATTTCATATTGATGTAGTTGGATTTATTCGGCCAATCTTAAAGGATGAATAGGTCTGCAAGAAATACAAATTAATCTCAATTACTCAAGTGTTTAGTGAGAATGAATTATATTCCAGGCACCGTGCTAGGTATTAACAATATAATGGTGATTCACGCGTTCTGTCTTACAAAAGGCTAATCCTATATAACCCAATATGATTCAAAATGCACAAATAACAGTTTGTGAATGACCAGGAAGTATTTCATGCTTTCAAAAAAACAATCAATTGACCTTACTTCCTTTATATGTTCAACCTCAGGAATATACCTCGGTGGATATTTCTAAAAGCACCCCTTAAATTTTCCCTCCCAGGAATGTTCAGAATAACGTCACTGTGGATCAGATAAATTTCAACATTTTATCCCAGTCTTTCATCCGAGGCCTCGGCAGACAAAACCGCGCTCTGTCCTTTATGCCTCTGGTTGGAACGGCCATCTCTAAGGAGCTGTGTTTCCGCTTAGGATTTCTCTTCTTCACTCTCTTCGGCCCCCCTCCAAAGCCTTTTATTTTAATCTGCTTTGAATGTTTTGTGTATAAACTTAACGCCTTTACTTTAATACCTCACCAGTACTCAGCAGATGGTTTCTAGATATTTGCTGAATGAATGGTATGAATCCTGAAATCGTTGTTCATAAATAGTTGTCCACCAACGATTGTCTCTTCTCTATTCAGAAGGACTTCAGCAGATACCATACAGTATGGTGCCTAATTTTCCAGTCTCTCCCAACTTCATCGAATATATCTCAAGATGAGCAAATCTGCTTTCTGGATTTTGAAATCTCATTAGATCTGGGTATAGAGTTAGTGCTCAATATATGGGTATTGACTTATTGAATTTAGATGCAAAGAAAAGTTTAAACAAAAAATTTTGATTTGCCAGCATAGTAAAAGGAAACACAGCAGATTGGAGTTCAAATCCTAAATCTCTTTTTCACTAACTTAGAAAATGTCTTAACCATTGTAAGCCTCGCTTGTTAAATATGTACTGCCACCTAATTCCACTGATAATATGAATCATATAATATAATGCACATGAACATAAAATCCTTGCCAATGCAACCGCCATATAATAAGGGCTCAATAAATAGTAGTTACCTAGTAAATACATGTATTTTTCCATTCGATATTTACTGAGTGCCAACCATATTTCAGGGACTCCGCTGGTCATGTTTCAAATGTATTAAGTGTGAAACACCAGCACATATTAAAAAAGAAGAAAAAAACTGAAAAGGAACACGAACAATATTTAGGTACACAGAGAATACTCATTTCCATTTCTCTGGATATTGCAGTTGGAAAGGAAGCAGAGATCAACTCTAGCAGGTAGACTAGAGTTTGACTATGAGAAGAAATGCGACAGTGAAATAAAGTTGTAAAGTTTTACGTCCTGGAAATTGTTAAATACCAAATACGATCTATGTGTCTGCAACAGATATGAGGCAAAAGCTTATCTGAAGGTCATAGCCTCGGGAAAGTGGCCATTTTAGACATAAAAATCCAATAATGCCTTTATTTCAACAAATAGGTTTTCTGATTTTTCATAAACTTTTTTTTTTAACATGTGCCATTATGGGTTAATACACATACAATACGCGTTTGCATTAACTCATGGGATTTGTTCTTCCCTCCTGTTCTCTGGACCAAAAGTCTATCACGACCTTCCTGTCACATTCATAGCACAGTAAGAAATTAATTGGGTAGGCTAAAAGTTGTTAGTGAAATATCAAAAACCTTGAAGTAGGATACTTATCAAACGTGAGACTTCTATCAAGCCAAGTGAAATAACCAGTTCCAGACTCAGGTCTCTTGGCTGACCTATTCTCCCCAAAAGTTTTGTGACGGTGGTAGCCAGTAGCTCTGGTCTTCATTATAATTGTCTCAGCTTACTGCCCTGAAGAGATGAGGGACAAAAGAGGTGCTAATCCATGAAGCAAAAAATTCCCAATGATTTACACCAGAACTAAAGGAATAGCTTTTTTTTTTCCCTTCCCTCCTACTGGATTCTCTGTAAGTAATTTTCTTGATAAAGTACAGCCCATAAGTAGACAGAGAAATATGCTAGCAGATACAGGGCGATCTTACAAATATTCTCTTTGTATGCTTTGAATAACACCAAATAGGGTAAAGGAATTATTTCATTTATTGTTTGTTTGTTTGTTTGTTTGTCTGTTTGTTCATTTATTCACTCATTTAAAGAGATCGATATTTTAGATGAGGCCATGAGGAAAAGTGAATAAGTGACGCAGCCATAATTATTTGCTCAGATATAATCATTAGCTACCACACTGTAACACACACACAAGTAGCAAAGCTTATAGTTTACCATCAGGGATTTTACGTTTAAACAATGCGTTGACGCAGGAGGAAGTTATGAAAACAGTTTTGTCACTTTCTAGAAAGATCAACTACGGAAATACTTAAAGGGCTTTCATATGCCAATTCGAAAAGTGTTGACTAGCATTCCCTCCTAACCTCTATTCACACTCTCCCCCTCACTACCAAAAGTAAAAATTATCTTGTGTCTGCCTTCAAGGAAATTCCACACGCATCTAGGACAGTGGTCCTGGCTTTGGGGAAAGAAAAAAAACGTGTTTAAACGCTAATCCTTCTGTCTTGATCTCTCCTTCTGTAATTAGTGAAAACAGTGTAACAGTATTTGTGAGGTCGCTCTGCTAAGTCTCTCGCAGCGGGCCCTGCAAACGTGCTGTTTTCGGTGCAATAGCGCGACCTAGTGGTCAAAGGGAGGAGCCCTCTCTGGAGGGCCCGCTGGGGCAGGCGATGGGGTGCACAACAGACTTATTGGAAAGACCAATCCAAACGCGCCTGCTACATCGCATTTCTTACAGCGGTAACAGGAGATAAAACAAACCCCCATATGTTTTGTGTCAAAATGGAAATACAGCTGATCCCATGAACCATTTTTAAAAATACCTATTTTTTTTTAAGGTTAATAATTGAATACTGAAATGACTGTTTTGGAGGTATGCTTTCTGAGAGCTTAAATATACTGAATAAACTTCACAATAAAAAATAAGCATATATCATTGACTCGACTATCTTTTTTCGTTAACCACTGCCTGTCTAGTCTAATAGTAACTCTGAGTGTGAGTGTGAGTGTGAATGTGTGTGTGTGTGTGTGTGTGTGTGTGTACAGAACATCCTAAGTCCCCAAAACACAGTGACCAGAGAAAGAGAAATAAATATTACATAATAGGCATATATATGCATATAAACACATACACACAAACACAATGATATAGTTTTGTTCATTAAGTGACAATTTAGAACAGAAAGCTTATTTTAGTGCCTACATATATTAAAATCAATGTCCCTGAATAAAAATAAAAATGGGTCTTCATGCAGCTTACTTAATTTTTTTTTAAATCCACTCAGTATTCCATTTCAGGATAATCCCTAAGAGCTAAATACTTAATAGTTCTTTCTTGTTGGTTCGCTTGCTTTTATTGCTTTTGTTAAACCACTAAACAAGCTCATTTTAGCACTAAGATTCTTTTTAATCCACTAAGCTTTAAGTGGTTCTTAAATATATATATTTAGAATTAAAACATGTAAATGAGGAAGCCTGAGCTATATAGCGAAAGAAAAAACGACCTTCTGAGAAGACGTGCATAAAAATTTAACAATTCTCCTTTGCAAGAACGTGGCGGAGGGAACATCATTCACTCTTCTTGTTTATAGGATATGCGAGGGTAAGAATTAAATGTAATTTACTGAGACAATAAAATCTTCTCAATACTGTGCTATTGTGTTAGGGATGGATTTGGGGGTGATTAAATGAGTAAATCACATAGATCTGAAACACTTTTTTCTCCTTTCTTTCTTTCTTTCCTTTTTTTTTTTTTCCCACCTCCTTAGATGGCATAGGATCGTGTGTGCACCGTGAACACAAAAGGCCTGTAGGTCAGATTTGAAATTATAGCTAAACCTCAACTCCTGAGGTACACAGGCTGTTTATATCGATGAAAATTTATGATCTCTATACCCTAAATCCCTGGCCTCTCTTTTACATTGACTTCTTTACTATTTGCTGCTTTATTTTATGGTGATCCCTTGCCCTCTATAAATATATCACGGTTACTTAACCCCAGATCCCAGCTCCAGCCTTCAGGACTTCAGAAAGGATCTATTTGTTTCTTGCTCTGCTACTGGGTGTTTCATTATCCTCCACATTAGCAGCTATTATTTTATAGCAGTTAACATTTTCAAAATTTTCATCATCTCTTGACTCAGCCTTCTCACTGCTTAACAACGCCAGTCATAGAACTGCTGTTCAGAGATTACGCGAAGTAGAGATTTTTTCCTGAAGCTCATACAATGACAGAAGTATTTTCTATTAAATATTTATCTGCAGGGGAAAAATGAATAAATTTCACTGGAGAAAAATTACATTTAGGCAAGCTTAATTGCCCTGCGTTACTTTATTTAAAATTTTTAAAAGCTGACTTAATCTTGAAAACACTCCACTATGTAATTAGAGTTTTGTATGGGTTAGGTTCTAATAATTATCCTGTTTTGACTGAACTCCTTATTAGAGTCCAAAAAATAAAGCTAGAAAATAATAAGGGATTATAGATTTACAAAAGCTATTGTCTGATGTTAAAATTGTTAAGAAAATATGAGTCAGTATTATGCAAATTCTGACCTAATCCCAGCAGCAATCTGGTAGGTAATTGTATTTTTTCTCTAAAGGAGGACAGACCCTACAATAATTATGCCTTGTTAGTGTCCACATTGCTACATTTTTGATTTATGTATTTTTCTGGGAGTTGACAGATAAGCAAGAAAAATTGACATATTATAAACTAATAAAAATAAATAATATCAGAATCTGCCTAGCAGCAGTCTACATTGGGAAGTTAAACAATGCATTAATCACACAAATTTTTTGAGCAAAACATAGTTTGTACAAAATTTTTTTTAAATGACATATATCAAGCTGGACTAAACATTTAAATTGCCGTGTGTGTGTGTGCGTGTGTGCATGTGTGTATGTGATTTCTAAGGTAAATCATTATAGACAGTATATCAAAGTCATTTCGTTTTATTTCCTTCTTCATTTTTTTAGTAAATCAAGATATTTGTAATCTCTCCCTGTATGTAATATCCCTCTGAGATTTAGCATTTCTAGTTTTTTTCTCTAATAAATATTCCTTAATGGAAAATTTGATCAGTGTACTCTTTTTAGTGTTTTGTTAAAATTCGTATTACTTATAATGTTGCTGTTTGAATACTTTATATTATTTTCTATTCAGTGCCAGAAAATAAATATAAAACTTTGAGACTATGACAACAGCTAGTGTTAGGGTCATGTTCTACTATACCACAGGTTGGACAAATAGACAAGAGAAATATGGCATCCACGAGCCTAGGGTTTGATAAAATAAAGCAACTGACACTGTATAGTATGAATGATGTAGACAAATGATTTGTAAATGTTGTTCTTTCCTTCAAGTTTATTCATTTTATAACCTCAAATTTTATTGGTATATCTATATTTTCCTTTAAATATAACCCAAGTTTGCAAACAAATGCTTCAAGAGCAATCTAATAGCATTGATTGATTGATTGATTATTGCTGTTTCTCTGTTATTCTAAGTAAACCTAAGTGTTTTTTGGTTTGTTGTTAAAATTCCAATGGTTTTCTACTGCTGGATTCAGCTAGATTTTCTCACCAAGATGGATAATCCATTTTTAGAAGTAGAGTGAAGGCAAAATAAGGTTTCCCAGCATTTCTATGGCTCTAACCAACACAATCCCAGAAGACATTACTTCTTCCTTCAGCAGGAGATGGGAAAGGCCCGTGTGATATTCCTCAGTACTGTGCTTATCAACCTGGAAAATGAATCTTCTCCAACATGTATAAATCCTAAAATTTAACAAGCCCAACCTATGGTTAACACAGTCTATAAACAATTAAGTCTAGTTAATGATGGCCTAGAGATTCATTTCCTCTTAAACAATTTTATGCAGTCATGTTGGAGGCAAATAGCTCAATAGCTAGCAAGCCATGTTAAACCAGAACAAAGGTTTTCTAAAGAATACCTCAAATTATGTATATATGATAGTTCTCAAAAACTTACATTTTTATACTTTCCTCTGCTATAACCGTATACTAAATTTTTTTCTGAAATATATAGGTAAGAAGCAGTCTACAAAATCAGCCAACAAGAAGGTAAGCCTTTGAAATATTAATTATGATAAAAAAAGAATCATACACTAATTAGCAACATGGTTATAGCAATCAGATTCAAATAATTTAACTGGAACCTTAAGAGAAACTTAATACTCATCTACTATCTCCAGAAAAGAGCACCCAATGACTATGATGAACCTAGTAAAGGACATGACCAAAAAATCTACTATAAACATTTAGAGCCTACAATATGTGCCATTGTAGCAACAACCAATTCCAGAAAATTTTGAAATTAACAGCCATGGAAAATCACAATACTTATCACATATGTACACACACACACACACACACACACACACACACACACACATTTTAGATTATATATATATATATATATATATATATATATACACACACACACACACATGTACATATAGGTATGATAGGTTTGTAAGTATATAAATAATAGGTTAAATAGATATGTATAAATGTGCATATGAGCATAATAGATTTGTGTGTATATAACCCATCATACCTATATATTTAAGGCTATGTGTTAGATTTAAATATAGAAAACTTACTAAGAAATAAATATTTTTTTTAACTAGCTTTGGCTGCATAATTTATTTTTTCGTTTATGTATACATTCAAGACTAAGCAATTTCTAAACCCAAGCCTGTGATTCTAACATTTATAGAGAGAAATGTATATTATTCCCTAAACCTGAAACACTCTTCCTTCAGTGGCAGAGAAAGAAAGAATTGCACGTGATTGTGGGTTTGAAAGTATATGTGCATTTGTGGACGTAACAACGTAGAGAACGTACACACAGAAACGTGGCGTTGAGTAACAACTCTTACACGCGTATTTAGTGCGCTCCTACCAGCTCTGCATCAGGTATTTCGTGTTATTATTTCATTTGATAGTCTCCAACTTTCAAGTAGATGTTAACACCCTCATTTTACAGAAGACAAAAGCTGATTATCAAGAAGTGAAATAACCTTTGCAGGACTCAAGGCAAAAATTTCAACCTCGTTCTATTAACTTGATTCGTATATCATTTAGAGTTCTCTGGATTAAAAGCACTAGATATTGTCTCTGACTAAATGAAGCAAAAGGTGATTTAGAAAAAATATCAAGTGCCCACATAATTGACTAAAAATTCTAGCACAGGGGGAAAAAAAGACTAAGAAGCAGGAACTGACACAGTAGTCTCATGGTTAGAGGTCATGGGAGCTACCTGGCAAGGGTCAAACTCCGAACTTTTCAGTCTCTGACTCTCCAGTCAAGTTTTTGGTTCCAAGAAAAAGCGTCCAATTGATCTGCTTTGTCTTTCATTGGCAATATCCCTAATTACAGACTGATACAAAACATGAAGAGATAATTCTAATAGTAAGAAATCAGATTGACGAAAAATGAAAATGACGCATAGGCTGTTAAAAAGAGAAAAAAAAAACACTAATCAAACAAAAAGGCAAGGAAAATAAATGTCTGTCTCTATGAGATCAGACTTGTATTTGGCAGTGTGGCTCGACCTTATGTAGTCCAGTTATCTTGAGTGCTGGTTGCAAGTGACTTTCTAACTACCTGTAGGAAGAATTTCATTTAAAACAAGACGGACATATGAGCATCTCCGCCATTTTCTTCTCATTTGCATTTAAACATTTTTTGAATGAAAAATGAGTAGGAGCAATAACAACAGTGACAATCAAAAAGAGGCTGTGGAAAAGAATGTGGGGTACAGGAAGATGTGCTTCTGGCTTATTATCAACCAATTTTGATGTACAGATTTCAGGCTTCAAGAAGATTAACTGCTCTATCAGAAGACAGCTGAATTTGGGGGACTGGGCCACATAAATAGTTCATAAATGTTACATATTTAAATAGATGTGGTTCAACTTGTTATCTGTGCATGATAGCTCCTGTTTGCTCCTCCAAGTCCATTCTCCACCATCTCTAACTTGGTCTCTAATTCTGAAATCCATCTCATCAAAATGAATTTCGATCTTACCTTCCTAAAATGCTATATTTAAAATTTATAATTTTTGTCTCCTAGAAAACAAACGATGTCTTCTGTTCCTCTGAACACAGTGTTGTGTTCGGTACGCAAAGTATAAGGCCTTTAGAAATGCCGACATTTTTTTGCTTAAGGAATTTCATAGAGAATTGAGTGTCACAGACTTCCTGGGGTTAGACACTCACTGTTGACAATGAAATCCTGTTGATGTTCCTGCCCAAGTCTTTTGTGCTGAATGCTAGTCCACTTTCTCTTATTAGAATTTTATTACAGGGTTAAAATAAATTCCCACCACATTTCATAACCAGCCTTGGATTCTTCACTTAAAGATGAGAAGAACCCCATAAATAACAAATTTCGAGCAACCACTAAAATATTGAAAACTACTAAATCAAGCAGAACCTTAGTGAACAATGAAGTTTTGAATAGTAATTTGAAAAATCATAAGTCTTAAAAAAAAGAATGTAATAGTAAATAGTTTTATGTCTTTAACAGAATCTCAGGAAATGTTACATGGTCAAAGGAATAATTTCAACTATACACCATTTATGCTTTGCAAGTGAACAGATCAGAAAGTCCTTTAGTGTTTAGAAAAATTCCAATAAAAGCAAAGTTTAGATTAGCGACTATTCACTGGACGTCCACATTTCTAAATTCCTAACTTCATTTGAAAAAATCTGTATAATAAAAGATATGGAACGGATTGTAATACAATGGGGTTCAAGTTTCATCGCCATCACTTACTGGCTGTGTGAAGGCACTTACACTTTCTGAATTACAGTCTTCTCCTCTGCAAAAAGGGACTAATGATGTGATCTCAAAAAATAATTGTGAAAGTTAAAGAACATAATCGAAAACGCTAGACCGGCACCTCTCAATAGGGTAAACCCTAGCCAGATGAGGCTCCCGAGCACTTGAAATGTGGCTAGTCCCAACTGAGATGTACTATAAGTGTACAATGTACATCTCATAAATAAATACATGTTGAAATGATAACATATTATAAATATATAGTAAAATTAATTTGTTCCTTTTTTCTTTTTCATTTTTTAAGTGTAACTTATAAAGAACTAAAAAGTACATACATGTACGAGACATATAGATCAATGGAACAGAATAGAGAGCCCAGAAGTAAACCCGCACCTACATGGTCAATTAATTTATGACAAAGAAGCCAAGAACATACAATGGGTGAAAGGACAGTCTCTTCAATAAATAGTGTTGGGAAAACTGTACAGCTACATGCAGAAGAATAAAATTAGGACCACTAGACCACTCTTACCACACACAAAAATTAGCTCAAAATGGATTAAAGGCTTGAATGTAAGACCTGAAACCGATAAAAGTTCTAGAAGAAAACATCAGCAGTAAGCTCTGTGACATCGTTCTCGGTGCTGAATTTTTGGATCTGACTCCAAAAGCAAAGGCACCAAAAGAGAAAATAAATAAGTGGGACTGTATCAAACTAAACAGCTTCTGCACAGCCCAAACTGGAAGGTAACCTACTAAACAGGAGAAAGTATTTTCAACTCTTATATCTGATAATGGGTAAATATCCAAAATATATAAAGAGCTCAACTTAATAGCAAAAAAAAAAAAAAAAAATGATTAAAATATGGGCAGAAGATCTAAAAAACATTTTTCCTAAGACATACAGATGGTCAATGGGCACATGAAAAGAGGTTCAATATCATTGATTATCAGGGAATGCAAATCAAAACCACAATGAAATATCACCTATACCTGTGAGAATCAGTATTAATAAAAAGACAAGAAATGGCAAATGTTGAAAAGGATGTGGAGAAAAAAGAATCCTTGTATATTTGTGATAAGAATGTAAATCGATGCCACTACTATGGAAAACAGCACAAAAGTTCCTCAAATACTGAAAAATATAACTACTACCTGATTCAGCTATTCTACTTCTAGATATTTATTTGAAAAAAATGAAAGCACTAATTTAAAAAGATATATGTATCCCTATGTAATTGCAGCATTATTTACAATAGTCAATATATGAAAATAACCTAAATGTCCATTGATAGATGTGTAGATAAAAAAGATATGATATACACACACGCACATGTGCACACACACACACACACATACACACACATATACACCAACACACATATACACACAAAAGAATACTACTTAGCCATAAAAAAAGAAATTTTAGAATTTGCAAAAACATGGATGGACCTTGAGAGAACTATGTTAAGTGAAATAAGTCAGAAAGAGAAAGACAGATACTATATGATTTCACTTACATCTGGAATCTAAAAAACAAAACAAAACAAAACAAAAAATAAAACAAAACTCATAGATACAGAGAACAGATTGATGCTTATTAGAGGTGAAGGGGGTTGCAGGTGGGCGAAATGGGTGAGGGGCTAAATAGTATGGTGACGTGGTAACTGTACTCATTTTGCTGATCAGTTTGTACTGCATACAAATATTGAATGATTACGTTGTACAACTGAAGCTAATATAACGTTATCTACCAATTGTATCTCAATTAAAAAATAAAATATATACATGGATCACATTATTGTTCTAATGGACAGTGCCAATTTAAATAATGCAAGATACACAGTAAGTGCTTTAAAGTAGTTTAATATTAATAATTTGGGCAATTTGTCAAGAATTTTTTTTTAATTTCATGTCCTTATTTAGAGTTCTGCAAATTTCCATGAAGACCAATGAAAATATACTATAGAGAAATTTTGTTTTGTTAAGAAATTTGGAAACAAAGGAGCTTTGATTAGCAGATTTACCTGCATCTCAGTAAAATAACTCTATTTTGGCAATTTTTAGGAAATGAAAGGAAAAAAGGAAAAAGATAAAATTTAAGATATATGAGCATCTACTAAAAGTTAAAATCAGTGACTTACTTGAAGTTTGTATATTGGATTTATTTTGTAGATATTAGTATAACCTGATTTAGAAAACCCTGGTAATCTCTAAAATAACTTGATGTATAACAACGCTTGTAAACCATATCTTTACATGTTCTAAAAACAAAAAAACAAAAACAAAAATGACCAGAAAACATCTTGACATTAAAAAGGTATGTAATACTGGGTAAAAATATGGATAAAAGTGCTCTAAATTCAAGTCACAATTATTGACAGAATGGAACTCAAGTGTTCACCTGTCTTTATTGTAGATATGCCACATTGTTCTTTTTATTTATGATTTCCTATAAGACTGCTGGAGTGCCTTAGCTATATGCTTTTACATCCACCACTGTGTTTAGCCTGCTGTTTTAGAAAGCTAGCTAATGGTTAGCTTCCCTCTTGACTGTATGCTCTTTCAGGTAAGGCTTGGTGCTCATTGCATCTTGTATCTGCTACTGAACTTACTACAGAGCCACAGGCATTAGAGCTATTCACAAAAATGTGCGAGATTTGCATGAATTATTTTATTCTAACATAAAAAATGTTGTGTCATTAAATCTTTCATTAATAATCCTGATTGTGATAACTGGGCCTGTAATCTTACAGAAACAATCAAGTTCTAAAACACTCATGATTTACCAATATCAACCCAATACACAATTCTAAAAAAGCTCTAGTTAACTCAAGAGCTGAAAGCATAATTATGATTCGAGGGGAAGTTATATTTTGTTTTGTTTTCCTTTTCTGCTCCCTCGTCTCCCAAAGAAGTTAACCTATGCATCATTTAGGGTTGTAAGGTCATTTCCTATTTTAACTCAACTGAGTTTTTCATTTCCAGGAGATCCTTATATATTGACTAATCTTCCAAAGAGATTTCATTAGGTTATATTTTTGATGTGCATTGTGCAAGCACAGTATTTGTACTGTAGTATTCATTCTAAAATACATATTCACGTGACAGCCCATAATATCCTTGAAACAGCCATTACAGTCTGTCAAATAAATAATGCGCATTTTAAAGACGGTCTTTATGTGGGATGACTCTCCTGCATTTTCATGAGGCAGATTTTTCTTTTATTCTTTAAGAAAGAAAAGCACACAAAGGAAATGAACACGCAGAAAAATATGTTAAGGTAAAAGTGACACAAACCAGAAAATTCGAGCATCCTTTGGTTTCCTACTCTTTCCGCTACTTCACCATTTTCCCCATAGCATTTTATGGAAATTAAAAAGAAAGACTTTCGGAGCTCACATCACCTTCTGTAATCTTTTACATTTGGACATTTGGAAATAAAAATATCTTATTTTGTGTATTTTTGTAATGCTAAGCATAGTTTGCATTTAAAATGTAACTTCTTCCTCAAAATCATAGTTTACTTAGCAAATGTGTCTATGAAGAGAAGTGACATCTCAGTAGGAAGTTCTATTCTTGTTATTTTTAAATGGCAGATTCTTTTTTCTCCTAGCGCAAGCACGTATCTATGTACACTGATTTTCGAAGGAAGTTACCCCAATTCACAGGGGAAAAAATGTTTAACTCTCTTAGCCATTGATCTTTTTATTGGTAGCTATCATGGCTTCTAGAAAAATAAGAAAAATGAAAAACAAAATTTATTACGTGCTTACTATGTGCCAAGCACCATGCTATACATTTTTCATATATTTTCTAATTTAATCTTCAATAGCTCTGCTAGGTGGATATAATTGTTATCAACATGTGGAGAGTCAAATAATTAACTTGAAAAAGTACTGCCAGGTAATGTATGACCCCATAGCCTAAGCTCAAATGAAACAAACTAAGAATATAATATTTACTTCAGCCCAGTTAACTATTAATTGAGTTATTGTAGTTTTTTATGTATGAGATGGAATATCACTTCCATACTCATATTTTATAACACTGTGGAATGACATATTATTTTCTTATAAAATGCTTTCACTTTATGGTATTACAAATATCCTTTGCTCATTTTCAATGACTTGGATAATAGTTCTTACATGAGAAAACCATTGGTGAAACCAGCAAAGACTTACTCAGGTTTCTACGTAACAGTTACAGACCTTTTAGAATTGTGAATTAGCTTTCTTCCTGTGATCCAAAATCTCCCAAATAAGTACAAAGGAAATAATGAGAATCATCCATTAAATGTTAAGCTTTCATGTAATTTTTTAAAATATCACGGAATTATATTTGGTAGGAAATTTGTTGGGTATCACATCTAATCTTTCGGAGAAATGTAAAAACAGTGGAATGCTATGTGGAACCCAAGTACATTGTGGGCCTCGGCATCATAAAAAGCTAAAAGATTTAGACTAAAATCAAGATGATTCACATTCGGAACACTGTGACAACCGAGAGTGTTATAAACAGTCACCACTTAATTTGTTAGAAGTCACAATCAGCGTGACAATAGTCATTAGTTCTCACGATTGGCATGACAATATTCAAAATGGTAGCCACTGGCCGCATACCATGATTTCTATTTAAATTGAAGTTAAGAAAAGTGAAATAAAATTTTACAAATCAGTTCCTCGTTCATATTAGCCACATTTCCAGTGCTCAAGTGCTATATACGACTAGCAGCCACCACACTGGGCAGAAGTTACCGAGCATTGCCACCCCACAGAAGTTCTGTTAGGCAGCATTGCCGCCATTAATTTAACTAAAAAAATTCCATTAGGTGTTCATAAGTGCATCCACGAGTTTTAAGACACTATTGTGTTTTCCTTAAAAGCATGTATTGTTCCTGCTATGTGAAAGGAACCAAGCTACACACTCTAAATTTGATGACTTACCTTTAAATTTGAATTTGGGGGTACCTAAGGAAATTGCACCAACAGCAAGACTCTAATTCACATATCCCTTTTGATATTCATGATCGATCATGTTACAGAGAGAATTTTAAATGATTTTTTTCAACTGCGCATTGTCCTCATTCTTTGTCAATCGCTTACGTTCTCCGTGCGATCATGTGAATTAGTGTATACTTATATATAAAAGCTGAATAGAAATAAAAGAATCAGATTAAAGAATATCGATAAACTGCCTTTCCTTCTTATGTATTTTTTTCTCTTAATTTGTATTAGTATTTGTAAAATTGGAAAACTCTGATGTTCATTTAAGGCAGATAATGTTATTGCCTTATCACAGTTTCAGTGGAAGCAGTTGGAACTAGTAATCATTTATGGGAGATTGAGACAGTAGCTTTAACAAATGCATGTGATATTCACAACATATTTAGATAATAGCAATTGACAGCTTCATTAGACAGTGAGTTACTTGAGGCATGATACCATGTATTAATCCACTGATTGATTTATTCATCCATCCATTTATTTATTAAGTCAAACAAAAATTTAATATCAAAAATGGACCAGCCACAGATATTCTAGGCAATGAAAAGAGAGCAGTAAACAAGATGTAATATCTTTAGCTCGTGAATCTCACTTTCTAATGGAAATGAAAGACAATGCGCAAATGAATAAAAATAATGTCAGATATTGACAAGTGTCACAAAGATAGAGTAGACGTGGAAGGCAATATTAGAAAGACTAATCAGAAAACTCCTTGTTGAGGAGAAATTTGAGCAAAAACCAGATGACAATAAAGGGTCAGGAGAAGAAATGTAGTTCCACAAATGGAAGAACAATACAAAAGACACGAGAGAGCAACTGGCTTGACGAATTATGGGGGAAAAATGAGGTCAGTTTTATTAAAGCATGGGAAACGAGGGGGGAGAATACTAAGAGATATTTTCTTATTTTTTTAATCCGTAATGTATAAAATAGTGCAAATCGAGGAGCTGAACAGAGTGAGCATATAATGTGTTACTATAACAAAAATATCTAAGGCCACCTTTAAAATTTAAAACATTTTTATTCTAAAATAAAGCGTGTGATCTAAGCATTATGTTAGAAGGATGAAGCTCTTTAAGACCTTTTATGACATAAAGAGACTATGACAGGCTCAAGAGGAAAGGGTGAGCATGCCCAGTGTTTTTAAAGTGATTTTTGAAGTTAAAAACTATAACAATCATATAACCAACAGAAAACCCTCCTGGATTCTCTGAGGGTCTACTGCTTCCCCCGACCAACTCTCATCCTCTCTCTCAATGTGAGTGGAAGGTGCTGATTGGGAAAATACTGAAAGATATTAGTCCCATATGCAATACATTGAATGACGCCGAGCAAAAGGTAAACTGGCATTCTTGTCTTTTTCTTCTCATCTCAACAGGATGCGAACATTAGCAGGGTGACACTGATGATGGAGGAAATGAATGTTCTCATAAACCCAAAGCATGCATCCTGTTTTATTACGAGCTTGGGTACATTATCCGGGATCATTATTTTAATGACAGAATAAAATTAATACATATTCTATTAATATATTTTACAAAGACTGAAATACTGTCACTAATGGATTTCCTGTATAAGATCTTTCTTGTCCTCATGACAAAACAGAAATATTAGAATTGACTTGCTGGGAGATATAAAGATTCTAGCTAAGTCTGCTTAAGGCCCATCGTGGTCCTGTATAAGCCATTGGTTCATAATACACTTCTAACATCAAAGTCATGTGCAGCATACACGATTATGCCATCTCTATCCTGGTGTGATGGAAAAAGCATTGAGCATCAATACTGATGCTACATGTTGACAAACGGATGTCATGTACAACATTAAGACACAAACAAGTTTAGTTCTTATCTGTCTTGGACTTTATTTTTAAAAGTCTTGAGTTAATATAAATTCTGTGTAATAAAAATTGAGAATTAGAAAGAACATAAAGTTTGTTTATATAAATGTGAAAACTGTAACTTTATAGTCAATCCAGATAGAAAGTTTTCAGGTATTAAGGAAATTGTATACATCAGTTTCTAGAAAATATGACCTGAAACTATTTCCTTCTATGATATTGCATGTGAAAACCAAAGGGTAGTCAAATTAGTAAAATGCATTGAGAAATTCTAAATAGTACTTATTATCTCTAGACAGCTAACTGTCTATATGGCTACCAAAAGTTATACTCTATAGCTACAGCTTGAGAGGATAAGTTTACGGATCTACTATATATAAATGCTTTCACTTAAAATGTGTTATCATGTAATTATATTAAATTATTCCAGAAGAGAAAGCATCATGACTCTACGTAAGTAAGAAACTAGAAGTCGAGATTCATGTTCAAGAAAATGCTCTATTATAGATATAACACTGAAATTCCGGGCATCTGGTTAGGTCACGTGAATATATTTTTCAATTCTCAGTCTGGCTCCTGTTATGTTTATAGCAGCTCAAGAGGAGTTAACTAATAAATTAATATAATAGAATAATGTCTGGTCAGAAGTTTGTGCAGGATGTATGTGACACATCATTTTTCTCAGAACAGATTTTAATTCTAGAAAAGTGATGCCCTGTTTTGGTCCTAAGACTTTATTTTCTAGACAGAGAAAAAGGACAATGGTTCTTTATTCAACTATTACAATTGGTTTTAAATTAATAGCAACTGTTTCTCAAGCCTCTCCAAGAAATAAACAGTAAGCTATTAAGTAATAATCAATTTGGTAATAAATAAAAAGTCTTTGGTATTAAATTAACCTATAACAGCATCTGAATGATATAATAACATAAGCCCCTCAAATTAGTTTATCTCCCATACATGACTAATATGTTTCCAATTCTGTAACTATTTATTTACATGTATAATGTATAACATGAGTTTTTAATGACCAAATATCATCTGGTATTAGGATCGATACTATTTACTGATGAGTAGACAAATAATATTATATTTTCGTGGATTAAACATTTACACTTCAACAAACACAGTCACTAGATTTGGATTTTGGAAGACATTTAGTTTGAAAATATACCTTCGAGAAATGTTCGTATCTTTGGAAAGAATATTAGAGTTAAATCAGGAATCCTGGGTTTTAATTTTTTGGCTCTGTCACTAGTAACTCTGTGAGCCTGAAGAATTAAGTTCAATTCAATTCAATATTACTTCATTAAATATTTATAGAGCAACCTCTTTTGTGCAAGGATGGAGAGACCAAAACATATTTGAAGGCAGAGGGGAGGAATCCAGTAGAGAACAAAAGATTAAAGATGCTAGCAAGGAGAATAATTGATGCAATAAGAGTCTGAGACAAGGAAGATAAGATAAAGAGCACAAATCAAGGCGTTAGTCTCAGTAAAGAAAAGGAGCAGGTCTCTCTAAGAGATAAAAATTTAAAAAAAAATGTAAACAAAAGATAGAGATTTTGAGGTAGAGAGAAGGCAAAGTAAGAATCTCACATTGGATTGATTTTTGTCTCAGTAAAGGTATGGAGTCATCTGCTGAGGTCAAATGCCACTTGGGATATTGAGGTAGTGAAAAAGGTTTGAGACACAGTAGAGAATGCTATAAGGAGGGAAATGAGGCATCAAAAATTGCCGAGAAACACTGAGGGCTTGGCATCAATTAATTAATATGATTTGGGTCACAATCAATAATTTCACAGCCCTCTGTATTGAAGCTAAAGTCAAAGCAATGTATAAAGCAGCGGACGGTCAAAAATTACTGGTCCCAGATGTTGAAGACACTAAATGAGAAAAAGCCAAAGAATGAATGGCAATTTCAGTTAGATACTGAGTTATAGATACTTAGTTTAGCAGTGTAATTATTTAGATGACAAATTATGATGTTTAAACTAAGGCAAAAATTGAAATAGGCACCAGAAAAAATGGCTCGAGAAAATTAAAATATAAGTTTGGAAATATGTTTCTTTATAAAAATAGTGGGGGAGACTCAATGACTAGAAAAGGTAAATACCCAGGCTTTGGTCACATTGAAATTTCAAGATTAAAAGAAATTTTATGGCAATATTTGGTCTAGAATAGCACTTCTCAAATTTAATGTCCGCATTAGCTGTCCAGAGTCATGACAATATCAATTCCCAGACCCTCCCACAGACCCAGTGAGTCAGAATTACAGGGGTAGGTATTGAGCGTTTTTATGGTTAAAAAAATGATGCAGGAAATTCTGACACATAATCAAGTTGGGTATTGCTGGTCTAGATGAAGTCCAAGTCTAGAATTCTTCAAATATACAGTGAATGAAAAAAATTTAAAAAAAGAACCCCACCTCCCACAGTATTGTCATCAATAGGGAAAAAAAAAACTGATCCAAAACACTCTGGAGGGCTCTCTGAACGGGGCAGGATTGGGAGTTCAGAAATTGTGCATCGCTGGTGCAATTTCCCCTTTGCAGTTCCCTATTAATCTTCCCACCACCCTTAATTTACTAACTCAACTTACATCTGGGGCTTTTCACTTGTCGTTGCAATGAACAAAAACTACCTATATCTGCACAAAGCAAAAGGAAAGGTCTTATTAATAGGAGTGCCTCCCTGAAGTCTGTAACCAAGTAGAGTCGGGCCTTCGGAAGCTGGTGGAATCGGGTGGGCCAGCGGTATACACTGGTTCTCATATGTGCTCTACCTCCTACGTCTGTCTGTTCTGTTCCATCCGTTTCTGTAAACTGGCTTCATCTGCTGCCCAATCGGTGTGAGAAAACATGGTTACTAAGACCCCCAGGTTTATATATTACATGATCAGCTATTTGGAGAGAATAATCAATTTTTGAAAATAAATTTTATTCTTTAGAGCAGTTTTAGGTTCACAGCAAAATCGAGAGAACAATACAGAGTTCCCACATATCCCGCGAATAATCAATTTTTTATGCTTCCTAACTCTAGATGTTTTCTCAAGTTTAGCTATTTGTGCTTGGCACCATGGGGATGGTGATGCACAAAATGATGGCTACAGACCCCATTCTGAATGAGGGTAGCAGCTGTGGGGTGCTAACGTGCACTAGGCAGCACCCCACAATGGGCCTTTGTCAAGAGCTAACACATACAACTCTACAACATGGTAAAATAAGAACATAATTACAGTTTAATTGAAGAGCTACTTATGTGATGTTTATATTTTATGGCATATCATTTATTTCTGTGCACTACTAATTATCACAAAGGAGTTTGTGTATGTATTCAAATGCATAGCTCTATTTTAGTTAGCGTTAGCTAAACAGTGAACACAATCATTCAGAAGACAGAAAACAGTTGGGAGGGAAAAATACATGCCACATAGTTTGTACGCTACATTGTATATCAACAAAAATGACTTCATGACATTTACTTCTAATTTTTTTCTCTTTTAGACACAATTTCGGTAGATCTGTCTGAACTCAGAGCAGAACTGGTAGTGGGTTTGGTTACTGCTGCCACAGTCAGGATCATGACGAGTGTGAGACATAATAGAGCCTGACACAAAAGAGACAGAAGCAACACAGGACAGGGACATAAAGTCCTGCGAACCTCAATAGACTATCCAAGCGCATCACTATGCTACCGCACCACACAATTATTATTAATAAGGATTTACTATGTCCATTGAGCATTCAAAAGCATTTTAAGTGTTTTATCCCATACAATCCTATCATATGTTGTAGGTACCAACACTTGTTCTATTTTACAGTAAATGAAAACATAGAGTTTAGATAACCTGACAAAGATCATGCCAAGTAAGCGGATATCCCCAAAATTACACCCCAGAAAGACTGAATGCAAACACTGTTTCTAACAACTACATCCAGGACATTTATATTAATAAACCAAATTGGACAAAAAATGTAATATTATTTTTAAAATTGTAGACCAAACACAAAACTATGAAACTCCTAGAAGATAATATACAAGACAGTTTAGGTCCTAGGTTTGAGAATGACTTTTTAAATATAACACAGTCTAAGAAAGAAAGAATTGATAAAGTGGACTTCATTAAATTTAAATATTTCTGCTACTAAGTAATAAAATAGTTCTGCTCTACAGAAGATGCTTTAGAAAGAATAAAATCACAAGCCACAGACTGGCAGAAAATCTTGGCAAAACTCATATCTGATAAAACACAGTGTACAAAGAACTGTTAAAACTCAACAGTAAGAAAACAAACAACTCAATTAAAAAGTGAACAAAAGATCCAAACAAACACCTCAATTTCTAAAACGCAGACAACACCAAACACTGGCCAGGACTTTGAGCAACAGAACCATCATTCACTGTTGGTGGAAATGCAAAATGGCACAGCCACTTTGGAGACAGTTTGGCAATTTCTTATAAAGTTAAGCAGACTCCACACAATCTAGCATCTAGATTGAGGCCCTCGGTATTTACCCAAATGCATTAAAAACTTATGTCCACACAAAAACTATACAAGGATATTAATAACAACTTTATCTGGAATTGCTATGATATCTTTCAATAATTGGTGAATGCATCACCAAACTGTGGTACATCCACACAACAGAATATTATGCAGCAGTAGAAAGAAACAAGCTATCAACATACAGAAAGTCATGAAGAATCTTCAATGCGTATTGCTAAGTGAAAAAACCCAATCGAAAAGGCTACATCCTGTATGATTTCAACTATATACACTCTGGAAAAGGCACAACTATGGAGATTGTAAAAAGATCAGTGGTTATCAAAGGTTTAGGGGAGGGAAGTAGGTGGGGCGTGGGGGATGAAGTAAGATCCCAGTATGGCTAGAGCACATGTGTGTAAAGTAGTGGGAGATAAAGTCAGAGAAATAGGTCGAGATTAAACAAAAAAATGTCTTTTACAAGAGAGAGAAGGCTATCAAATCCAATTACGACCATTAGAGCAGGATTGGAGGGAGGCAGGGAGGGAGGGAAAAACGGAGGGAGGGAAAAAGGGAGGGAGGGAGGGAAGGAGGGAAGGATAGAGGGAGAGATAGAAATGGTCAAAGCACTGTAGGAGTTCAAAAGAGGTGATAATAATTGTGCCAAGTCAATTCAGGACTCATTCTATACAAGTCACAATACTTAGAACAATATACGTAATACCTAATTTAATCCCCAAAATACCACCATAACCCAAGAATAATTGTTTATTATCCCTTAAATTTAAGTACCAGATTTCTTAATTTTCCCACAGTCATAGTGTTAGTGAATTCAAACTCAGATTTTCCTAACTTCTGAGCCCAGCCACTAACTACTATTTGAGCAAGCTTGGAAAATTTCCACCTGTATTCATTATCACTTGAATACAGAATAAGCATATCTGTATTCATAGCTAAGTGATTGATAAATGTATAAATATCTGAAACTGAAGGTTTAAGAAAAACCTAGAGTAAAAATTTAAACATCAATAAAGCATAGATGCACTGAGATTATAAATCAGCACAAATGATTTAAAAATGAATTAGACATTTATAAAGCATAGGCACAAAATACATAATACTAACAATTGTTAGTTTCCCACATTTCGGATCATAAGGATTTCTTGTGAGTTTTTACTATATTACAGATCCTCTACCTGTATTTCCTATAAATCATCTTACATATTAGAAATAAATTTATCATTTCCTAAACCATCATAGCCAATATTTCTTCACATTCCTTACAGCTCCGAACTCTGCCTCTTTGCATCTTCATCCCCACTGAGATATTTCTAATGCCCACTAAGCATCTCCCATTTCTCTGGCATTATTCACTGGGGAGCCATGTGTTCATGAAGCAGCCAAAATCACATACATGGTGAAAAGAACATATTTTCCCTCCTTTGGTTGGGAAATCTCTTGCTTTGAGACTCAACTAGAGAATGGCAATCTATTTGTTTATTCTCAAAATGCAATGTTATGTTTATAATTATTAAATTATCATACATATCATATACAAATGGCATACATTATCATAAAGCATATAGGCCATACCTCAATAATTATCGTTAACCACCCCCACAATGCTAATAGCCAGTGCAGTGCATACATATAAAAACACACACATACGAACACAGGGTGACATTTTTTACAAAATTCCATTGTGTGAAGATACAAAACTAAGTTATTTAAGAAGTTCCTTATTGGCAGTTCTTTATTTAAGAAATTGAGTACTTAGATTGAATCAGAATTTCTCTTTCATGACCATGTTTGTACATAGATTTTGTAGATCTGCGTTATTGTCTTATTCATTTTGAGCTGCTATAATAAAGTACCATCGACGGAGTTGCTTATCGACACAACTTTATTTCTCACAGCTCTGGGAGCTAGAAGCCCGGGATCACGGTGCCAACACAGTCCAGTTCTGGTGAGGTCTCTCTTCAGGGTTGTAGATGGATTAGCAACTTGTCATTGTCCTCGTGTGGCACAGAGAGGGTGCTCTCTGGGGGTCTCTCTTCAAGGGCACTGTGATCGTTCATGAGGGCTCCACTTGGTGATCTCCTAACGTCATCACACTGGGAGTTAGGATTTCGACATATTATTTTAGGAGGAAAACACTCTTTAGCGATTACCACTGGCTATCATTTTGAAAGGTTAGGAAGAAAATTGAATTAATAAGTGCAATGTGAGTGGATCTGAGTAAGACTTGAAGCGGATGGGGGCAGATGCTTTTGACCATAAAAAAAATAAAAAAATGTACGTCAAGAAAAACTCTGATAATAATATAATTAAAAGGTAAATATCACAATGAGAAAATGGTTTTATTATATTTTTGTGTGTGTAATATTCATTAATTTAAGGATTCTTAGGAATATAGGTGAAGTCAAACACTTTGGTAGAAAAAAGACAAATGAGCAAAGATTAATAAAAAGAAGAAATTTAAATCTGACAACCATATTTAAAATAGAAATAAATAAAATGTCAACTATGCAGATTAAAAAAATATTGAAATCAATCAGTTAGTAGATACTTTTCTTCACCTATTAAAATGGAAAAGTTTAAAAATGATAATATCATATGTTGGCAAGTTTATGGAATAACAGACTCTCTGATTCTTTACTGATGAAAATGTAATTGGTACAATATTCTGGATTACAATTTTGCAATAGTCTTAATAAAAAGACTCAGTTCTTTGATAGAGCAATTATTCTTCCAGTAGCTTATCCCCTCAAGTAATCAAAGACATTGAAAAATTAACCTAATTGGGCAAAGGCAGAGATGTACTGTGGTAAGCTTGTGATTTCTATATTTTCTTTGGGGGCTATGAAGAGAAGATTTGGGTCATCATTTTGACATCAGTAATGGTGGACAAATCCCCCTTGACTCACTGGCTCAACCTCGCAAAGAAGGTGACACAGAGGGACTCAGAAATAACCAACATGCAAATGCCTGGGAAGAGACTCACCCTAAGAAGCAAGACGTGAGGGGTTCTAGAAAAGAAGCTTCTCTGGATGGACGTCCATGACGTCCCTTTTGGGGACAGTCTTAGGCACTTTGATTTCTAGTCATAATAAAAGGCCGGTGAGGTCAGAAGAACACACATTACAGGGGCGATTAGAAATGAGCAGCTTAACTTCACAGAGCCCCCCAAGGGCTCAGTGGTCCTTTGTGCATGAGATTCTCCCTCCAAGAATTAATCGTCTACTGAATGTGTGAGGAAGAATGTGCAAGTTTGAGTTTTTCTAATTCAGACTTAATTTTATGATAAAATCACCACACAACTAACATCTAAAAGCCCACAAACTCAGAAATAGAGTTTGTGCTAGGTTTTAATTATTTTATCTCAAATTAATTCCGTGCCTAAGCAAATTATAAAAGCTTTTAATGCATAAATGTTTGTCAAACTGTTAAATTCTTTGATAGTCTTTGTCTCATTAGACATATATTCATTGTGTGGTGTGTACACTTTAAACAACTTGTGATTAAATTATTATTACTGGACTAAAATTATTTTCACTCATGGTTAATCCTTAAATTATTAAACACTTTGTTTCTAAACTGTACATATAATTTATATTTATAATTAAATATATTTGAATGAATAGAAGCCGTGGCCAACAGAATACTGTTAATATTTCTAATAGGCACTTGTCTTTCTTACATATGTTCTTTGAAGATTAATGACTCTGACATAATCTGTATTCTCCCCTTTAATGATTCAGAATCTTCTTTAAATAAACCAAAGTCTTATAGGTAAATGACTACTCAAATGTTAATGATTGAGGGAAAAGTTTAAAGTGACATTTAAAATTAGATCCTCTTTTAAAAAAATACTATAGATGTTTCTGCATAAAACGTTCCACATAAAATATTTTTATGCAGGGCTGATGTGTGGTTCCATGGTTTATGAACTGTATAAAGGGACAGGGCCAAATGGGGCTCTTAGGAGCTGACATCCACCTAAAGCTCTGCTAGGCTCGGCCACGTGGGAGATACTGTGTCTACTCTCGGGTGAAAATTTCTGAAATGAGCCACATGTGCTAGAGTTGGTCCCCACTGAACGCATGTCTGTGCTTCACAGAATAATTGCAGTTCTACATGGAATTTTTTTCCCCAAACCATTTTGAGAATAAATTTCCAGCTGGATACATTATCACTTCCTAACGTCTTAGTGTCTATTTCCTAGAGAGAGGAACATTGTCCTACATAACCGCTCTTCTAGCCAAAAATTAAAGTTGATTCCTCACACCCAGCTAATCCTCATACTCCACTCAAGTCTCACTAAATTTCCCCCGAACGTTCAGAATTACATCTTGCTTTAGCTGCCGAGTCTGCTTCGTCTCCTTCGGTCTGGGACAGTCCCTCAGTCTGTCCTGGTGATCTTCCAGTGACCTGGGCAGTTCTGAATATTCCAGCAGCTCAATGGTGTAGGGCATCTCCCAGCTTAGATTTGTCTGATGATCCTGGTGTTTAGAGAGACAGTCGTATTGGGAATATCACAGGAGTGATGAGGGGTCCGTTCCTCCTGGTGCATCCACTCGGGTGACACAATATTTGGCTCATGGCTGATGATTTCACCTTGTTTATTTGATTACACTGAGGCCTCCGAACTATAACGTTATTTTGTCTTCTTCTATTTGTGATTCATACGCATCTGCTGATGAGGTTGAAGTTCCGTAAATATCTACTCCTCTTCAAGCTTATGTTTCATTTATGAATTTTCATAGATATAGACTCGAAGTCCATATCCTATTTTACTCAACAGGTAATAATCCCTGACTATCATTATTTATTTGGGTGCTAGTATGGGTCCACCTGTGACCAGTTATAACCCCTCACACTGGCTCCTGTATACTTCTGCTATGTCCCATTATTCCTTCACATGTCCATGTTTTCTGACACAATAAGATAGTCCAGGTTAATTTTCCTTCCTCAGCCCTTCTTTAACAGATTTGGGTGCTAGAAGTGCTTAATGCTGTGGCTCTGCCATTGTTTCGGGGTCTCTCAGTGGAGAGGGTTAGGGAATATTTCTATATGGTGACACATTCACACCACCATCCTCTTGTCCAATCCGGAGTTACACGGGGAATTCTAGTTTATTTCTTCTGTTAATTATCTTTGACTTATCTTTTTAATTACCTGTCTGTGTTTAACTGATCTCTCATTGCTACTGCCATTCCCTCCCTGGGAATAGCCCTTGTCACCTCCTTCATGTTTTGAGACCCTGTGCTGGGCCACCACTGAGAACCCGCCCCAAGCCAGCCACCTACACGAACACCTCACTGAAGTGGCTCAGACTCTGAAAACCATGGCCAGGCCACCTCTCCCGCGTGACCCCCGCTTCGCCGGTCTCGGGCCTGAGGCCAAGCTCGGGTGTCTCCTGAAGGGCCACGCAAACAACAAACTGAGAAATAAATCTAATAAAGTGGTGTGAAGCACTTGACGAAAGAATGTGAAATTTTAACCTTAGAATTTTTATGTAAGATTAAAAGGCTAAAAAAAAATTTTTCTTAGTTCTTATGAAGTAAACTAAAGAAGTAGAATTTGTATTTTCAAATATCAATAAAGATTCCAGCTAGTAATAATTAAAATGGTATAATTTTCTCACAGATGTACACAAATTTACTCTGTACTAGAATACAGAACCTGGAAATAAACTACTAATCAGTAGTAAATTGCATATGCATTAGGAAAAGTAATTAGATCCTTGCCTCTGGCCACATGAAAATAAATTATAGTTAAAGATATCAATATAAGTAACATAAAAACTTTGAAGAAAATGTAAGAGAATGTTTTAACATGTTTGCACAGAAAAGAATAAGGATTTTATGCCTTCATACAGAAAATAAGTATAGGGTAATGTTTCATAAACAAGACACAGAAAAAGCAGTAAATGATATCTTTCATTTAAGAGATTATTCTGTACAATCTAGTGACAAAAGTCACTAAAACAAATTTAAAAGATGATTCTTTTGGGGGGGAAATATATTTTAATGATACTAACTGACAAAGAATTCATCTCAATAGAAGAATCCTCTTACAAATAAGTGAGAAAAATACAAATATACCAGTATTATAAAAAAGCAAAAGATGCTAATTGGTGATCGCAACCACAGTTGACCTGAAGCCTGATAAACACAAAGCTGCTTAAGCTTACTAGTAATCAGGTGAGCGAGGACTCCGGGTTCCGAAGCTAGACGTTCTATGTTCCAAAGATGCTCAGCCATTTACTAGTTATGGCTCTCTGGGCAAGCTTTTTCCGTTTTTCAGGCTCCCCAAAATGAGAATGCTAATACCATCGAACTTAGATATTTAATGTGAGAACTAAATGTCTTCATGCATGCAAAAAAAAAAAAAAAAAAGATGGGAGCAGCACTTGGCACAAGGGTGAAAGCTCAGTAAACGGTGCCAACCATAACGCTGCCAGGGAGGTCCTTAGGTAGAAGCAACAGGGGTGAAGTCTTGACGAACATAAAGTGTGCAGTTAACCAAACATATCTTGAGTAGAATACAATACTTTGAGGGGGGATGCAAATTTAGTTTGAAAAAACAATATTCCAGGAAAAAAATTATCCGAAAAAATACATAAAAGAAAGCATTCGTTTTCAAATGTTAAATATATAAAAACTATATGTTGCATTGGATTCTGACTATCTAATAAATATGTCAAAGCACGTTGGGGGAAGATGCCTACCCGCTTCAGGATGGCGCTTAGCTCTGAGAAAGGACTGGACGTGAACGGGTTAGGAAATGAAACTTCTATGGTGATGCATTGTATTTCTTAAAAAATAAAAATAATCGGACCTGTGTTAAATAAGTCAAAATGTCAACATTTGTTAAGTCCACATGATGGAAACACAAATGTCTATTATTCATCGAAATATTCTCTGCATGCTTTAAATATTTCATAATTTCAAAATTTTTAAATGGGTTAAAGGCAGAGCATTATTTTTTATGCCTGTCAGAAACATTCTTGCTTTATTTTATAGTTATTCATGTACATATTTTGACTCTGCCACTAAATAAAATCCCTTGACAACACCAGCAATTTATTTTCTAAATTTTATCCCTTAGCTATGAACATAGTGTTTGATACATAACAAGGATGCAATAAAAGTTTGATGAATGAATGAGTGAATGTTTTACTGGGCACTCCGGCATTTTAAATTTTCAGTACAGACATCTGTAAATAATTCACAGAAACACCTACAAAGAGCCTTGTTTATTCTAAATATAAAAAACAACCAAAGAAATATTTTTAATTATTAAATGTCCACTTACAGTATTGGAAGAAAAATAATTATGTATCTCAAACAGAGTTCCTATGCTTTCCTTTCACTTGCTTTTTATTTTAAAAGAAAAACTAAAGATTTTTTTTTCACCTATTAAACTCCATATCGTACTTTGTAACATTCCGGCTATCACAAAATTATTCCTGATGTTATAGATAAATGCTTAGAATTCTCCAACCTTAACTGAACATCCAGGGGTAATCAAAGGGAAATAAATTACAGGCTGCCAACAATAAAAGGGATTTTAATTCTTTAGTGAATAATTTATGTTTTCCTCTCAACAAAAGCAAAGAATGTAGCACTTTCCCCCCAGGATAAGGCAGTTAATTATTTTTGCTCAAAAAAATACTTGCTCATTATTTAACTTTACTGTATGTTTATTTGCATTTTTTTTTTATATTTTTGCCTCTCATGATAGAATCATGAAAAACTAATCAAAAAGAGAAAGGTCTTCTAAAATGAACCAGAGCAGGAGCAAGAGCCATTCTTAGAAAAGAGAAGATGTATTTCATGTTGGCTAAACACACACACACACACACACACACACACACACACACACACAC
>CM053511.1:53093935-53119014 GCA_028627145.1 Eidolon dupreanum
CCTGCGCCCTCAGGCGTCTGGTGTTCTACTCTATCTCAAAACACACCTGGCGCAAAAATCCTCAGCCAGTGCCACACCTTTTCCCAGGTCACCTATCTTCCCCATTTCTCCACTGGTAAAAGGTAACATCTGTCACAGTAGAATTCCAACAGGTATTTTTTTGGGGAGGCTGGGGTCGGGGAGAGAAAATAATGTGTAGATGACTTTTTAAACCTATGTATTTTTATTCCCATTACATGTGTGGTCAACCAGGGAAGCTATTATATCTCTGCAGCTTGCCTGGAGCCTAGCAGAGAGGAGGGAATTGGTGTATGACTGAAAGTCTCTTATTGGTGTCATCGTCAACCGTGGGAATTCGTGTTTTCACAATGAAGACCTGGATTTGACCACTTCAAAGTTCGAATTTTTAAAATGTCATGGTAAGAAATAAGTTAAATCTAAACGTCTTAAGTATAACATACAGAATAGATTTTTATCCAGGTTTTTTTTTTTTTTTTTTTTTTAACAAACAGAGAATTGCTCGCTAGAAATCGCAGTTTAGGTGACTCTGAAAACTTTGGTTTTACTCCTAGTCCAGCTGTGAGTGGCTTTGTGGGTTTGAGCTAGTCATTTAACCTCTTAGGCCCTCAGAGTACTCTTCTATAAAATGAGGAGGCTGGCTCGGGTACCTTCCAGCTCTGAACGTCTGTTCTGTGATTCTGGGATGCTCGGGGCAGACCATTCATTTCAGGGTTTTTTTTTTTTTTTTTTTTTTTTTTTTTTTTGTATAAATGACATTCAGTGTCATAAAATAATGTCTCAAGAGCAGCAGCAGGGCCCTTCTATCCCGAATTTGGTTTGAAGCCAGCAGATGGGGTGGCTCGAATTCATTTCCTCTCTTTGGCGAGGGGATAGGTTTGATGACCTAATGGGCCTTTTCCATCTCTTGTATCTTTGATGAGGCTACAAGGCCTCTGCATTGGGAACTGCAAAGAGTTACTGTGGTGAATTTTCCTTTGTAGTGATTTTCTCTTTTTCATCACGTTTGACATTTTTGCAATTGTGCTTTGATTCAGATTATAACCGCTGCATAGCTCACTGTGCTAGTGAGCTGAGACTTTGCTAAAATATAGATGCCCAGGTATAGAAATTAAAAATGACACGCTCAAGTATTGCTACACGCTGCCGAGATGTATTATTTGAAGTACCTGGCTGTAGTCCAGTGAAGTTCCATAATGGTCATCCGAGCTTTGACAAAAAAAAGAAATAGTCATATAATTTTTTCTGTATTGTAGTTTACTAAGAAGTTACTACAGTATCCCTTTCCCTCCTTTTTTCTTTTTCTTTTCTTTTTCTTTCTTTCTGAGATACATATTCCTTTACAGTCCATTCCAGAAAATAAAAATGGATATTCCATGAACATATAAGGATACTTTTTACTTCGGGTAAAAGGAAAAGAAAAAAACATGTTTCATTCAGTTCTTCCAGGAAATAAAAGTTGAGGAAGGAAGCAGTCAAATTTGCTTTAAGCACTTGACCAATAAACACCAACTTCTATGCCATTCTAAACAGTGGAAAACAAAAATTCAACAAAGACAAGCAAGTATTCAAGAAGTAAAGACGTTTAACACAATTTCAAAGAAAAGTTTTGACACTTTATTAATTCTGAAAATATATATACATATATATGTATATACACACACATATGTATGCGTATACACACACACACACACACACATACACGTATCAAACCTATTACACAAGTTTGAATTTTACATTTTATTTTACAATTTTGTATTTTTAAAAAAAAACACTAAATTTCTTTGTCAGGGTCACTGCCAAAACCCAGCAGCAGTGCATAGAGGCTGAAGCGGGAAGAGTAAGAGAGGACATAAAACAAAAAGCTTCGAAGAAGAGAAGGGAAATTGAAAAGTTTCACTTATTCCCTAAAATGAATCAAAATTATAAAGAAGTCTAAGAATTAAACATGTTAAAAGGAGAAATTTTTATTTTACCAACATTCTCTCTGAAAACTGAATTCCTTAACACTAAAAATGACAAAAAAAAAGAGAACACTAAATTTCTATGAATTAAGTTTATGTTGTTCAGAAAACACAATGTATTAATAGTAAATAAACTGAACCTGTCCCAAATACAATTATAGCTGAAACAGTTGTCATTTTTCTCCTCTCTAAAAGTTGTTTAAAGTTCAAATAGGAAAACAATAAACTCTTTAAATTCTAATTCATTCCAATGCCATTGTGCTTAAATAAGGCAGAAGCAGTTTTAGTAGTAAGTCTTTAGTTAGAAATAATCTTAACTAATACCAAGATTGTTACCGCGTGCGCGCGCACACACACACACACACACACACACACACACTAGCACACTGTGTCAGGTAATCTTTGAAATTATAGTCTATTAATATTTTAAATTAAATTGATTCTCCTTCTTGCTTTAAAAGAGGTTCTTTGATTAAGGAAAAATATTTCTACTCTAAATGAAACACGAATATTAGAATCAGATTCACTAGAAAGTGAAAGTAGTCTAGAGAATTTTAACATTTGAATTAGCAAGGAATGCATGCTTGACAAGGCAAGTTTCCATTGAGCTCTTCTCCCCTGACCCATTTTTCTCAGTTCAAGTAATGTTCTGTAAATGGAATTTCCTGTTACAATGTATATTCTAATTCTTATTGTTAGTTTTTTATTCACTGGTCTCCTTGACACTCATTAACTTTTGCCAAGGGATTCATTTTTTTTTTAACACAAAGATGTGCATTGAAACAGTCTTCCCACTTATAGAAACAGTACCTGAGAATTTTCTGTTATTTTTATTTCACACCAAATCAATACATTGCTCAAGCAGTGAGAAATAGTACCTTCAAGACCAGCAAGGAACCAAATTATACCTAAATAATTCTAAGTTTAAAGCCAAGCTCTTTTTTTTTAAGTTTATGATATTAAATAAGCTAAAAGTATGCTTAATTAACGTAATCAGACATACTTTGAATAACCAGCTGTATAGGAAATGAGAATCCAAAGAATTTAGCTAATTACCTGCCACCTTCCCTCAAAAACATGAAGTAAAACACAGCCCTGCAAACTGAGTTACATATTACCAAAGAAGCACTTGGAAACATACTAAAATATCTCACATCAGAAATTCAAGAATAATAAAAATAGATATGAAAAAAAAGTAGAATGATATAAGAGTTAATTAAACTTGGGGAGAAAAAGATGACATAAATAAAGATTAAATTCTAAGGTATCCCTAAAACAACCAATTTGTAAGCAAACTTACTAAAGAGCATAGAATAAAAATAAGTCAAGAGAATTAAAATAAAATAAATAAGTAAAAGTGATCAAAGAGAAAATGTTTGAAATACAGGGTAACGAGAGAAGAGCCAATGTATGCACAATTGAAGATCTTGAAGAAGAAAAACAGAACAATGAAAGAGAAGTGATATTTTAAAACTATAATCCAAGAAATTTTCTGTAAACAAAATGAGAAATAAGGCTAAATATAGAAAGGGCCATATGAGTTTCTATGCTGCATAATAAACTAGTACAAATTTGGCAGCAAAAAACAACACCCAGTTCTTGTCTCACAATTTCTGTGGGTCAAGACTCCAGGTGTGGCTTAGTGACTCCTTGACTCAGAGTCTCATAAGGCTATCACCAAAGCTGAGCTGAGTGAGGCGAGGGTACTGGCTTCTCCATTGCTGTCAGTGGGTGGCCACTCTCTGGCTTTAGACACTGCCCACAGTTCCAGCCACATGGTATTTCCACAGCCATTTCACAACCGGGTAATTTGCGTCTTAGAATCCAGCAGAATAAGTCTGCTAGCAAGATAAAGCCTTATACGCCATAGCAAAATCATGCGAGTGACACGTCATCAAGTTTGCAATATTTAATTGGTTAGAAGGAAGTCATGGGTCCCATCCACACTCAAGAAGATGGAATTATATATGAACACGATATCAGAAGGCAGGGGTCATAGGGGATAGGGTCACCTTAGGGTCTGTCTGAGACATTGACATTCTGGAGGCACAGGCCAGCAAGGTGCTGGAGCACAGGTATTAAATACAGACACACAGAGGTAGCGCAAGAGCTAGACCTAGGGCTAGAGCTAGAGGTGATAGAGAGATAGAGACACAGATAGAGATGCAGATGAGAGAGATAGAGCCAAAGACAGGGAGAGAGATAGAAATAGAGATGACAGAGATAGTGATAGAAATAGTGATGGAGGTAGAGATGGAGAGAGAGACAGAAAGAGATGATGGGGACAGAGATAGAGATAGAGATAGAGATAGAGATAGAGATAGAGATAGAGATAGAGATAGAGATAGAGATAGAGAAATGCTAGAGACAGAGAGATGATAGAGAAAGAGGTGTATCTGTAAGGTATCCTCTAAGGTGTCTGTGTTTGCATCAAGTATTAGTCCCCTAATCAATGCTGTGTCGCCCCAGGTTGCTATCTGCAAAACTTCTTCCATGTTGTCCTCTGAGACTGGTTTCCCTCAGTGACTGCTGTGGCATTTATAGCTACACAGCACCCTTTCTGAAGGTTATAGGCCACGTTGGTCTGCAGGAAATTTTGAGGAACTGTCTCTGGTCATTTGCTCCTTATACATATTGCACGATTGTTTTTTTCATGCCTTTAAATCTGGGCATCCCAGTCCACTACACAACTGGGTTCACATTTTGGCTTCACACTTACTAGTTATGTGGCTTTGGCCGACTACCTAACCTCTCTGTCTCTGAGTTTATTCATCTTTATAGGAGAATAGCAAAAGTACATACCTCACAGGCTGGTTTTGAGGATTTAAAAAGTTCAATACTTATGAAGTTTTTAGCGTTGTGTCCTGCACGTTGTAAATTCTCAACAACTGTCAACTCTCACATCTTCAGTTATGTACAGCAACAAGTTACCTTTGAGTGCTTAAGATTTTTGGTTAAGTCTTTGTTTGTTCATTTGTTTGTTTGTCTTAATCCTAGTAGAGGAAATATTGTTCAGATTTGTCTATAGTACATAGGATAAAAATTAATTCTGCTTGTGACTACTTCATGTCAAAATAAATGTCATTAGCCACTCTCTCACACTCAGCAGTTGCCTTCCCAACAGACATAAAATTGCATTTATAAGGACAAGATTTATAGTTTTTTTCAGCTTCCTGTGGAAAAACCACTGTTTTTCCTTATCTCACCGGGCAGCCACTAAGTTACCTGAATCAGCTTCCATTTTCAGCCTGCCCCTCTCTCCCTCTCTCCCCCTCTCTCTCTCTCTCTCTCTCTCTCTCTCTCTCTCTCTCTCTCTCTCGTCTATCTTCAAGTCTAATCACCAAGTTTCCTTCCAGCAAGAGATTAAGTCATGTGACACAGTACATGACAAAGTAATGTCGGTGGAACTCTTCCAGGTCTGTTTCTTCCTTGTCTTCATTTTTCCAGTTTGGGAAGGAAACAACTGAAAGGCTTCAGGATCAGCCATCTTCATGACCATGTGGTAAAGACTTCCGATTCCTCAGGAACTTTGTATATTATAAGAAATAAGAGATGACTAGGAAAACTATTCCACAGAGAAACATTAGCACGGATATGGGGCAGAGCATATCACAGTGATAAAAATAAACTCACTATTCTCCAAATTCAAGAAAAGATAGATTATTCTCTGGACACTGCGACAAGCTGTGAACTAGTCATCACCTGAACATACTTTAAATCTGTCCCACTCCGACTGTGGGTGGCCACACCTCTGCTTCAGTAACAATGCCTCCGGATGCCAACCAATCAGCAACAGGGTCACTATTCTGAAAGCCAATCAGCTGCAGCCACATTCAGAAGCCGTACTTCCGCAGGCAACAGTCAGCCAATCCCTAAACATTTACGTTTCTGAAAATTCTCCACTTCCAGAGCTGCTTATTTCCTAAAGCCCCAAATCAGATCTGTTTATTCTGTGTTGAGACACTATACTTTAAAATTACGTCTCCTTTGCTTGGCAAGGAAAAAACTATGCTTTTTTGTTTGTTTCTACTATTGAGGGGTGTCTTGTTTTGGTGTTGAATATGAAGTTAGAGTTCTTGGAAGAATAAATGGAAGATAAAGCTGGAAGAATCATTAGCAGATGGAGATACCTCTTGGCTGTGTCTTATAATGTCTAGTTTTGAATTAAGCTTAATGAGCCATTGAAGGATTGGCAGTTAGTATATAAGGACCTGTTACAATAAAATTTATATTTATAAAATGTATTTTAGCTTCAGAGCAAATACAGAGGTAGAGACATTTAGTGGAGACCCTTCCGCGGGCACATGAGTATCCATTTAGCAAAGGATGATGGCAGCTCGAATTAGCGAGATGGTGGTGGCGATGGAGAAACACTATCAGATTCGAGATTTCGTTACAAAGTAAAATCAAAAGAACTTGCAAATAGATTAAAGAAAGGATGTGCGGGAGAAAAGGCTGCTATGGGTGAATTCTTGTTTCTGAACATTTGCTGTGGCTATTCATCAAGAGAAAAGAGAGAGCATGGAAATAGGGAGAAAAGGTCATGAATGTATTCTGCATGCGACGTGTTCGCAATGCCTTGGAGATATCTGTGGAAGATTTCAAGAGCCATTATGGAATGCAGGAGTCTGGAGCTCAGAGAAAGGGTCTGGGCTCAGAAGACAAATGTTGAGTCATCCACACATGAAACTCCATGCACTTCTGTCTCAGAAGGAGGCGTTTCTGTAAAGGAGACAGAGAAAGATATGGAAGGAATGGTCACAGAGAAGGAGGAAAATCTAGAGCTTGGTGTCATGGAAGTCAGTATCTCGGGAAGGCTGTGGTCAGCAGTGTTGATGCTGCTGAGAGGTCACGTGAGATGAAACTTGCAAAAATGGCTCAAGGAATTAGTGATCTGGAGGTCACCGACAACTTCTGCAAGAACTATTTTCCCGGAGTGATATGAAAAGGAACCAGACAGCAATTAAAGTAAGGAGTGGAGACTGAGAAAATTGAAAGGAAAAAAACCGCAGGAGCAGCAAATTGTGTAAATAAATTAGCCAATCTTATTAATATAGGGAAGAATAAGGACTGTATAAGGAGACAGCTAGAGCAAGAAAGAGACCCAAGGATTTTTTTTTTTCTTTGGAGGGGGGCGGGTCTGGGGGATGATGTTTTTAGTGAAAAACTCCCAGTGTATAAAAAGCTTCAAATCTGCTTTTTCAGTGAATTCTATTAACAGTTACACTGCAACAAATTTTCACAGGAATATTATGTACAAATATAGATTTCCTGAAAAGATATCTTATACACTCTAACTTAAACTGAAGTAGTTCATGTACAATTAGCATTCTAACCAAAGAATAGCCAATTTCAGTTTTTGCATCTTTGTGTACTTTAAAGTTTTCTCGGCCTAGGACTGTTGATTTCTAGTTCATGACGATGTCCTATTTCTTAATAAAGTTTTCCTTTTATTTCTTTTTAACTGTTCTTCCATTTTCTATCTTGTTAATGGTTATTCCATTAACAATTATATTGTGAAAAGCTTTCCACAGTAGGTGACAGCTGATTTAAACACAGAGATTAACATGGGGCACCAGAAAGAAATTGTCGAGTGAACTTAAAAGAAATAGACTGGTTATTTAGCTTTTGCTTTATTTTTTTCATTTCTTCTTGACAATATTGTTCATTGGCCAAAGAGTTATTCTGTGGAAATGTAAGCTACAGTAAATAATCTCTTTTGAGGCAAAATATAACTTCACCACAGTTCAAAGGTGATCTTAAAATAATGCGGGAAAGCTACAAGCGAGCAGATAGTAAGGGGAGAATTGATAAATGTATTAAATTAAGACCTGGAAAGAGAACGAAGATGCAATTTTCACTTGCATAACTAACTGGGAAGAAAAGGCCAAACTGGAGGCAGGGGAAAGGGTTTAGCATCACGTTTGCATGACCACAGAAACGCTTACACTAGGTAATGAGCGGAGCCATCGAAAAATGCAGCTGAGTGACCCAGGACCAGCGTTAGATCAACCAGAGTCTGCAGTACGTGCCTTTTGAATATCTTGCCAAAGAATATCTGAAGTTCTCCTTTGAGTGAACAAGTGTTTCAACACAAGGAAGAACTCCAAATGCCCCTCTCCCTCGGCTTTGTTTCAGAGCAGTAAACAAGATCAACCAAGTGCAGTAAATACAAGGAACGAAGGATTTTACAATGTTCTCAAGCCTTTCAACCCTGTCAGAATTTAAGGATAAAATCGTATCATACCATTGAAGCTTCCCATTGGGCTTCTTCTCTATCGCTAAGCGTTAGGGATCTACCAGCGGTTAGCCCTTCAGCTGGGGGATTAGAGAAGAAAGGCCGCTGTTACCTGCGCCTGTTTCAGATTCAGTACAAGTGTGCCCTAACCCCACTCCCACATGCCCCAAGAGAAGCGTGAATCCTTGGACTTTGCTGCCAATAATAACTGCTTTCTCATTTCCTAAGTTAATGATACTCTCTCGTTCATTCTCCTAAACAAATTATGAGGTTGATATTACAATTATTATTTTCCCTGTGATGAGACTGAGCCACAGAGTAATTAAGTATGTTTTAAAGTTCACACAGATATAAATATGTTAGAGCAGGGATTTAAACTCAGGCGGTCTAACTATAGCATACGTACTTTAAACGTTAAATTTAGAAGGAATTTGTTAGGTAGGTACATTATAGATAAAATTATTTTAATATGTATAATTTTATCCTGTAGCAACATTGCCTTTTCCATACTAGAATTACACTGGGTATTTTCTCAAAGTTTTGCTACTTAAGCTTTAATTCCATACATGGTGTTACATATTTATTCTTTCCTTTTGACATTGTACTTTGATGAATTTATATAAATATTTCATTTCTTTGGATTTTATAAATAAAAACATATCTTTAGCCTTCGTTTTTTATTTCACCATTTGTATGCCAAGTAATTATGGGTTTATTTTCCACTTTAAATTTTATGTTCAAATGTGTTTAGTACATTTTTGATCGTTCCTTAACACCTACAATAACTTTTTCAGTGTTGACCAAGAACAAATAGGTAGCCAGATATTTCTCCAGCAAAATGGGTTTACTTGAGAACAACAAAGAAATACAACTCAGAACACCTAGTCTAATGGGGAACCACGTACAAGTTTAGAGAAGCACAGGAGAGAAAGGCTCTTTTATGGACATGGGAGGGACTATTGTAAAGGAAGGGTCCATTGGAGGAAACTGAAAGCTCCAAGCAAAATGAATTCTCATTGGCTGAGTCGTGGCAGCCTCCCATTGAGTGAGCTATTAGTGAGCAGGGAGGAATCCTTCCTTCCTCCTGCTGAGCTAGCGAAGTAGTGTCACTTCCCCTCTGAGATGCGTGGTCTGCCTCTTCCTGCCAGATTGGTAGTGTGTGCTGAGTAACACGTGAGTGAGAGTTCTCTTTTCTAGCCCCCTGACTCCATTTTAAATGAGGTTCCTGGTTTTTTAATTTTCACAATAATTGTGTTTTTTTCCCAACATAGCGAACTAAATGTCTCTGAAGACCTCTTTATTAACAATAAAAATGAAATGAAGCAATCATGCTTTAAAAGGCTTCGTTAAGTTGATATTAAAAATAAGAAAAAAATAAGGAAAATTCTTTGGGGATAAAAAATTAAGTGAGAATGGCAACCAGAGTATGAAATTGAAATCCTAGCTATGCATTTCCTAGAGATAGACTTGTTGATTCCTGAAACCAAAAAGATTAAACATGAAAAAGCCCAAGGCTCAGAAGACAAAACCTTGAGTCTCATCAGCAAGTACAATCAGAACGAGACTCGCACACGAAGTCCAGACCCTCGGAGAAGGCACAGACTAGAAATACTGCTTGTGCATTACAGCAAAGCAAGATAGCACACTGCCAGTGTGATTTAAGAAACCCCCAACTAAATTTGTCCAGGGTGAGTGACTCACTGGGGCACAGGCAAGGAGAAATATGAATCTTTACTAGGGGACACATGCTCCTGTAGATCCCCTAAAATGCCCACAGATGGCCCTCTCTATCTGTAATGACTTCATAATCCAAAATTACAAAACTTCAAGAAAACAAAGCAGTGTAAGCAAGAGTCAGCAAACTGAGTCAACATGACTGCAGTCAGGTAGCCCTTTGTTGGGTAAAATATACAATATATGTATGTCTAGAATGAATTAAATGTATAAAGCAAACGAACAAAAACAGAAGCAAAGAATAATACATGCTTCCATCCTGACTTCCTATAATCTATTCTGAACACAGATTCCTGGGCCACCATTTTAACATGTCCGACAGATCCGGTGTCTCCTCTGCTTAGACCCTGTTGTGGCCTCCATTTCACACAGATCAAAGCTGAAGCCCTCCAATGGCCCACAAGGCCCTGCGTGATCGCAGCACCATTGTCTCTCCCCACTTTCCTCCTCCTCAGGTCCATGTTTCAGCCAGCCTGGCCTCCTTGCTTTCCTCGACTCCACTTTGGTAGCTTCGGGTTGACTAACACTTCTGCTTGCAAGTGTCGGCTCGTGGATGTCCACATCCTGCTCTTCCTCACAGCTTTAGAATCGTGCTCAAATGTCACCTTCTTAAGGACGCCTTCCTTTATCACCCTCCTTAGAATGGTAAGCGACTTCCAACCCCACCGCTACCAATCACCTATACCATGCTCAAGCTTTGCTGTGCATTATTTGTACATAACACTTTACATGCCTCCGATGGACTTATTATATCTACTGTTTGCTTTCTGCATCATCCTACTATCCTTCCATTCATCCGGACCAAGATGTTGTTTTTGTCTGATTTTTATTTTTCATTAAAATATCCCAAGTGCCTAAGAAGTACCTGGCATAAAAAGCAAATTTATTGAATGAATATTATCAAAGATCAGGCAAATCTGAAAAAGAACGAAATTATGCTTCTAGGACCAAAAAAATATAATTAATTAAATTAAAATCTTCACAAGTTAAGTAGCAGATTATATAAAGCATAAGGGAAAATTACTGAACAGGAAGCATAATTCAAGTCTGATAAAATTAAAGAAATTTCAAAGAGTAGACAATAAAGCAGTAGTGGAGATAAAATAGAATAATTTTTAAAATGCTTAATTAATTCAAAATGAGGAAGAGAAAGAAGATGAAAAGTAATAAAGAACAGATGGAAGATAGACAAAATAATGATAAGATGATAGATTTAAATAGAACCACATGAATAATTTTATAAAATATAAAGATCCCAATTTAAAACCACAGATTACCACATCAAGACCCAACTCTTTGCTAATTACAAGAAATGCAATGTAAATATAAAGATATAAGTATAATAACTCTAATAGGAAAAATAAGTATACTATAAGATATACCAAAAATATACAGATAGAGTAGCTATTGGGCTACATTTATGTGACACAAAATATAATTTAAAACCAGGAAGGCTGCCAGATGTAAATATGGGCATTAAAACATGGTAAAAGGAATAATTTATCAGAAACACATAACAATCCTAACTGTGTTGCACCTAACAAAAGAGCTCATAAATATATAAAACAGAAACTGGTAGCTCTAAGAGGAGAAATAAGCAAATCCATATTAGTTGGAATACTCACCACTCTTAGTAATTGACAGACAATGTATGTGGAACATCAGTAGGGTATAAAAATCTGAACACTGCTGTTGATTAAATTGACCCAATTGACATTTATAAGGCAACTACCCAAGAACAAAATAATACACCTTTTCACGTGGAACATCGACCAAGACAGGTTATAGTCTAGACCAGAAAACAAATTTATAACAATTGAATCAAAGGAATCAGATTTTTTTATTACAAAATAATTCAACAAGAACTCAATAACAGAGAGGTAAATGGAAAAAATTCTCAAATATATGGAAACAAAGAAAAGCACATTGAATCAAGCAGAAGAATAAAGTAATGAAGATAAGAAGACAAATCAATGAATTTGAAAATATAATAATAAAGAAAATCAAGAAAATGAAATGCTAAGTCTTTAAATATTTTCAAATTGATAAACACTTATACAAAGGGAGATAGAGACAGAGATAGAGAAATACAAAGATAAATGGATGATAGATAGATGGATAGATAAAGAAGATAACAATTACCAACATCAGGAATGAAAGTGAGGCATCCCTATGGATCCCACAGATATTAAAAAGATAAGTAAAGACTGTGAACAACTTTCCATCTGTAAGTTCAACAGCTTAATCAGCACACTTTTTGTGTAGTGGCCCAGGTGGTAAATACTTTAGGCTTGTGGGGTCCCAGCTGCAATTAGTCTGCTCCACAGAGGTAGCACCGAAGCAGCTGTGACCATTACTATTTGGTCTGAGGGAACAAGCGAATGCCTGTTCCCTAAGATTGAGAAGAGGGCAAAGGTGTCCACTCCGACCACTCCTGATCAACATTTTACTGAAGGTCCTAGACAGTACAGTAAACGAGAAAAGGAAAAAAAGTAATAGGTACCGGGATTGGAAAGGACGCAATGGAACTGCCTTTATTCAAAGATGATTTCATCATCTACATAAAAATATCTCAAAGTCTATACAAACAACTACTAGAATTACTAAATAATTTAAAAAGATAACAGGATATAAGGTCAATATACAAAAAAAAACTGTATGCCTATATCGTAGCTATGAACAATTTGTAATTTAAATTGTAAATATACCATTTGCTGTACCAGCAATACTTGAAATAAGGATATCTCTAACAAAATATATGGAAAAATTTTATGCTAAAAACTGCAAAACATTAATGATAGTCATAGACTTCAGTAGATGGAGAGATATCCTGAGTTCATAGATTGGAAGACTCATTGTTTGCATGTTAATTCTTCCTAAGAGCATCTATGAATTTAAAGAAATCTCTGTCAAAATCCAAGATAACATTCTTTTTTTTTTCTGGAGAAACTGACAAGATGATATTAAAATATATTTGGAAAAGCAAAAGGACTTACAAATAGGTAAAATAATTTTGAGTTTGTGGACACATTAGTTGATCTCAAAACTTGCCATTCAGTTATGAAAACCAAGAAAATGAAGTGAAGATAGATTATTTATATTCAACAGTGGAATAGAAAAGAGAGTTTACAAATAGAACAACACATGTATAGTCAATAGATTTTGACAAAAAAAAAGATAATTCAATAGAACAAAGGTTGTCTTCCAACAAATAGTGCTGGCACAATTGGACACCCATATGAAAAATATGAAATAACTTTCATCATATAAAAATTAACTTGAAATAGAGTATAGGCTCAATCATAAATGATAAAAGAAAAATATTGGTATGTTCATCTTAATAAAATTGAAAATATCTAATCTTTGGAAGGCCACTGTTAATAAAATGGAATGATAAGCCACAGAGTGGGAGGAAATATTTATAAAACATGTATCTGTTATGTAACTTTTATTCGAAAGATTTAAATTTACCACTCAATAAGATTTCAACAGAGATTTTTGTTAAAGAAGAAATGCGAATGACAGATAAGCACATGAAAAGATGCTTATGATGATTTTACTCATTAAGAAAATGTCCATTGAAACCATGAGATACCACTACACAGCTTCTGGAATGGTTTAAAAACAAACAAACAAGAAACATGATACAAAGCTTGCAAAGATGTTCTGCACCTGGGACTGACGTACCAAGCTGGTGGAGATGCAAAATGTTGCATCACTTTGAAAGAAGTTAAACATACACTTACCATAAGATCCAGCAATCACAATCCTGGGTTTTTACCCAATAGGACTGAGAACACTGGTCCACACAAAGACCTCTACACAAATGTTTAAAGCAGATAAACATGCACATGATGATTCATAATAACCAAAAACTGGAAAGATGCCAGTCATCCAGCAACAGGCAAATAGATAAATAATCCATGGCACATTCCTACAACAAGATTCTCAGCAACGAGATAACTAAGCGATGAGCAGAACTAAACTAGTGATATCTGCAATAATAGGGGTGAACCTCGAAAACACTACAATAAATGAGAGAAGCTGGATACAAAAATCTATGTGCTATGTAATTCTGTTTCTATGACATTTTACAAAAGGCAAAATCCGGCACTGGGAGAGTCGATCAGCTTCGCCTGTGTTTGAACTTCATATGGATGGAGTTGTGTAGCTTCTCTTTTTAGGACTGACTGTTTTTGGTCAGCATTATTACACTTTTCATCTTCATTCAGATTTTTTGTATAGAGATAGAGTTTGTTCATTCTCATTGGCATCTAGTATTCTATTGAATAATTATATCACTATTTACTTATCGAAATGACAGCTGTTGTCCCATTTCCACTGTTATGGAATTCTTATTTAAATCTTAGTAAAGCTTTACAAAATCTAAATGAAAATTTCCTTACCACGTCACCGCTCAAACAGACATTAAAACTCAGTATATTTCTAGAAAACGCATTGCCTTTTTTTAATGAAAAAGTTCCTTTATTTCCTTTATCCTTTGGTCAGTTTGGATTCGCCCCAAGAGATCACCACATCTGCTTTGCCACCCCCCACACACTGCTAAGTTTCTTTTTTCCTATGAAATTTTTTTCCTTAGTGTATCTCCTAATTCATAGCTAAAGATACTTTCACCCTTCCCACCAATGACAGTCCATAATGTCAGAATACACATCTCCTGGATTACGGTAGCCTTGGAATCCTCTCCAAAGGACATAAAGATAAACTCCAAAAGCAAAGGAAATGGGAAGGGCGACTGTCAGCTCAAACACAACTTAGATGATGGCGATTTCAGCCCCAAACGAAGAGCACGGTGAAGCAGGGTATCTGGGATCTGAGGTAGTGCTTCTGAGGGCTTTATCTTAAAATACTATAGTAGGTAGAGCCCTGGGGACGTGAATTCATTTTGAATGAAGAGGTTGTGGCATGGGTGTGATGAGACACCCTTTAGGACCACTGAGAGCGAATGCATCTGAGTCTCAGAAACCTGCACACATCAAGGTAACAAAGTTAGATTTAAACTTGATTGAGTATCGAGTTTTCGCGTTTCATTGTTGCAGTGAAGTCATGTCCTGAATCCTCCACTTATTCCTCCACGTAAGGATGTTCCTAATTAATCTGTTATTCAAAAGCCACCAGCATTATATTAGTAACTGCATTATTTCACGACATTGACTAAAGCCCAGAAGCAGTTTCCTGTGGCCTAATTAATTTTTTTAAAGCCTTTTTTCTCAGCAGGATGCTGCCTACCTGGGTCTTTGAAGGAAAGGATGTTAATGGAGCTGCAATGCAGATGATTCTATTGAAAGCGATGAAGAATTTATTAGAAAGACAGCCATCACGGGCCGTGCAGTATATGAGGCATAAAACTGCTATAAGTAATAACAGAATGTAGTCCAGGCAAGCAGTGGGCAGCAGAGCTACAAAAGGAGAGCTTGGAGATATATTATTTAGTAATAAAGTTCCCATAAAAATTGAAATATGAGGGAGAAAGATTAACATGGTCATACGAGTCATCTTTAATGTTCGCAGCCAAGTTCTGCCTTTTAGAAAAGGAAACTGAATTTATGCCTGCGACAACATGTAAGTCAAAACCCTTATTTATACATTTCATGCAAATGGCCACACCTTCGGTTTGCAGGCACCAAAGTAATGTTTAATAGTGTTTCAATTTATTACATTAACACCGGATCACACGTTGTATTTCTACCTGTCAAACGCTAACGTTTGCAGGTCATGTCATCGATAAATAGACTGTGGTTTACAGACCCCCGCGCGGCTAGTCCCGAATCCATGAACAAAAGATTTTATGCTTTTTTCACCTTAAACTGAATATAGTTATGTTCTCATTTATTGCATAATGATATTATACTATAATTAATTGCCACATACCATTTGGTCCCAGGGCACGTTTGCTTCCGCAGCAGGGATGCATAGAGCTCTAATTAAGAGTGAGGGCTTTTGACGTTAGCAAACTTAAGCAAAAACCTTGATGGCCAGTTACCAGCTGGGCCAGGCTGGTCAAATGACTTAACAACTCTGGTCTCGTTTTTTTACATCTATAGGGGAGACATAGCAACACCAAGCTCATGGGATTATTATAACACTTAAAGTGTGTAAAATATAGTCTATAGTAACCAGATTCATTATTACCAATATAACTATTATTATCAATACATTCCGGGTACTTCCATATGGAAAGCGGCATCAAAAATCTTGGAGGAGAGACGAAACACACTTTATTCCTCAGATATTCTCAGGTCAAAGGTCTGAAGTTTAACTTATATCTAATGAGGTATGTAATTAAATTGGTGGCCATTTTTATTGAATAAAAATGTTTTGTGAAAAATATTGTCTTTTATGATTTCTCAGAAGTGGGTATAAAATTGGGCTATAGGATAAAACTAAATTGGATCTAAGGAAGAAAAAAGAAATAAATATTTACAAAACATTTTATTCTGAATTTGAAACCCTTTCTATTTAAAGTCAATCACATAGAGAATAGGAATAAGATTGCAATTCTACAGTAGTCACAAAGGCTGTACGGAGAACATGACATCTGAGTAAAGCCCTAAAGGAAGTAGGATACAAGATACATGAGACTCAGTGGAAAGAAGCTTTTAGATAAAGGGACTAGTCAGTGCTAACTCCCTAAGATGGGACCGAAGGCCCAGCAATGGAGGGACAGGTCACCAGGCCAGCTCACCTTGATGCGCTTAGGCATGCATTGCCTACAGAAAACTTCAGAACAATAGCAAGACATTAACATTTTATTGCCACCATACACTGACAAGTGTAAACAATATCGGTGATGAAATATTCCTTCCTGAAAAACGTTCGTTGGTCTAAGTTCTAAACACTTGCTGTGGTTCCCGCTGGGCCAGGCGGACTGGTGCCACCAGCCCGCCCTCCGCCTGCCACTCTGTGGGAGCACAGCGGAAGGGGCAGCGAGGGACAAGTGTGTGGATCAGGCTGAATGAGAACGAGAGCAGTGGATGAACGTTAGGGCTTCGTGAGCTCGGTCTGGACTTTGCTTTTACCCTACACGGGAAGGGAAGCCATCGATGGATGACGGCAGAAGACTTTGAAAGACATCATGTTTCGACACACAGATTGCAGTGTTGAAAACAAACTATGTGGGGGAGAAAAGGTTGTGGCAGAGGAAACACACAGTTGGCGATGGTTCTGCCTGGCGAAGGACGAACCCCCTCCCTGAATAATGCAAAATGACTGACCACATGACACTTGACACTGGACAGATGAGACTGACAACAGTCATTAGTCACACAAACGCATGGCCCAGGAGAGGAGGACTCTACACGCCAGGCAGGGCCACAGAAGGCTCACACCTGGGACTAGAGTGAACCAGCAGAGCCTGCTGGAGGCAGGCTTCGCGGTGACAAGAGAGCGTGCCTCTGGTTCACAGTTTAATGCGATGGGTTTGTCTGCCCGATTCTGCAGGCTGGCAGGGAAATAAAATATATTAGGTTGAGATCCGTCCAGCAGCTGGTCTGGCTGTGTGTTGGGGCTCTCGGGCTGGCCTTATCAGTTAAGAACATGCAGCTTATGACCTGAGGAGGCACGAGCCACCCACACGAGGTGGACAGACAGCTCCCTCAGCATCTAAGCACCCACTTCAAGCAACTGAAAATCCCAGGATCATTTTGATCGAAGGAGCAGTTTTAAGAATTGTTCATGACAGACCCCAATGGAAGAATCATCAACGGAAAGAACGACCAATTACAGGCTCCAACAGGAAAAATATATACTGCACCTCCTACAAGCAATCAACTACCCCAGCAACTCAACCAGTGAGAAAGCATCACCTCCCTCAACATTGTTGCTTTTCTCCAAAAGGCTTTCATTCAAAACAACCTCTCCAAACTTCCTCTTTTTTTCTCCATAAAATAACATTTCTCTGCTTCATCTGTTGGACTTACCTGTGCCTTTTGATATAGCTACAAAGTAGAGGGACATGGCCCGTTACTCTACCATCTGTCAAAATCTGTGAGGGATCTGCGATTTTACTCTATCTGCTGTCAAACAAGTTAGTGTGTCACGGTTTCATGGAGGCCGGCAAAAGACACAAGACTTCTGGTTCAAAGACACTGGACTTAAATATTCACGGCACAAAAAGAAGCGTAAACTCACATTCACATCTATCCCCCTTGCCATTCAAATTCTATAGGAGCTGTGCAATGTGGCTCAGGTAGGTGCTGTTCTCAGGGTAAGTTTGCAGCATAAAAACCCTCAAATAAGGAATCCTAACTTTAAGAACTTGAATCTCTTCCAGTGACCTTACAAGCAAATCTGCCCTTGGCCCTAGATGGAAACATTATTTTATTATACAATGAATCTTCCCTCGGTTGTGAAGGAGGCACTCTCTGTCTTCCAAGGCTGTTTGCCATGCAAAGATTCTCAAAAAGATTGTCTGGAGCAAAGCCTATGAATACTTATGCTTTCGAGATATGCAGAAACACGAAGAAATCACAAAATTATCTCCCAATGTCTTTCCAGGCTTACAACAGTGTTCAACGCATTGTAGACGAGGAATAAATATTTGTTGAATGAAACCTCCAACAATTTCTATTTTCATCAATATATTCTATTTCCACAAATAAGAAAAGAATTTTTAATCTTAGATGTAAGGGAACTCTTGAATAATAACAGTCTTAGTTGGGCTGCGTTAACAAAGTATCATACACTGGATGGTTTAGAAACCACAGAAGTGTGACTCACAGTTCTGGAGGCTGGAAGTCCAAGGTCACAGTGCCAGCCTGGTACCCTTCCTGATGATTCCTCTTCTCGGATACAGACTGCCAACCTCCCTCTGCATCTTCACATGGGAAAAAAGATCCAGTTAGCTCTCTGGTTTCTTCCTTACTAGGGCACTAATCCCATTCATGAGGGCTCCATTCCCATGATCTCCCAAAGACCCCATCTCCTAATACACTGGGGATTAAATTTTAGCATGTGAATTTCAGGGGAAAAACATTCAGACCATAATAAGAACCTAAGAATAAAAGCTTGTGAGAGATTTTCTACAGTAATGTGGCTAAAAAAAAAATTATAAAACTCTCCTGGCCTTCTTATTTACAAAAAGAAATGAGAAATTTACCTGCTGATGGCTTGAAGGAGTTCACTCAGCCTTCTCTCCCATTCCTTCCTCACCTCACTCTGAAAAGGAAGAAGTGGTTTGTTTGATCAGAGCAAGAATGTTTAGTTAAGCCACATGGCTAAGGTCTTAATGTGTCTGTCTTTTGCAATTTCAAACTCATGGAAGAGTTGAGAAGTAAGGAGGCCCATGATACATTTGTGGGCAAATAGGTAAATATCCATCTAGAAACACAGTGACAGTCCCTAACCTTGAAAAAAGTCGTATTCAAAATCGCATTTTGGCCTTTGCGTAGGCAGCATGAACTTTTTGATGAGTCTTTTTCTAAGCCCTTTACATCAAAATTTTCTAGATGAAAGAGGTTCATATCACAGTGCAATGATGTTTACTGTCATTCTTTCCTGCGACTTCGAGCTGCAGGGTAAGGAAAGTAATTTTCCTCTACTCTTCCGGGTTCCAGACCTAGACACCCCTGTACTAAAAGGACAGATTAACGGGAGAAAAATAAACAGAAGCTTAACAACATATGTACCTCTTACATACATGAGAGACACCCAGGAAAACTGAGTAATTCCCCCAAATGACGCAAGCCACCGCCTTAAATACCTCCACCTAAAGGCAAAAGGGGTGGGGGTGGGAGTAGGAATCCAGGATGGAAGGAGGTCAGGAAAAGCACAGTGAACAAGGGCAAGGTCATAATGCAGATTTAAGTCTCTGCCTCCTCCATTGATAAGAGTTTCTACGGATTCAACATCCTCCTCTTCTGATACAGAATGGGAACCAGTCTTACAAATGGAGATTTCCCCGACAAGTACAAATGTTTCTGATAAAAAGGTAACTTCCCCTCAGTTTTTGGAGCTTCGCCTGTGTCTGCCGTTTCTGAAAAATAACTCAGTTTATAATAATCAACATGCCAACCGGGCAGACTCTGGAGTCGCCTGTTTTGCTCTTCTTAAGAGCCATACTCCTACCTTAAGTGTACAATCTCTTTGGCCTTGCTTTGACCTTGAAAGGGGTAGCTAGTTAAGAACAGAATCTGATTTTCAGGGACCCCGATTCTGTACAACACCCAGAACACACCAGATTTTTTTAAAGTAGAACAATCATAGAAGAGATTGCAGTCAGTCATGTTATGTTTTACCTCATGAACTTTCAAACAAATAGAAAATGCTATGAGGTTATTTGCATAATGTAGTCACACACCAAACATAAGTGTCTTTTTTTATATCTACATAGTTTTATCTCCAAGAATATTATGCCATTTTCAGTTACAAATTGCTATATACACAGCATCTTTCTTTGATATGTTTAAAATTCATATAATTTTAGTTGTTTGTTTTGTCATACAAATGGATTCATTTGGCATTATTCTGAGAAATATACTTAACGTGTGGATCATTTATGTGACTCCAGTATAGGCAGCAACTCTGATGTTTAAACACGTTGTTTCGTTTAGTAGTGTCTCTTTTTAAATCAGAAATGTTTAGATATTTTTAACTCATACCGAGACTTCTTATTCGCCCTTGGGAATGGTTTTCACACTTCGGTCTTTGGGCCAATGCTAACCTCACAGCTGAGAATGTATCTTCTTCACAATTGAACATACTTTTCCTATTTCACACAAAACCAATTATTAATTACATATATTCACATGTTTATAATTAATTTTAAATCTAAACAGATATTAAAACCAAGTCTTCCAATTTCCAAAGCCTATGTTTTTTCAGTAGACCAAGCCACAAATTTCTGTGCATCTCAGTTTGAACCAAAGTCTGCAGGACACTTGAACAATTGGTTTTTGAAGTCAAAGATTTGTTTTGTTTTGTTTTTAAAAATATTTAGATTTTTTTTCTGTTCTGTTCCACTTCAGTTATCTTTTTTACTTTTAAAAGTCACCAAAGACATTGGAGGTGGAAAACACTGAAAAGGGGACATAACTTTTAAAATGTCCTCAAATAAAAGTACTATTTGTAGCTTGCAAAGAATTTTGTTGGCAACAGATATCAGACCTCCTTATCATGCACAGAATGCTGCTTTTTCTTTGTCTCTCCTTTTTCTGCATTTCATGCACAGCTAAAATCACGATGAAATTGTGATGGGGTCCATTCCTTTGTCTCTTCCTAGCTCAGCCCAAACCAGTAATTTCTTTTCAAAATGTGTTATTGGGTGAGAGATATAATTTGACTTTTCAGATCAAAACACATGCTAAAAAGAAGAAGTCTCTGGGGTGTTTCACTGAGCATCCAAACCCTTGGAGTTTTCTGTCAATTGCTTTGTGTCTTTCTACACATTACCTTGTATTTCAAATTTTCTTCCTAGAGCTTTTATAGTTTATAATCTGTCCCAGGAGCAGGTTTAAATGACAGGCCTCATGGATATTTTCTTAAGATCTAAAAAGGAAAGAAGGAATATTTTCCAAAGGAAAAAAGTATTCACCTGGAAAGAGAAATTCTCTACAGAACATATCTTCCACAAGTAGTTCTGCTTTTTACTGTTCCATCGGCCCCACTGTGTAGACTTATCAGCCACGTGAAGTGGTGAAGGGAGACTATGGAAAAAAGCAAAGGAGCAGAGCAGGATGATCCTAACATGGTGAGGAAAAAGAAGAAACTACATGAAAGCAGTATGACAATGATGTTAAGGGTAAAAAGAGACCCCAACCCAGCAAATATAATTCAGATGTAAACACTGGAGGCCTCATGTGGTTCGGCCCTTAGGCCTCAAACTCACGGGCAGAAAATACTCAAAGAAAAAAGAATTCTTTCTTTTGAGGAAAGAATGCTTCTTTTAAAAAAACGCACTCTGTCCAGAATAACATACGATTGAAAATGGGATGATCCGATTAAGCCTCCAAGGATGGTATGAGTCTATAAAGTTTCCCAAAACACTGAGTTTATTCTAATCACCACCCAAGGTGAACTGAATACGGGAAAAGTTATTTCTCTCTCCAGAAGAATTAGCACTCTCTTCCTTCCTGTCACTTATGTATGGTATCAGCTCTAAGGACAAGAATAATGCCTGATGCATTTCTGTGCCATAATAGGTTAGTATTATGTCTGGAACATATTAGGCTTTCGAGAAATGTTAAATAGGTAGGTGAATAAATGATTCTTTGGAATGAACGAATGAATGAATGAATGAAAATAACTTCAACTGGAAGTCTAAAGTCTCTGTGAATTCCAAGTGCTATTCACTTGTAGGATCTGGGATCTTTTCTCAGTCCCCATCCCTCATGCCTCTGCATTCCTGGAAGAACACAGAACTAGGGCTTCTAGTTCTGGCTGCTTACTACAAGCGCTGGAGGATCCTATTTAATATCCAGATTCTGGGATAACCCCTCATTCCTTCTAAATCGAAATCTGTGAGGATTAAGTTTAGCAAGTCAAGTCACTCAGATGATTCTTATGCAATGAACCTAACATTGGTCCCTCTATAAAAATGACCGACACGAGAGAGCAATCATTCTAGTTCTCAAAGTAAGAGAAGACTTCCCGATGAACCCCATTATGTCCAAGAAAGAATATGAGCAGGTACTTCAAGCATCTGAAGTTCACGATGATTAGATTTTGCATTTTAAATAGAAAAAAAAAAGTTAAAGCAAAGATCTTGAAGATAAAATAGATCACACATTTTCACCAGCTGGCTTTACTTAAGAAAAAGAAATTAAATTGTAACAGTGTCTAACCTGGCAAAGAAGACACAGAAAATTTTACCAGTAAACCATGTACTCGGCACAAGTCTGATGTGTTTTTTAGCCTGACATAGCAGTCTCTATTTTAAAACATTTATGAGTAACTGTTTTGTGGGGAAACATCTATATTTCTTCATAGGCCGTATAAGACACTTTCTACTTTTATTTTAACCTACTTCTTACACTTTATTTTTAGCCATTTGCCAGCTTACACCCTATGCTCTAGTCAAAAAAAAAATCTCTTTTACAATCTCTTAAACATGCTCTCTGTCTCACGTCCAGAGTGTTCATTCTGCCTCATATGCCCTTGGCATTTTCTCCACCTGGAAAACTCCTACGAATATTCAAAGCCCAATTCAGAGCCGTCCTCACTATTGACATCCACTTCAGTGTTCCCAAGCATGGTTATTTGCTCCAACTTCTGTTTTGCAAAGTTACGTTTTGTGATTATTTAACAGCTCTCATCTTTTTTACTGTAATGAACTGTTTATGTATCTCTCGCACTATCTTCTAGATTCCTCTGGGCTTTACCTTTTCTCTCTTGCCCGTGAACATGGTGCTTGCCACATACTAGGTGCTCCATAAACATTGGCCAAGCGAATAAAGGTAACTTCTGGTGCCAATGTTTTGTGACTCTTTCATTTAAAATGACTTTGGATTACTCTTTCTTTCCTAACTTAATTTCTAGTACTATAAAGGGCACACTCAAAACACAGTTGGGGACAGAAAGGCCATGTCCTCACTGAACCTCATGCACACAGTTGCCTCCCTTATAATTTTAGCTGTTACACAACTGCTAGGCATGTTCTTTAAAAAAAATTCAATACCACACCCATTGGAAAATTTCTAGCTCTCCATTTCTTGTTGTGCCAGCTTCTACCCTTTCTATTTGATTTTTCAAATGCCCTCTATCCTACTTAATCTTTTTAGAACTGCTTTTCCCACTTCGGGTCTTCATCTTCAGTTGTATTCATCTCATTATCTGTACTTATCCCTAGGAACTAGGCGTATTCCAGTGTCCGAAGCTAGTCCCCTCACTGCAGGTCCGAAAATAAGGACTATCGTGGTAAAATAGTAGATGAATAGGAAGCTGTCAGGACTTGGTTCCATGGGGCTGGGAAAGTTACTGGTTGGAACAAGATAATTCTGGGAAGTGAAGGGGTCAGCCCCATCAGCTTTGTCACCTGTAGATTCAGATTTGTGTCTTATCTTTACCCGAGCTCCGGCTACATTTAGAAGAAAGTGTATAAACACAGGGAACGAGCAGGGCTACCCTCTGAGGTGGACCTGGGCCCTCAGAATGCACCTGGAGGAGCACAGAGGTTTGGTCGACGTCTGCTGATTGATGATTCTGTAGACCTGGTTAAGCCTCGCCATCAGAAGTCCAGATTTGTAAACAAGCTTCTCAAAGTCTTCATGCCCAAAGAAGGAACTAAAGAAAACCAGATGACAAGAATTGCAGACTGTAAAACGTGCCGGTTGTCCGATTTAAGCAGAGATCTCCCGTGCAACGGAGAGGCTGGCTCGTGCCAACTTCGCATCTTGTTCTTTGGTGTCCTGCACAGAGCCCGCTCTGCCAGAGGGTCGACAGGTCAAGCGCACTCCGGGTTCCGCGGGCACACGAGAACATTCTCCTTTTCATAGTGCTGCTGCATTATATAGAGGAAGGACTAAATTCGCAATGAAAAGAATTATGATTAATCGTCAGGAGAGAGATCCTTCCGTCTTCTGGGTGCTCACATAGACTTTGGTGTCATCAGCATTAACACGGATCACGTATTGAAATGAGAAAACGACCACGTGACATGGCCAGAGAGACTAAGGGAGTTGGCCCAGCTGACCACAGGAGACAGCTTTAATTCAAAACCTAAGCCGCTAACATAGTGGTTATGATCAAGGAACTTTACAGCACACGAGGGATCCAAAAAGCACATTAATCCACCTCCAGCAACACTGCCAATTTAAAAGAATGATTGCCCTTCTCTGCCACTCAATTCAACCTGGCATGCGTATTATACCACTCTAAACACTAGCAGACTCTACGCTTATGGCTTCCATTAGGTAGCATTTAGTATCCATGAAAACTTTCCTCAAGAAGTAATTACTTTTGAGACTATAAACATTTCAGATGGAGAAGAAGGAGAAAGAGGGAGAGAGGGAGAGAGGGAGAGAGGGAGAGAGGGAGAAAGAGAGAGAGAGAAAAGAAGAAAGAAAGAAAGAAAGAAAGAAAGAAAGAAAGAAAGAAAGAAAGAAAGAAAGAAAGAAAGAAAGAAAGGAGGGAGGGAGGGAGGGAGGGAGGGAGGGAGGGAGGGAGGGAGG
>CM053511.1:53119114-53160162 GCA_028627145.1 Eidolon dupreanum
AAATATAGCATTGGGTTCTGTCTTTTGGATGTCGTCCTTGTTTGTTATCTAATGTGTGTTAAAAGCCCCTTGAAAGAGAGAGTTGCCCATTCTGCCATCCTCAGCACGGAGCTGGAAGAACAGCACAGCAAGGGGAGGTCGTGGGCCACGGCGGGCCCTGCGAGGGCTCTGGAACCCGTCTCTGCCTCGTGGCCTTTGAGTCGCGTTCCTTCAGTGCGCAGTGTCCATAAAACAACGTAGACAGGAAACGAGACGCGGCAGGCACTCGAGGTTGTACGTTCTTAAAAGCAGGTATTCAGTCCCACTTTCCAAACGTCTTCCTTGAGGAAATCAAATGCGTTTATTTGCAATGAGGCTTTCTTGCAAATTTTACACTTCTAAAGAACACATTTAGTGAATAATTTATTTCTTTGCCTCCCCATCTCACTTTACCAGCAATATTTAGGTAGTTTTATCTCCAGCAGCCCCTCCGTGTGATTTGCATTTCGGAAATTCCTAAACTCATGTTTTCCTGCTCTTCCTTTCCTCCCCACCCCCATTCCACTTAAAATGTCACGATCCTCTGTTAAAATGCCAAGAACCCTGGGAAAATAAGAAGAAGCGAAATGACCGTGGTTGCCAGCTCTGGTAGGACTATATCAGAGGCTAAGTCCTAAGTGCCGAAGCCAGGCTTTGGACCCCGTCTGTCTGATTTCAGAAATCAAAAGTTTAGCTGCTACATGCCGCCGGGTTGGAACACAGGCCAAGGACGAGATCAAGAGGCGGCTCCTGATCAAAGGGCCCAGCAAGCCAGGGCAGTGTTTAATCATGAAATAATTACTGAAAGAACGACGGCTGTGTTTTTACAGGACACAATATGAGACAGCATTCAGAGAAAGCCCCCCAGTGACACAGCAGCACAGTGGCATCGTCCTCCACTCCTCCCGCACGCCCAAAAAGTCCAGAGGAGGGAGACACTCACCTGCGACACAGCGACGTTAGAAGCAGGTCTAGTTTTAATGAAGTTTTATTTCATGGACTGACACTTCCCCCAAAGAAAGGGTGGGCTCCAGGGATTGGTTCTGCCACAGGAAGCAGCGATCAGAAAGGGAAGTGGCCAATAATGACCCCAAAAAATCATCTCGAAAGTAGATTCGTAAGGGCACTTTCCAAAGAATTAATTGCTAGGTAGAGCTTACTAAGTCCACTCATTAGTAGGCTCCTGAAGCCAACGGGTATTTTATCACCAATGATAAGGTCACCAGGCACTTATCCCAAAGCTACTTCCTCAAGTGCCACCACATGGTTGTTTCTGATACCAAGAAGTAACAGTAAGTGTTTTTAGAACACTACTGTGGAAGAAAAACTTAACGTTTCATGGCAAAATTTGTTGCGGCTGATTCTTCGATCTCAGAGGCCCGTATTAATCTCCCCCAATTTTTTATTCCTTATTGTAAACACCACTTATGTTATCAGAAGGCCAATAAAAATGATGGTACTGACTGCGAAATTGTTTTTCTAGGAGTGGATTTGGGAAGAATACAACTTGTATTTTATTATACTTCTACAAAAAGAGAGGGTTCTTTTTGTAGAAATATAATGAGAGTCTGTGCAAAGACTCTCATCGATGCTAACTCTGGAAAGGAATGTCTGTAGCTCTCTTATGGCTTAGTGGAGACAGATTTGCACTTTTTTACCTGCCTCCATTGTGGAAAACGAGGCCGATAATTCATGCCATGGAAGGGAGAGAAAACGTATCCTCACGGACATTTTGCTATAAATAGCTGAGCTGACGGGCTCCAGGCATTCTACACAGCAGCAATTAAACAATAACTTCCAGTTTCATCCGTTTCTTCCATTAAGATGAAAAGCTACGCTATGTTACCCTTGATCATGTAGTTTGGGAGGAGACAAAGTTAGAGTAATCCCAGTCAAAGCAGAAATCAACTTCTTGCAGGGAATAAATGCTAATTAAGAAAAACCGAGTGAGCGCGTTATGGTAAGTCTATTTCTTTCTTTCCTGAGCACTTGGGCAGCACAAGCTCTGACCAGAGTTTCTGGAATCAGGATCAATATCCCCTAAGAAAGCCCCCGTGGCTCCATCCATTCCCGGGCAACGCCATCAGGGAATGCTAGCCCAGCTCCCTCTCGTGGGCTTTAGAAAACCTGTCTCCCCACGACTCCTCTAGCCCTTCCTTGCCTGAAGTCACTGAGTCCGTGTGAGTTTTAAAAGTCTCTCACAGGAGCAGACTGAAAAGGCCCAGGACCGAGGTAACGCCACTGGGACCTCGGTCTCCCTGATCCAGCCGGAGAGGGTCTCGAGTTCCCAGGGACATCCAACGCCCAAGTAACCGTGTGACACAGACGCTTCCGAAGTTCGCTCATGCCCTCGTGGACCGGCTACAGCGATTTCAATGATCATCCCTATGCTAGACATCTTTAGCGCTCGTCCACGCTTCCTGCTTCCAGCCCTCGTCCCGGGGCCCAGCCAATGAGAGCGGAAATGGTTTCTCGGCTCTTAAGATTCTAGAGCTGCCACAGCACTTCGGCTACCGAAAGGCGGACCAGCGGCGGCCCCTGTGTCTTCATGAAGCCGATCAGCGCCCAGCAAAGGAACAAGCTTCCCCAAGAAGAACACTCGCAGCAAATAATTACCCCGTTAGTGAATCAAGAAACAGCTTCAACGTGATCGGCGGCCACTGCTTCTGAAGGAACCGACAGCTTCGTAACTATTACTTTACTTAGATGAAGTCATAGCAAAGTACCTTGCGTTCGTTTATTTAACACGATCCTTCCCAAATTTTACACGGTTTTGTCGTGCTCAGCATCTGTCACGAAATGAAACGCTCTCCTGAGCTCAATGTCAGTGTTTCTATATTGAGTAAACACTGAAATTACTGCGGAATATCTGGAAAGCTTGATAGGAAACGTCGAGTGTCAGCGGTTTGCTGTGTAAGGTTTAAAGTGGCCATTAACCTTCATCAAAAGCAATGTCGGTGGCCGAGCCATGGGCACCCCCAGCCGTCGCATTTGCTCGGGACAATGTGAGTGAGGATCAAAGGGCGGTCAACATGGGCCTCTACACACAGATGACACGGGCAAGAAACTGCCTGAGTCCCCTCTTGTTACTGAAGAAAATAACGCTTTAGGCATCAGCTGAAATCCTATTTCAAGTTTCAGAGGAGGAAGAATATTATTCCAACTTCGATGAAATGTGATTCTTAATCCCCCTTCGTTACACCGGGTACACAGGATTTCAGATAGTGCGAGATCTCACGGGTTTTACGCAAGAAATTCTTTTCCATGGCATTTTTGTGGGGCAGCAGATAGAAGCGAGGTCAATACTTCTTTGAAAAACTAAAGTGAGAAGTGTATCGAGCGTAAGTCGTGATTCATTCAGAACTGTGCTGATTCCAAGGGACGCGGAAACTGAAGAGATGGTGACAGAGTGACGGCCTTCCCTGACGCTCAGCTCACAGCTTTCTTCCACTGTCAGAACGTGGTCGTGTGACTTCTCGATCCCCGTGGATTTTCCAAAAGTGCCAGAATCTTTAGACTTCAGTGACCCTTGAGTGCTGCCTCTTGCCCCCACACCAGCCCCCCACACACATTTCTTTTCCATCGGCTGCTCTCCAAGGTGCTTCTTTACACAGTTATCGAAGGAGGTGGTTAGACGGTTGGCCCCGAAACCTCACGCCCCACTGTCCCCTCACCGTGTCTGTCCCCTCTGCCTTGACCTGGGCTTGGTGACTGTGACTCGCTTTTGCCCAGTACCATGGTGAGAGCTGGGGCTTGGGACGTGGCTGTGCATCAGGGCTTGTCCTCATGGACACCCGCCAGGCAGGACCCTGGCTACCCTAGTGGCCAGCACCACCGGCCAAACGTGAAGGCAAGTGGCCCCGGACCCGTAGCCAGAGATGCAGCGATAAAATGTGAGGGGACAAAACGCCCGCCTCTTTCAGCCGCCAACTTGAACAGTGGTTCCCCACGTCACAATAGAAGTGACTTTCTTCACCGCTATGTTATCGTCCCATTTTCTACTCTCTTTCCCCTTAAATGACCCCAGAACCCAGAGAAGAGATAACAGCTAACAAGAGTCTTAATACTTTTCTTAAATATATGTATATTTTTAATGACCTTATTTAATATGATCCATTTTTATTTTATCATAAAATGATTTTCTTCAGTTCATTGGAAAAGAGTGCAGAATTGTACTAAGGTTGTAAATTGGGAGGGTCTAAAAATGTTTTAGTCCTTCCGTTCAAGTCCTGATGTACTGTATGTGGGAATTCACCTTTGCAATGTGATTCCAGGATATTTGAGACTTCATTTTAAAACTTTGGCCTGAAAAATCTTAAGACATCTTACTTGAGAAAAATAATACATGAATCTACTCACAGCCATTAAGCCCTAGGCTTTCTTTATTTTATAAACTCCCTATCAGTGAAGAAGCATATGTTTAGGGTATAAGACTGCCATGAACTGGAGAAAGGTAGTTCAGAAACAGCCCCCCAAATTAGGTATTGCCCAATTATCTCAGCACGCCAAAGCGGGGAGCAATGGGCAGCTTGAAGCCTGGAAAAGGAGACAGATACACGTGACGATGATTAGGAAAGTGGTTCCCACGATTTTGCCTTAAATATGAATGGCAGAGAATTCTGGGGAAATGATGGTGGTTACATAGGAGGTTTTCATCTCTGAATATTTCACTCTTCCCCTAAAGACACGTACTAAAAAAATAAATAAATTAAAATTTAAAAAAAAAGGAAAAGTAGTTAAGAAGGCAAGACTGAAATCTTACAGACAGCACCTGCGACGAGGTGTTCCCATGAACTGCAACATACGAACAGGTAGGGACAGGTCAACGGCAGCACAGAGACCCACGGAGGATCTGTGAACATGTGGCAGGGAAGTTGAGCGAAGGAAAAGGCGATTTTATCTTTCAGGAGAGCCAGAGGTTCCTGCGACCGCCATCAGACATGCTGAAGAACAGCAGCAGGGACAGGGAGCAGGCACTGCCAACTCACGTCTGCAGGCGGGTGCCTGAACTTGAAGGCGCTCTGAGGATGCTGAAGTGCTCTGGGCCTATGAAACCTTGACACGTGTCCAACCAAAGCACCCTTCCAGGACAAGTCCCCATACTCAGCAAGGACGAGAGAGAGGAAGCTCCAATAAATGAAAGCAGGAGGGCAGAGGAGGAAGATTTTAGAAATTACAGTCATTTTTTAAATTGTGTCATGAAAACAGAAAATAGTGAACAATGGAGTTGCGAAGCTAGAAAATACATTCTGATTTATGCTTTCCTCCTAAAGCAGAAACTTATTTCATTTAAATATGAGCAACAGAAAGTATTCCTGTGAAATCCCACAGAAATTTAGTAGAGAAATAAAGCTGAGAATAAAGTTCCAACAGATCCCAAAAGCATTACAGAAAGACAGGCCCACAAAACAAATGAGATCTGTTATTACTGTTTCACAGAAAGTAAAAGGTATGTAAAAAGTGATAGAAACTGGTTTTTAAAAAACATAAAAGAGAATTTTTAAAACTCAGAAATGAAGTGATTAGAGAATGGGAAGATTTGAAAGGTGAAAAAAAAAAAAAAAACTCGGTAAGTAATCTGTTAAAAAAATCATTTCTTAAATGAAAGTTCAACTAGAAGGAACACAAGTTGAATAAACATAATGGATAATGTCTCCTTGGACAAACGGCTGATTTCAGATCCAGCACAGGAAACGAACAAGATGTTCCAGTTACAGCTTGTCACACCAGAGAACTGGGAGACGCCGAGACTCTTCTGTGGATGTGTCAAGGCTCAGGAGCCAACTTGAAAAGGATCCACATCCCCAAGAGAGGCCAATCTGTGTGCCAAAAACTATAACGACCTCAATGAAAACAGCGACAAAGAAATGAAATACATAACTGATCATCTTTGGAAGATATTCTGGCCTTTTCTATTTTCTTTTTCTTTTTTTCTGTAAAACCGATAAATAGATAAAAAGATGCATTTATTCTGTCTTTCTTAATTAAGCTGTAACTTACGGCAACAAAATAGTCGAAGAGAGGAATTGTCCAGCTAATAGATGATGAATAGCACAACAATCAGCAGAATATCACTACTTGGTATCCATAACAAATTAATGGTGTAGGCATTGATCAGCAATGGCCACGACATCACAAGAAGATGAGCAGACACTTTACCAATCTCTTGGGAATGAATCAATATCACCGACAAAGTAGACTTGCCAGAAAATCCAAGTGAGCACTGAATTTTGTCAGTCCTCTAGATCCACCAACTGACAGTAAGTACATGGCAAGGAGTGTGGTAAATGTGTGAGTATGAAGGGGAGCAATCAGCACAATACAGACATTTGGGGACCCTACAGGATAAATGCTCTGGATTCAATGACAAATGATTGTAAGAAGAAAGAGCAAATGGAGCTGGATCATTAATCAAATAAATCACAGTTATTAAAATTTTTAAAAATTTACAAGACAATTGAGAAAATGTGAACTGACTGGCTATTTGTCGATATTAATAAATTATTGTTATTTTGGGATATCTGATGATGAGTCTATAGTTGGGTTTAAAAGGGGAAGTTCTTACATTTTAGAAATCTATACACTTTTTTTTTACTAAAAAAGAATGAATCTGGAATTTGCTTCAAAACTGCTGGGAAGTATGGTCGTAGTAAGAGGAAAGGGTATAGAGAAAAGAAATTGGCCAGTAATTGATGCTTGATGAGACTGACCAATGAAGGTTTCGACTTTCTTTCTACTTCTCTAGACGTTTGAAATTTTCTGTACTAAAACATTGTTTATAAAGCACATGGGTTGAAATTTGCTTTTCTGAGCTCTCAGAAGGGAGAAAGCCGTTCTTAAGTCAGAAGCTTTCTCCTCTGGTCAAGAATTCTAACCACAGCCCGCCCCACCATTAAGTCTGTAACTCTGGTACCCAGATCACTCTGGCGCCTTTGGTGGTAAAATCGACAAGAACAGTGAAAGGACTCATCGGTCTTACCGAGAAGAACACAGCCCAGAAGAAAGGCTGGTTCTAGGCCTGGGGCAGATGGTGTAATGTCAAGGTAAGACAAAACATTTTATTTTCTCCCAAAGCTAGTCGTTACTATTGCGTATACTTTTGCAGCAAAATTTCTTTTCTGCTGTTTTAGTATTAAAGTAAATTTACTACTTAGGTGACATCCAAACTATATACTACAAATAAGCATCTGGGCTAAAATTATATTAAATGTTATTTTGGCCACTGGAGTGTGATCTCCAGTCATGTTTGCTTTGTCTGTACTGTCGTGAAAAGGCGGGATGATTCCTAGAAGTCATTAATGCCAGGATTCGAAACGGGTTCTTTGCAGCTCACTTCCTCCACATGTGCACACTCTCTGGAACTCCTGCTCTCGGACCCTTGTCTCGTTTAATCCCTCAGAGTATTAAGTACGTCACACTTCCCAGCTAATCCATCTGTAAGGGCAGCAACCAGAATTATCAACAGCGAATTCACTTTCAGTCTCCACATCCCGAACACAAGTGCTTTCAAACTGTGTGTTGCTTAGTGTATGTGTCACCATAAAAAACTTATAGAAATAACTCTGTCCTGACTGAATAATAATAATGATACTACTACTAATAATAATAGAATACATGAAATAGAATATAAATAGGAGGATAGATATAAATAGACATAGCACTGGAAATCCCAGGCTGTAAAATGAATGATCATGAAAGCCATTGGCCAGTATAACGATTGTAAACAGGTATCTTTGAACTGGTCACTATTTAAATTCATAATTGAAGGAAGGGTCGTAACAAATTTTGTTACCAAAAAAATATTTTTTTTTATTCCATTTTTGAGTTTACCCTAATTTATAGCTTTCATAGAGATGAGATCCAAAGTATTCATTTGGATTCTGAAACAATCCACTCCCTATTTTTCCTTATGAAACAATAGGTTAGGATTCTTGTAACTTGTCAGTGATTCTCCAATCTCTCCTTCCTTTATTTTCCAAGGTGTGGTATCATTACAAAGTCAAGCCCCTTTGCACAATTTAACGATTTCTAAGTCCCTCATCTCTGTTACTTCACTAGCACAAAGTCAGATTAAAATTAGAAAACCACTGGCTACATGCTGAGAAAGGACTCCTCAGAGCCCCCTCAGAGCAGACTAGTGCTCAGGCTGAACCAAACTCCGGAGTGGACCACACATCCCCAACTTACCCTCTGTCATGAAAGCCACTGAAAACGAACCTGCCACCTGACTTGACATTCTGCAGAGACCCTACATAGAACCTTTGTCGCTTTCAACTTCCCAAGCCTCCTTCTCTAGATTCAGGAATGGCGATTCCCAGATAAGCAAAATGAGCACAAACAGTGAGGTTAGAAGAAGAATTTAGTCTACTGTTAGGGCCGAGTTACTCACAGCGTAAACAAGCCAGTTCCCACAGTGGTGAGTTTCTCCAAGGCTTTGTTTAGAGGGGTCTGAGCTAAGCACACAGGCTTGTCAGCAGTTTGAAATAGCTCTGTGGAAATCAAATTGCACACTTATATATGTGAAATGTGTCTACAAAGCCTTTTATTCAAACTTAGATGGAGAATTTTACTACCTCTTTAAGCTTAGAAAAATGTATTCAGTTAATAAAAAGGAGGAAAGATAAAATTTGTATAATCTTGCCCTTTCTATCCCCTAGCACTTTTTTTTTCCCCTGATTTCATCAGAAAATGATATATTCTGTAAGAAGGGGTTTTTTTTCTAAGTATTAGACCAAATACTTAAGTGTACTAAATCTCTATATTTATTAAAGTTCCTCAGATATAGTTACCTTCCTAAAAAAAGGCAAAAGGTACAAATTTTTTTAGGACTAAAGGTTTGTGAATACTAATGATTACACTATCTTGAAATCTAGGCTTGTTTTTAGGAAGCTTTTGAGCTATTCCAAGCTATTTGTTCCCATGCTAAATGGAGCTTGTTTCTTCTCTACTTTCTGCTTGTATTTTTTCTGCTGGAGTGATATCTTACTGTGGCTGTTCCCTGTCATTGTTTGATTCGAGGTTCTGAAGGTAAGACTGTATATTCTCCCTTCTCCATGATAATAAAGATAGGTTTTGGAATGACTGTTTGCCTTCAGAAGCCTCCTTTTCTACTCATTCCCACCTTCTATCTATGGTGAGATGTCTAAAACAGATGAGAACGCTCTGTCTTCGTCATATATGAATCAATCATTTGATTTATTTGACTCATAGTCAAAGCAGCAACTCTCTAAATAGGTCCTTTCTTCCCGTGGGGGCAGCCAATTCGACAGCCAGAATCTACTGCTACCATCAGGAATTTTTCTCCAAAATAATGCCACCAAGATTTTTGTCTGTTGTAACTTAGCCACTTGTAGGAATTGACTGAGCTTCTGTTATTATAGTGTCCATCAATGAATGAATAGATAAAGAAAAGATATGTGAAAAATGGAATGCTATTCAGTCATGAAAAAGAAGAAAATACTGCCATTTGTGACAACATGGATGAACCTCGAGGGTATTATGTTAAGTGAAATAAGTCAGACAGAGAAAGGTAAATGCTCTATGAGCTCATTTACATGTGGGGTCTCATATACGTTAAACTCGAAGAAACAGAGGGTGGAATGGTGGTCGCCAGAGGCTGGAGGGTGGTAGAAATCGGGAGATGCTGGTCAATACACACACTTCCAGCTACGAGGGGGGTACATCCCGGGCCTCGTGCACAGCACAGCGACGGTACTTAACAATACTGTACGTACTGCAAGGGAGCAGATCTGAAGCGTTCCCACCACACACCCACACAAGGTAATTACGTGAGGTGATGGATGTGTTAACCAACCTTATTTTGGTAACCATGTTGCCATACACACATGTATCAAATCATCACACTGCACACCTTAAACTTACACAGTGTTATGTGCCAGTCACACCTCTATAAAGCTGGGGGTTGGGGGGGGGAGAGCCAAACGGAGCCGGGCGAGGCTGGTGGAGGAAAGCCACCACCCCGCGCAGTGCCAGGCCTGTCCCCTGCTGCCGGGCAGGCTGTTCCCTGCTGTGAGGAGGGAGAGGGGACGGCTCCGCTGTAGACTCTAGTCGGCCTCAGGCAGCTTTCAAAGTTAGAGGCTGAAAAAACGTATAAATGATGTTATGAAGAAGAATAGCACAAATGCCTTTGTTCTATTTATGGCCCCCTTGGCAACTTTTTCCATCGAAACGCTCCTTTCTGCAGTCCTCAAATCAGAAAAACTAACAGGAAACAGTGGTGTCCAAACTTTTCATCATCGACCTCTCCACCAGAAGAAAAGTTGAAATTTTATGACTCCTAGTAAATAAGCCACCTTTAGCTTTTTAATATTTATCAAGAGAACAATGAACAGTTAGTTACCTACTATGTGCCAGGGGGAAGTAAAAATAAAACACAGACTTTGTTTCCAGATCATTCTTCCTGTGACTTTAACATAAGAGCTATTGGGCATCTGCAGGGGTTAAGCAGACCATGACGGGACCCAGATAACTCTTCCCACATTTTATTTCTATAAAGTTAGTCCTAGAAGCGTTCAACAGCTTTGCATTCTGATTTAAGGGGATATTAAAAGATCTGCCAGCCCCAAAGCATCTCTGTTATATGTACACTGGAGGTGCCCTGCCATTGGCTCAGGACACTGTTTGTTTGTTTGTTTGTTTGTTTGTTTAAACAGTAAGAGTATTTTCTATTTAATAAATGGGTACAGATTTTCACCAGAGTATCTACCCCACCACATAACTCAAAAAGAACTCCGAAGGGAAGGAAAGTTTCAAGGTTCCATCCCTTGCTTAGGAGATGTTGGTGAGCTTGTGAGACTTATAGAGAAACCTAGGAATGCTGGGTGTTCAGCGAATAGATTAGCAAAGGATGATGAGAAATAAGACTACCACCAGGCCAGGGGTAAATTAAGTAGGTGATGTTTTAATCTCTTATACTCTTTCTTCTCTCACAGACCACTGCTCTTCCCTGTCAAGGGTCTCTTTTGTATCTTTGGTAGGCCTACACACACGCGCACAAACACATGCACACATATACACACAGCACACAAACATGTAGGCGTGCATGCCCATACACGTGCATAGAACCATAGTCCGCTCTGTTGATATTCAGCTTATAAAGAAGGTGTAAAACTCTCTATATTTTACAGACCTTGAAATTACTTGCATTTTAATAAAAAAAACTTTTAGTGTCTCAAAACCTTTTCCGACAGGAAGTAACTTTTCGTATTGGAGGCTGACAGTTGTGAGAGGACATTTGGGGAGCACAGAGACAAGCCTGACCTCTTCCCTCCCACCATCTCCCACAGCCCCCGGAAAATCCATCAACACACAGTGGCAATCCCTTCTGCTAACTCAAAATCAAGCTTTCCCAGCACCGCAGTTTCACACAGAGCCCCGAACTCATGTCAGGCACTCGACACGCATTTTATTTGCTGACAGGAGGAAGAAAATACAAAGGGCAAAGCCACCTGAAACTACAGATACAACATTTCAGTCGATATAGATATAAATCCTGAAATTTAAGGTAAAATAAAGTTATAATTTGAAATTATTTGTTTTCCATTTTTAAAAGACTCTTTGGGAAAATCCAACCACTAGTTTAACTCTATATTTTTAGAGAAGGCATTTGGTCCCAATGAAGAAAATCTTCAATTATTATTCTTTGATTCCAAAGCAAATGAGGACTTCTGTCTTCTTTTCATGAAATGATTAACGAAAAGAGAATATTTCATATCCTTGAAAGTTGTCAAAATATTCACCTTTTTATCGTTTCAATAAATCTGAGTGTTTCCCATCACGTCCTCTTTGACCTATACTATGGAGCTGAGTATCTACTTAGCTCCTCAAAACTAACTCCATCAGACTTCTAAGTATACAGTTCACAGAACCCACCACCAGAGGGCAACAAAGAGGCTAAATCATGAAGCTGTACGGATACTGAAAATCGTGGGAGTTAAAAACATTTCACAGTCTGCTTTTCTGATGAGTGTTGTATGTAATAACTTAATGGACGATATGTATGTGAATTCTGAAAAGTCAGCAGTACACTTCACTGGTTGATTTCTACGACCAGGGGAGGTTAGTTTGAGTACAGAAAAACAGTATACTTACATCTTAAAACGCCTCCCCCACACAACTACTCGCTATTGAAAAATTGTAGGAATAATAGCTTTCTGTGACTCAGTGACCAGGCTACCATTATCAAGAGTAGAATTTATCTCCTAGTGATGCTCAAATGCACAGGAAAAATGCATATCTAGGAGAAATAAACCCTTGAGTGACATATGAAAATAAAACCAATTCTTCAAATAGAAAATGCATTATACATAGAAGGAGCGGTTAGCGCGCACTAGTGTGGATATATACATAAAGAGTCTCCAGGAGAAATAAAAATCACTTCCAGGAAGGAATTTTAGGTAGAAGAGAATTAACGGTTGAGAGAAAATAGAGCTGGTTTTTAAAATATTTTCGTTTGATTAATGTGCTTCTATCTTTGGAATATAAAGAAATGGTGGCTTTCTTTTTTTTTTTTTTTTTCTTTTTTTTCTTTTTTTTTTTCCAATGTCCCAGTGGAACCAAAAAACTGAAGACTATGCTGCAGACCAGCCAGTGTCTGACCACCTTGCAATAATACTGGTGGAATACAGCCAAATTACTTGAACTATAAGTATCTGCTCGGAAAATAATCTTAAAGCATCACTCTGAGTTTAGGTGTTAAGTAGCACAAATAAATGTTGCCTACTTAACACGAATATATATTGTGCTACTTACTATGTTTTCTTTAGAGAGGAAATACAGATTCTAGATCAAATAAATGATAATGTCAGCAAACCTTATGGATATAAAATATTCTGAATCCTATCATTTAGAAGATATCTCTAGAAAGGAAAACTGGGTGATAATTTTCTCAGATTTCATATTCCATGGATACTTTTTAGATAAGAAGCAGCGCTAGTAAAATAGAGTGTTAGACTTTCTTGTGGTCTCCACTCAACAAGTGACAAGAGTTCTTGTCCCTTCCCAAACACATATGGGGAAGTGGAGGTAGCTGTGACTTAGAGGAACTGTCTAAACAGAGAAAAGTAATCGATACTTTGTTTTTTTTAAAAAAATAGAAACTTCAATTTAAAAAAAGTGTTTGCATCGAACAACACTTAACGCCACTTCTTGAAATCTGGGGTAACAAATATTTTAAACTTATACATACAGGCAAGACCATCTATAAATTATGTTCCTTTCTATCAATATTGGATTGGTAAAATATTAGATGACTATAATTTCAACTATGAATTACAGTTTTGTGGAGTTGGTAATTATGTCTTATTCGTCTGTGTATTTCTTACAAAAATACACAGTATGCTTAGTAGGAGTTTAATAAAATTTGCTTGGCTATATCACTGACTTAAAAGAATATGTACAAGAGGTATAAAATAATTATAAATTATACTACATCGTAACAGTTTTTACATTTAATAACATCGTGAAATTATCTCAATTTCTTAAAAACCACAATTTAAAATTATTGATCTATTTTTAAGGACTCATGTAATTAAAGATAAATATAAAAATCTTCAAAGAAAATTCAGATCTTAAGGTTTTTTTTTTATAGTAATTATATGGGGAAAAAAAAAGCGTTCTAATCACAGATATTCCTTTATAATGCAAGTAAATCGTGATAACTTTATTGCTTAAATTGCACCCTTATCTTTTAATGAGGAAACCTGTTAGTATTTAGCTACCTATTGTTGCTGTTGTCCTCCTTTATACATTTACCCTAATTAACAGAAATTCCCAGAAGGGGGACACATCATGGAAGCAGAGCACTGGGAGTTAAGACAAGGGTTGGAGACACTGAATCTCAGTGACACACAAAAGTATACAGATCGAGGAGGCCAGCTGGAGGGTGGCCGGCTGTCTTGCTCTGATATTAAGCCTAATTTTTTAGACTCCAGAGCGTAACTCTAAGAGAAGAATTTTCTCACTAAACGAGCATTTATGCACGCTGGGCCTCGCCAATTTTGAGTTAAACAAAAGTAAGACTCAGTGCCCCCTCAGTGTGCTTACACCCCGTGCGAAGCAAACGCCACTGTCATCCACCAAGAGCCGCCCACGCTGACGGGAGAGGAGGGGCAGGGGACCCTTGCCCTGCAGCTCCCGGGATCTGAGGGGCCAGCGCTGCCTCCACCCTGCGTGGGGCCGGGCAGCGGCTCAGCACACGTGGTCCTGTCACCGTCACACATGGACCAGACCCCCGCGCCCTCTCCCGGATGGGGCTGCAGGGCGTTTGTGTGCCCGGGCACTGGGGACCGGTCTGTCAATAAAAATGTGACCCACCATCTTTTTAAACTATATTGCTAAGTCCAATCACACGCACACATGCACACACATGCACACACACGCACACTCTTCAAACACACCACTTGCAAAACTTTCATCAATTATTTTATAACTAAGTAGTATTCTGCTTGGGTGACAGAGAGTAGTGACAAAGGGAGGAATTTAATTGTAAAACAACAATTATTTGGTGGGCTCAGATTCCTAAAGGCCCTTGAACCTAAGGATTTATATAAGTGCCATGATGTTTCACTGTGGGTTGAATTGTGTCCCCCAAAACAATGTTGAAATCCAAAGTCCTGCTACCTTAAAATTGACCCTATTTGGCCACAAGGGTCACTGCAGAAGTAATTAGTTAAGCCGAGGTGAATAGGATGGGCCCTTAGCCCTGAATGACTGGTGTCCTTACCAGAAGAGAAGACACAGAGGCAGAGACACACAGGGAAAACGCCAAGCGAGGACAGCAGATTCTGCTGTGACGCCGCTGTCAGCAGCGATGGACGGTGGCCACCTCCGGATGCTGGAGAAGACAAAGAGGGACCCTCCCCTGCAGGCTCCAGAGAGCCCTGGCCCTCTCGACAACTTGATTTTGGACGTCCAGCCTCTACAGCAATGAGAAAGTAAACTTCTGCAGTTTAAAGCCACCGCGTTGGGGGTCTTTGTTACAGCTACCCCATGCTGAGCTCTGAGTGGCTCAAAGACCGAAGGTTCCGGAGGGCGGATGCATTTTGTCATCATCACTTTAATTTTGGCATCCATCGAAATAATTCCTGCTCTTGGTGCAAAATTCAAAAGTGACGATGGTGAGTGAAAAGTCATTCCCTCGCACACTTTTCCTTCAGCCACCCTCCGTCCCCTTCCTGGGGCATCACTGTGACCAGCTTCTTATATATTTTTCAGGAGCGCTGAGGGCAAATAGGAACACGTGCCACATATAGGACAATTCCTTTCATTGGGTTAAATGCGTGTGTTTTTCTCAATGGCCGTCTGCAAGAATCTGAGGTCTCTGGCTAAGATAGGAGTGAGAAGACAGAACCGGCTTTACGGATTTTCATGGTCTTCTCGTCTTATCCAAACAATAGCATCTTTGCATCCCGTCACTGAAAGGGAGATCCATTGGCTTCGCGTGTGCCCGTCTGGTCATTTGCGGGCGAGGATGGCACGGTGGTGAGGTTCTAACCGACACAGACCTACACGCTGATGAGCGGATGCAAACCCTGGCGGGGCGCCTCTCTCCGTGCTGCGCACCCAGCAGTCATGCTGCGCTCTGCCTTTAATACCGTCATCCCGGGGATTCCCTTCAACGCCCTCCTTCACCGAGTGTCTGCGTCTCACCTTCTTCCCTTCCTCGGTCTCGGTCTGATGCCTCGTCTTTGTGGAGCATACGCTACTGCTGCATTGTCAAGGACAGGATATGCGTAGCACATTAGTTAAGACTATGCCATCCCCAAATCTTTATTCTATCCTCTGCTCGGTTAATACTTTCAGTAAATATAAAACTCTAGGTTAAATTTCATTTTCTTTCAGAATATTGAACACATGAATCCATCAATCTACCTTCCAACATTGCCACTGAGACTTCTGAAGCAAGTTTTACTTTTTTTTTTTAATTTTTTTTTAGACTAAGCAATCTTTGGTTGGCCTCACAGATTGCAAGGACCTTGTCAGCTTACAATCCCTTATTTTTTTACTTTTTTACACCTACAGCACCTGGTCTTCCTAGGCGGTCTCCCATCCAAGTACTAACCAGGCCTGACCCTGCTTAGCTTCCGAGATCAGACAAGATCAGGCTTATTCAGGGTGGCGCGGCCATAGCTAGTCTTACTTTTAATATTACATGTGTGTTTCTTTAGTTCTTCTCTTTTCGTTGAGTGATTAGATCCATAAATTTCTTCCTAAATGTTATTTCCAACTTCACAATGATATCTTAATTAATCCATTATCTTGGGTGCGTGCTGGGTCTTTCCGCAGAGAACTTCAGGTTTTATCTGGAAAAACCACCTCTGTGATTCCTCTTTCCATCTTTTCTAGGCTCTGTCCTTCCTACACTCCCAGCATTCACACGGTGCATCCCCTTGAATGGGATTTCCGATTTCCATCCCTCTCGCCCATCCATTTGTCTTTTTGTTTGATTTCTTTAAAGATTTTCCAAATTAATTTTCCAGACCTTATTGTATCTTCTGTTTCTTCTCTGGCATGTTTATAATGCTTTTATGAAGGGGAGGGGGCTGACTAAAAGTGTTGGTGTCCAGGGTGAGGGGCTGAGCTCATGAGACAGATCTGGCTTTGTTTCTTCAGGTTCCATGAGAATTGCTTGGCTCATAACAGATTCTCAACAACTAAATGACCGTGGGATAAATAAATAAGTAATCAGGCCATTTACATTTCTTTCCCACTTCATCATTGGCATGCTGCATCCTCTATTGGTCTGTTTCTAACTAGCAATTTCAGATTCGATTTCCTCTGCCTCAGACAGCTCTGACATTTGATTCTACCAAGATAATGAATCTCTATTTTTTGGTAACTGCACGCTGTTTAATCCTTGTGACTGTTCCTTAATCATAAATACAATGTACACACACACACACACACACACACACACACACACACGCACACACACACGCATCAACTTTAGTTAACTAAAAATTTTTAATTATTTCATATACAGAAATTACTATCCAGGTAGAAAACAACTAAGGAGAGGTAAAAGAATTGAGCTCTCTAGTAATTGAAATCCACTAAAAATCCATCCCAATTTATAATATTTCTGCTGGATCTTAACGATATACTTTTAGTAAATATACCAGGAAAAGCAGTAGCATGGCGATTCGGTAAACTGAAGTCTTCTTGGAATAAATTTCAAAATAATTTCTTATATCATGTATCAGAGATCCAGCTATCCACATTAGCTCATTAAAATGTGAACTAATTTTATATAATTCTACTCATTAAGCAGGGGTCACATGGAGAATTTTCCTGTGACATGGAACAGTGCAAAATATCTTGATTCTGATTACAAGGGAGCTATCAAGACTTGCCATACAGTTATTTCATTTTTTCAAAAAAATAGTTTAAAAGTCTTCCAAATTCTAGATTTCTATACCTTCAAATCAGTCAGGTAACAGCCAGATCTTTTAAAATCTTGACTTCACGTGCCAATCCACTGGTTCAAAAAGCATGCTTTCCCCTCCTCCTGTTAAATAAAAGCAGCTTGTCGGGAGTGATTCCATCATCTCCATTGAAATTGTTTATCTACACAATGAAACCAAAAGAGTACAAATTAGAAACACTGATACATCTTCTGACATTCTTCATTTAGAAGCTAGTTCTCAAGTTGTCGGTTAGATTTACCGCATAAAAATCAGAAATGATTTGTTTGGAGAGCTACAGCTATTTCTAGACTCAAAATGTTTGGACAACTGTAGATAAAGTTTCATCATCAGACTGAACTAAATATGCTATAATTACATATAAATCAGGGTGATTTTTGCTCCATGAACCTAAGTTATTAATCTTCTCAGGCCGAACATCCATGATACCTAAAATTATACAAGTGTATTTATAAGCCAAGAATGTTAAAAGTGACGTTTGAAAATTAAGAACAAAGACTGATTGGACAAGGCTATGTTTCCGTCATCTGATTGTCTCCATCTTTCTTCTGGTTTCACAGGCCAACCTCGTCCTTCCTCAAAACCTTGTGTTTCCCCCATCCATTAGTGCTCATCACGCTTGAAATTATTAGTTAGATGTTTATTTCCTCCAACAAACAATAGGTTCACCGGGCCAGGGGCCTCTGCTATATTGCTTTCTTCTGTGTTTCTAGTATTACCACACTATGAATCAATATTTTTCGAATGAATTAATTAATGATAAATGAAGGAAGGAGGGGAAAACTAACTTCTCAGGCTGGTAACTGAATTAGGAAACAGAAGCTGGAAAGTTTGAATTGATCCTGTGTTCTCCAAGCATTTTCCGTGGCGACAGTTTGCTGAAAATTTGGTATGCAAGATGTTACGTGCATGAAGTTAGCAAACGGTAAAGGAGAATGATGGCGTAGGTGACCGGAAAGGTGAACTTCAATTTACCCGGGGCCTAGGAAACGTGAGAAAGTAAAATAAAATTCACATTCTATACTTAACTATTTAAGAAATAGGATTTAAGAATTCATTAGTATACTAAATTTTTATGATTTCTAGACTAATTGGCATCATAAGTCACTCCAACGACATGGGATGCAGACTATTCATAATATTTACCATGTTAATCATATGAAGAATGACACTGAAATTTGAGTTTACCCTCCCAGTGTATTGAAATTTTATTCTATAGTAAACGTGAGATTGGCATTTTTGATAACTTTTTTTTTTTAGAATAAAAACTGTTCACTAATTTTGCATTTGTGTTCTTCTTAAAGCGATTTCCTAATGTTTTCTTTGCATATGTTAAGATATTTTATGTAATGTTTCCCCGTAGGCATACAACAGAACTAGAATGTTACAAAGCAGTGTTTTAGACATAATCTAAAATACGTTCTCATGTGCAACAGCAGAGACCAATGATTCATGAAATCGCTCAGCACTGGGTATGTCCTTTCTTACGGAACTAATGGTTTATATGAGACATTTTTCTTCAAACCTCAAAATCAAAGTATAAACTCCACTCAGTATGTCAGCATTCACATTAAAATGAAATTCTTACTCATGGGAAAGGCTTTAATTAATTGTATTTAGAAGTCCGGATATCAGCAGCATAGCATGGCGAATAATTTAAATTTTTCTCTTCCTACTTAGGTTGGAATAAAACAAAAAACACAGAGGGAAAAAAAAAAAACAGGAGGGAGGTCCTTCTTTAGCCTGTCAACAAAACTATTAATTTATCTGCATCTGTCCTGGCATATTCAGTGACCCTGGTCTAGGATAACTGACCATTCCCTACCAAAGGCTGCTGCTGTCACTGCGTCATTCACCACCCAGGATTCCACTTTTGAAATTATCCCCAATTGATCCTTGGTTGATTGATTGATTGATTGATTGATTGGATTCCACATATAAGAGAGATCATGCAGTATTTGTCTTTCTCTATCTGACTTATTCACTTAGCATAATGCCCTTGAGGTTCATCCATGTTGTCACAAATGTCAAGATTTCATTCTTTTTTATGGTTGGATAATATTCCACTTTGTGCATATACACCACATTTTTATCCCTTCATTCATCGATGGACACTTAGGCTATTTCCACATCTTTGTTATTGTAAATAATGCTGCAATGAACATAGGGGTGTAGCTATCCTTTTGAATTAGTGTTTTCATTTTCTTTGTATGAATATCCAGAAGTAGAATTGCTGGGTTATATCTTATTTTTAATTTTATACCTATTTTTAATTTTTTGAGACATCCTATATTGTTTTCCACAGTGGCTGCACCAATTTACATTTCCACCGACACTGCATGAGGGTTCCCTTTTCTTAGCATTCTTGCCAACATTTGGTAAAGATTATATTGCATCTGTATATTGCTTTGGGTAGTATGGACATTTTAACAATATGACTTTTTCCAGTCCGTTAGCAGAGAATATCTTTCAATTTAATTGTGTCTTCTTCTATTTCTTTCATTAATGTCTTATACTTTTTAATATACAATTATTTCACTTTCTTGGTTAAATTTATTCCTAGGTATTTAATTATTTGTGATGGAATTGTAAATGAGATTACTTTCTTAATATTTTTCTTATACATCATATTGGTGTTTAGAAATGCAACAGATTTTTGTGTATTGACTTCATATCCTGCAACTTTGCTGAATTTGTTTATTATTTCTAGCAGTTTTTCTTTTTTCTTTTTTGTGGAGTCTTTAGGGTTCTCTCTATATAATATCGCATCTTCTGCAAAGAGCAACAGTTGTACTTTCTTTTCAACTGGGATACTTCTTAATGCTTTTTCCTGCCCAATTGCTCTGGCTAGAACTCCTAATACTACATTCAATGAAAGTGGAAGAGTGGGCATTCTTGTCCTGTTTCTGATCTTGGAGGAAAAGCTTTCAGCTTTCACCATTGACTATAATATTAGCTCTGAGCTTGTCCTAGATGGTCTTTATTATGTTGAGGTACATTCCAACTATACCCACTTGGTTGAGAGTTTGTTTAATCACAAATGAATGTTGAATTTTGTCAATTTCTTTTCCTGCATCTATTAAGATGGTCATATAATTTTTGTCTCTTTTGTTTTTCTCATTATTAATTGGGTAATTTGTGTACATTGAACCATTTTTGCATCCCTGGAATAAAACCAACTTGATCAGGGTGTATGGTCCTTTTAATTTATGTCAGATTCAGTTTGCTAACATTTTGCTGAGAATTTTTGCATCTGTGTTCTTCAGGGTCATTGACCTATAATTTTCTTTTCTTGTAGCATCCTTATCTACTTTTGGCATCTGGGTAATGATGGCCTCATAAAATTATTTGAAAGCACTCCCTCCCTTCTATTTTTTGGGAGAGTTTGAGAAGGATTCGTATTGATTCTTCTGTGGATGTTTGGTCAGATTTACCAGGGAAGCTGTTTAGTCACGAACTTTTGTTTCTTGGGAGGTTTTTGATTACCGCTTCCATCTACTTACTAGTTGTCAGTCCATTCAGATTTTCTATTTCATCCTGATTCACGTTTCTAGGAATTTATCCATTTCTTTTAGGTTGTCCAGTTTGTTGATGTATAATTATTGATATGTAATTGTTAGGCTGTCCAGTTTACTGACGTATAACTGTTGATATATAACTGTTAGGTTGTTCAGTTTGCTGATGTATAATTGTTAACGATTCTTTGTACTTCTGTGGTATCGGTAATAACATATCTCTTCCATTTCTGATTTTATTGGAGTCCTTTCTCTTTTTTTCCTTAGTGAGCCTAGCTAAAGGTTGGTCAGTTTTGTTCATCTTTTCAAAGAATCAGCTCTTAGTTTAGTTTGTTTTTTATTCTCTTTTTATATTCTATTTCCTTTATTCCTGCTTAGATTTTTATTTCCTTCCTTCTGCCGCCTTGGGGCTCCATTCATCCTTCTTTTTCTAGTTCCTTGAGGTAGATAGTTGGGTTGTTTATTTGAGACTTTTCTTGTTTCTTGGGGTAGGCATTTCACTATGAACTTCCTTCATAGAACTGTTTTTGCTGCATCCATAAATTTTATGTTACTTTTCCATTTTCATTTCTCTCAAGGTATTTTTTTATTTCTCTTTTTATTTCTGTGTTGATCCATTTGTTGTTCAGTAGTATGTTTTTTAATCTACACACTCTTGTGAATTTTCCAGTTTTCATCATGTAATTCATTTCTAGTTTCATACCATTGTGTTTGGAAAAGATGTTTGACATGATCTCAATCCTCATAAATTTACTAAGACTTGTTTTGAGGCCTAACGTATGATCTACATTGTTCCATGTGCACTTGAGAAGGATGTGTATTCTTTTGCTTCTGGATGGAATGTTCTTTAAATATCTAAATCCATATATTCTAATGTGTCATCTGAGGCTGATGTTTCCTTAATTTTTAAATTTTTTATTTTCAATTACAGTTGATATTCAATGTTATATTAGCTTTGCATGTACAGCCTAGGGTTAGACATTCATAGAACTGACAAAATTATCTCCCAATAAGTCCTGCACCCATCCACTTGACACCATGTATAGTTATTAAGATATCACTGACTATATTCCCTAAGCTGTACTTTACATCCCTATAACTATTTCAAAACTGCCAATTTGTACTTTTTAACTTCTTCACCTTTTGAAACAATATTTTAAAAAAAAACTATATACCTATCAACAATTACTTTAAATGTAAATAAATATTCCAATCAAAAGTTAAACAGATAAAAAAAAGTGGTAAATATATACAATGGGATATTATTTGGTCATAAAAAAAAAACAATGAAGTCTTATAATTTGTGACAACGTGGGTGGACCTAGAGAGTATTGTGCTAAGCGAAATAGGTTGGATGGAGAAAGACAAATAGCATATGATCTCACTTACACATGAAATCTAAAAAAAAAATTTCCTTTTTGATTTTCTGTCTGGATGGTCTATTCATGGGTGTAAAAGGGGTCTTAAAGTCTATTATTCTATTTCTACCTACTTCTACCTTTAGGTCTGTTAATATATGCTTTATATATTTAGGTGCCCTATTTGGAGTGCATTAAATATTATATCATGTCAGAATGACCCTTTTATCATTTCACAATGCCTTTCCCTGTCTTTTATTATAGTCTTTGCTCTAAATTCTTTTTTGTCTGCTATAATTATAGCTACTCCGGCTTTACTTTGGTTTTCATTTGCATGTGATATCTTTTTCCATACCTTCAGTTTCAGTGTGTGTGTCTTTACATGCAAAATGAGTCTCTCATAAGTGGTATATAGATGGGTCTTGTTTTTTTTTTTAATCCATTCAGTCTCCCTATGTCTTTTGATTGGATTACTTAGTCCATTTATGCGTAAAGTAATTATCGATAGATAGGTGCTGATTGTCATTTTGTTTATTGTTTTCTGGCTATTTTTGTAGCTCCTCCCTGTTTCTTTATTCTTCTCTTGCTCTCTTCCTTTATAGTTGGGTGACTTTCTTCAACGGCATGCTTATCCTCCTTTCTCTTTTGTGCATTTACTATAAGTTTTTGCTTTGTGGCTACCATGACGATTACATAATACATGGGGATCACATAACAATCAGTTAATTTTGAACGTACATTTATTGCAAGTAGTTAGAAATCATAAAAATCTCAGCGCAATAGATAACTATGTACTTTTATATTATCTAAATGTCCTCAATCTTGATAGAAGGACAAGTTTAGCTCTTGGAACTGGCGTAGTGCATGGACACACATTCTATAAATATTTAGGCTCTGACAGTCAAAGTGAGTAACTGAGAAGAACCCAGTCCAAATTATGAATGCTGGAGATGCCCCAATGCACCGGAGAAGCCATAAACGTAAGCACAGCAGTGCTCGTGTTGCATTATCCGCCATCTGCTTTTAGACACCAGGTATCAATAAAGCCACAGGTGTTCGGTCTCCCACTAGGCTGTCGCTAGAGAGTTCTGCCTTTTGGCTTTTCAGTTTCTATAATAACATTATTCAAAAGATGAACCAATTTCACTTTTAGTAACCAGGAAGGGCTTAAATATGGACAATTTAAATGATTCTTTCGGAAATAATACCTTTTATGACAAATCTATTCTTGGAGTTTTAGGGTCTGATAAATGACAATTTGGACAGTTATCACTCATTGCAAAATGGTCAAAGGCAAAGTCTAGCCTAACTTTTAATAATTCTCCCATTAAGAAAACCAAACATAATCATGTCAATCCCAGAGGCAGGACACATAAACAGGGCAATCTGTTTAAAATGGTATTCTTGCTGAGAAACACAAGAAGGAAAAAAAAAATCTCTACTGGAAGTAAAAGGCAAATAGCAAAAATAATGAGGTTTCTAGTTAGAGACAGACAAAAACTTTTTAAATAACTACTTATATACAGTGTTGATGGAATATAATTCAGAATAAAACTAAATAAAAGTCATAATTATTATATTGTCAGTAATAATTTTTTTTCAAAGTTCACTTTTTCAAATTAAAATCATAAAACATGTATTTACTGATATGGATGACACGTGGTATTTCACCGGCCTTTTCATTTTTATAATTATTATTAAATTAATGTGGTCAAAAAAATCAGAGCGAATACGAATGGAGATGCGCTAGGTTAAATGCGGGAGAGCTGGCAAGCCCACCCGCCAAGTGACAGCGGATCAGAGCTGGAGCTTACTCGTGTCACCGCATTCAGGCCCAGGCTGATTCTGCCAGGCTGGGCCCTTTCCTTCCACAGTTCCACATTTATGTAATGTCACACATTCCAAGACAGGTGAGGTCATAGGTCATTGGGTTACATTGCCACTGTCACCAGCAGTACTTTCCTTCTGCTGCTTTTATACCCAGCTTGAATGTAAGCCTCCTGAGGGCGGGGACAGGGACTATTTTGCTTATGTCACTGTTCCATCTCCATTGCCTAAGACAGTGGTCTGGTACATGAGAGGCATTGAATGAATGTTTGCTGGTTGGACAAACAAATATGTAGATACTCTTGCAAGTTGGTACTCTATTCCTTTCAAGCACTTATAATAATGTTTCAATAGCATAACAAAGACAGAGAATCGAAAGGTCCTTAGTAAATATTTGCTCTAATCTACTCAAATGAAAACCTCCGCAAGAACAGCAGCATACACCTGCATGTCAGTACTATGCTCAGGGTGACGCATACGGTAGAACGTTTAATGCCAACATCGAAGTACACGTGATTACCTCCCTTTTACAACCGGGAAAATGAGGCTTATGAAGTTCAAGACACACGGGAATGGCCCACGGCTAGAGAGTGATGAAGCCAGGATTCCCGCTGATGTTGGAAAAGCTCACACATCGGCTCAGACGAAGCAACGGCGGACTTCACAGTGACAGAGGCTGAACCCCAGGGCCGGCCTGGCAGTCGCACCCCATAGAGTTTTTAGAAACCCAGGTCACTGCTCTGACAGCCGTGAGCAGTGGCCGTCATCCTCCAATTCCAAGGCATGTGCTCCCTCCAGGGAGCACGATGGAGGAAGAAGCAAGCAGGAGTGGCGAAGAACACGCAGACACTGTGTCTGACGGAAGGCTCTGTTCGCCAGCACGTTCTCTTACCACATCGCATTGACCGCCATGCGGTCACTGTCGTGGGTTGAATCGTGTCCCTCGAAATTCATATGTTGAAGTTCTAACACTCCATACCCCAAAATATAACCTTAGTTAGAAATACAGCCATGGAAGAGGTAATTAGTTAAGCTAAAATTCTGAAAAAGAGGGAAAATGTTTATTCCGAGACAACAGGCAATCTCTGCCAAAGTGTGCTGCATTCTGAGAGGTGGTCACAATACTCAACGTTTTGTTGAATCTGTCACTATTAATTATGAAAGATATATTATGCTGAGGGAGCCAAAGTTTGGCTACCCAAATATGCCTTTTGAGACATTGATTTTAAGTTGGTTATTCAGGAACAAAAGACTCAGAAAGAACCTTTGACCCTCCTCCCTTACCTGCCTGAAGGAATTCAGATAGAAACACCTGCTTAGAGGAAGGAAGCATCTCCCCAGCTTCATAATAGAAACCGAACATGGCAGAAAGGGAGAAATCTAGCGAAGCCTGTGTTAGACTTCCGTCCATGTCCCATGGTGTCTACGTGGCCCAAAGAGAAATTGTTCCCCGCGTGCTTGCTCTTTCTTGTCTCGCTGTGAGTCGTCTGCTTTTCCTTTGAAATCTAGACCCCTGGCCCCTTCTTCTTTGTCCAAAATGGCACATAAACATCAACTGCCCAATGTGTCTTCATGTCTCATGTTCTTATGACATCTCCACACACTCATCTGCAATACACTCTGGACATTTTCTCCTATTAATCTATCTCAGATTAATTTGATTATTAGCCCAGCTAGAAGAACTTAGAAAGTGAGAGAGAAGTTATTTTTGACCTTCACAGTACATTATATTTCGAACCACCTAGAAAGAAAAAATGTTAGCGATTTAATTATGATAAGCCACCTACTGTGAGGTACATTCTTATGTTGGAGAAGATAAATGTACAAAGCGAAATGGGCATCTTAAAACCAATGAAATATAGTAAATGATCTATAGACAAATGAATTATAATAAGTACAGAAAAAAATAGTTTACTTGGGTTACAAGTCAATATTTTATTATCTTATACTCTAGCTTATATAAAACAAAATGACTCATTTTTCTGCAGGATTAAAAAAACTATACATGTCATAATCAGATACAGAGGCTATAAAAATGTCAATACAGATTAACCTTCTTTGATTAACCTTTTTCAAAATACGTCCACAATACTAGTGGATATAGAATCACCACTATCATATATTCCCTTTAAGTCAAAGTAAAATGTAATATCAGTTATGCTTACTCTGGAAAAGAAGGATAATTTGGGGGCAGTGTTTTCATGAAAGAAATGTAATGGCCCTCTCCCTACCAAATAAAAAACAATAATACTGTTTCAGTTTGGAATAATAAAAAAAAGATCCAATATGTGAGATTATAAAAACTGTAAAATCATCAAATATAGTAACAATTAATTTCCTTGTTAAAAAAAATTTGGCTTTTATTTTCCTTTTCTCTACAAAACTCAGTCCCATTTACTTGAATTATTCTTCTCATTATGTATTGGCTAAACTTCTTTAGAAGCAACTGGGATTTATCTCCTTAGTCTCAAAGGAAAGTTTTAATTGCATGTTGCCATGACGAGTTGAAATATTAAGACACATATTACTAGGTAATTCTACAACTTTCTAATTTTAGAGGGCCTTATCAAGAAAGCTACTTTATTTAGATATAGCTGAGATCGAAAAAAATGCAAAGCATCCATTTCGCAATTAGAAAGAAACAATGCAAGGATCAGTTAACTTATCCAGCGAAGGCCAGAGAAAGGAAGCCAGGACCTCCCACTGTGCAAATTTTGATCATTTTACATTTGTGAACCCATAACTGAGATAAATTCAGCAACCGACCTGTGAAACAGCACCAGTATTAATACTAATACTAATAATTATTATCGTATTTTGAATGTCTCCCCATAGTATTACAGAACATAATAAAAACAATCTGGGATTCAATTATCTCAATAAGCAGCTAAAACATTCGTAAAGATATTAGCTAATGCAAAGAAGAAATTGTTTAGAGGCTAAAGGTGGCATTTGGGAGGCAAAGAGCAAGGCTTCTCGCAAGGACAGCTGGATAGTGTGGCTTTATGCAGAGCAGCCTCGGGGAAGAGTCTTGCTTTGAAGGTGGGACTTAGCAAAATGGAGGTGGGACATAAGTCATTCAAATAATTCAAATTAATTTTAATACTTGTTAAACAGGAAGGAGGAGAACACAAAAGCAAGGACACAAATCCAGAACAACTTAAGAGCTCTCCACAAGAGGTCCATTTTACAAGAAAAAATTTAAAATCATAAAATTATTATCAAAGTTTTGATCTATTTTGACTTGAAGGAATCAAGAAATGTAATAAAGCAGTTGTCTTCTCCAAAATTTTTATAGCTAAACTCAGTTTTAAAAATACCTAACAAGGAGAAGGGAGGGGAAGGGAGGAATAGGGAATGGATGAGAGGAGAGGAAAGAAAGGGCTCAGAGCAGAACACTGCCACCCTTCAATATTTTTAAAGCAAATAATTAAAGGAAAGTAAGAATCAGTGGCTAAAGAAACAAGATAAAGAGCACATCTTGGAAACAAAAGTGGTGGAGCAGTTTGAAGGGCAGAGTAACGGTTTCAAATACTGCAACAATGACATTTAACATAAAAACGGAAGTGAGTCCATTACTTTATTAGGAAAAGAGGTCAGTGGTGATTTGGGAAAGGTCTGGTGAAATGGAAGGGGAAGGAACGAGAAGAGAGAAAACGGAGCGAGGAAGCATGGTCTGTTTTTTCCAGGAGCTTGACGTTGAAGAAAAGAGTAAGGATGGGCCGGACCTTGGGAAGGGGTTTTGGTCAGAAGGGATGCTGTAAAGGGGGTTTTGGTTGTGCATCCTCTTACCCCCTTCTCATCCCTTTACCCCCTTCTCATGCCTCTCCTCCTCGCCCCCGCCACACGCAGCCCGGATGCTCACCCGCTTCGAGCAGCAGAGGGACCATCGGCTGAGAACCTTCTCGGCTTCTCAGTACAACCTGCCTCCCACATCTCAAAGCCCCAAATGTCTGCCCTTCCACCTTGCTGTCGCAGGAGAAGTGATAAACCTTCCCAACGAAATAAAAAAATAAACAGGTGGGGCTGCACCAAACTAAAAATTCGCTGCGTAGAAGACAGTTACCATAGAGAGTCACCTAATTCTCCGCTGAGTTTAAGGGAATAAAAGAATTGTCAGGATTGCATTTTGCTATGGCAGATTCTGGGCTAATACAAATTATTAGTCTCCCGACTAATACAAACTCCAATTTGATCTGTTTCAACTCCGGTTATTTTTTGTATCTTCTTATTCTTTGGTCGCTTTTTTGGATAGACATTTTATCCTTTCTTATTTTATATTCTGTAAGCAATGATTTCAATACCTGATGTCTTGAGGTTTAAATTGGTTTGCTGTTGTTTTCTCCTGAATGTATTTGAATTTTTTTTAGTTGTATATTCATATTCGATTGAATTTCGTCTGTGGAAGAATATGAGGGACCTGGATTAAGGACAATTCCTTCCAGAGAGGATTTTCACAGGCCGCAGCAACAGACAAGACATCTGAAGAGACGGAGGCTCCTGGGACTGACTCTCTCAGCTTCTGGTTTCCCCGACCACCCAGAGAGAAGAATAAAGCAGAAGCCCAGACAGTGTGCGGCAAGCCTAGGGCACGCATTCCAAAGATGCATTTTACCCCCGCCCTCATCATCTGTCACTGAGGCCAAAAGAGACAGATTTTCACGTCCGTTTCCATATCTGGCCAGCAGGTTTTCCCAGCCGGCCCTTCCCTGAAAGAACACTCCTTCGGAGAAGCAAGATTTTATGGAAATTCTACTGACTTCCTCCACTTCCATGGGCCCAAGACCTAACATCCTGATCCCCACTTAGCCTAAGATTCCGGGTTGGCATGTCACCGCATTTTCCCTCCCCTGGCCCCCAGAGATGCTCCGGACTTCATACTGGCCTGCATTTCTGATGACACTTTTAAATGCTTCTGTGTTGTTAGGGAAAGAGGAAGAACTCGCCGATTTCCTGTACTTTCCTGAGATCTCAGCTATGAATTTAAAAATGTATTTATTTTAGCTTGGTCCATGCCTATGTGAACACTTGAAACACTCGAAAGAAACAAAACTGCATGTTTTCACACAGCTATGTCCCCACCCCGTAGTACTGCGTGAACATAAAAACACTTAATCAAGGTTACAGAGCTGTTAATGTTTTTTTAAAAACAACAACATAAAAATAAGACATAATTAATGTTTTTAAAAATTCCTAGTCTACGGCCATGCCACCTTGAACAAGCCCGATCCTGTCTGATCTCGGAAGCTAAGCAGGGTCGGGCCTGGTTAGTACTTGGATGGGAGACCGCCTAGGAAGACCAGGTGCTGTAGGTGTAAAAAGTAAATAAATAAGGGATTGTAAGCTGACAAGGTCCTTGCAATCTGTGAGGTCAACCAAGGGTTGCCTCACTTAAAAAAAAATTCCTAAATACTTGAAACATATAGAAAAATAAGGAAGGTAAAATAAGACAAACAGGAAAGTTCTAACCGCCCTGGTATTAATAAATGTTGACATTCTTCTACATGTGTTTCAATCTTCCTTTAGACTTGTGCAGTGTTACCAAAACAAATAACTCCCAATTAGAGTTAATTGAAGAGTGGAAGAATTACTTATGCATTCTTTTAATTATCATACATTGATTCAAAATTAAAAATTATATACAATGCTCATCACTAGAGATTTAAATAACTTATATTTTAGGTCAGTACTGAAACTATGCCTTTTGAAATAAAATCTTCCTATGGCTGGGTTATTGGTGATTCAATCTTGTTCCTTTAACATCTCTTGAGTACCTGGGGAAAATCTAGCAGTGAAAATAAAGAACAGGAAGAAAATGCTCTAATTATGAGGAACCTTCTTTACTACTTACTGAAACGATATATCTAAAAAAAATGAACTCATATATACATTATCCCCTGCCTTTCACCTCTATTTATATTATTAATCCTTGACAAAAGGATCAATATATTGTAAATTCATTTCTATACACTCAATATCAGTGAGATAAAATATAATTATGAAAGTACTATTATATAAAGAAGTACCAGATAGAACTATTATAGATACTTAGAGATGAGCTATGCCTCTCTCATTTCCTGTACTTTACGAGTAGATACAATACTATTTCTTCCATTAGGAATTGAAATATTCTTAAATTTGCTGAAGAATTTCAATAAAGCCAATGAAAAGAATTATTAATCCCCTTGGATAGTAGTGGGAAATGCACTGTAATTGGTAGGCTTCATATCAGAGTTCTTGGACTTTCTCCAAGTGCATTAGCAATTGGTCATCTTAATTACATGGTCCATTAGCCGAAATCTGCATCACAAAACTACCATCCACCACTCTTGCCAACTCTGCTCCATTCATTGTAAGGTCAAAGTTTTCTTGCTCATTGTAAAATGAAACTAGATATATTAAGTTAAAGTATTTCCAGCTCATTAAATATGCAACCTCAAGTTAGTCACTACATCACATACAGAAAATAACTGCATTCTAGATAATGCCTCTAATACTTTGAGCTTTCTGTGATGTCAGGCTCTTCCGCAAAAGATCTGGGCACATTCGACAAATTTTAAAAGAGCATAGCAATGATTCTACTTTCTGTGCATTATAGATATAATTACCTAGAGTGAAGACACAAATGTCTCAGTCTAACCGATAATAATCATTAGCGTGTTTCTAAATAAAAAGTAGATCCAGAGCCAACCTTATCACTGCCGGCCAGTATCTAATCCAGAAATATTCACAGACCCTTAACCGAAGCTACTTGCAACGTTTCCCTCTGCGCAGGCCCTGCTCAGAAGTGTTCAAGTAATCAGCTAGTACTCAATGGGTCTCTTCAATATTTTTTCCTTCATTCAGTCAGATATTAACATTTTTGGAGCATATACTACGTGCTCCGCGCTGGTGTACCAGGGCAAATAAAAGACATTCTTGGTCCTCAAAACACTGGTGACCTAGCTCGTTCTATGTCAATTTTTCAAGAGTGTACAAATTTATCATGTGTCGTTTTCTATCACGGAGCCTTCATTTCTCCATTTTCTTCCAAAGGATGTGATGCAAAACTTATTCAGATTCCTCCCTAACATCCAAAGACTATGTCTACATATTTCTTGAGTCTATCTAATTTATCAAAATATTGAGGCCTGCCTAGAATACAGCATGTGACAAACTCAGAATAGCATTGTTCTAAATCTTAAATATCCTTGCCAATTATCTATATGACAAGTCACTCTAGACTTTTTCCCAGGACTGAAGCCATGCGTATTGCTTTGTACATTGCAGCCTCAGGCTTTCCCTTAATGAAAATGGGAACAGTGGGTGTCTGTGTCCTCTCTTCCCATCTTTCCTTTTAGTTCCAGTGAATCCTTAGAGATCACTGAGAAAACCCCAAGCGCATATGCAGGTCGTTATAGTAGCTGACCTTCAATTATTCTTTGCTTCTCACTCAACCGCAATTTCATCTCAGTGCTTATTCTAAACTTCCTCACCTAAAACCTATGCCCTTTGGCATGAAAAAGAAATGGGAATGGTTGAGCATATGTACTTCCTTCAACTCTATATTACACATTTGGCTTCACTGTGTAGTCATGCCTCAATCTTTATAAAGGAGTAGTGGGAATTAACAAAATAACAAAAACAAAACCCCCCAAAAAAGCCTTATTGTTGTCGCCACATTTTTCTCATCACAATTCTCGGTGTGCATCTTATATTGTTGTTACTCTAATGTATCTAAATATCATCCAGTCTATCTCTCTCTGAATTCTTTTAAAACTATCTCTTACTAAATTGTTCTCTGTGCAGCTAGATCCATTTCTATACATTATCTCCATTTTCTTTTACATTTATTTGAATCAGTTGCGATTGTAGAGTCTGAAATTCGTTGGGCGAGGCTCCTAGCCTCCCTAACTCAGCCTCCCTTTTAGCAGGTCAAGCAGTGGAATCAAATCTGTTATGTGGAAGCTTAAAGATAATATGACTTAAGTCAAATCATCTTTTACAACTCTGTCTGGAAACAGGAATAAAGCCATTTCCTGGAAGGAACTGTGTAGATAGGATGAGCTCTGTGGTGTTCAATCTAATTTCTAATCATATTAGTCCCAGGGGAGATAGATAAAAGGACCATCGAAGTGGCCCAGACGTGTGCTTGCCTTGTGACTGCGCCTCCATCTCTGACAATGGCTGCCTCCTCGTGGTCAGCAAAGAGGCTGCTAGTTCCAGAGAATTTCAGCAAAGGTGATCTTTGGTGGTGACAAAGATAAAGAGAACAAAACCGTGTGCATTTATTAAACTGTAGTCACATAGTGTCTACATAGTGTTACCATTGTCACATAGTGTTACCAAAATAGGCTAGACAGAACCGGCACTACCTCCCAACACCCTGCAAGCCAAGAAACAAGTCAGAGTGCGGACAGGGGGAAATTTTAAAGACATTGCCAAAAAGCGAGGGGATGACAATGACAATGACGACAATGCAGCAGCAGAGCCACACCCCCGGGCTAACATCGTCGGGGAAGCACCTCCCCTGGAAGAATCCGAACCCTCCCTTTATAACACTCGAGGCCCATGTCTGCTTATAACCAGCCGTTCACTAACAATTGGGACCTTTAAGGTGCTAAGACCCTCCTCGCAAGGTCTCCATTATTCTCATACCACACAACTTTCCCCTGTTTTAAAAGTTAGGTTGACAGCAGGTCCCAACTCTCTCTCTACCTTCTCACTGTTAAGACACAAACAAGGATGCAAGTAGCTGTATGAAGTGTTGACGCTTTGGGAAAAGAAATGAACACTATTTGAGCATCTGCTATGTTCTGAGAGCCTATATTTTGTATCTTTGCGCATGTTAACATATGTAATCTTTCAGTAACTCAGATCTTACATTTGGGGCACACTGATCCTCATGGAGTTCAAAAGGCGAACCAGAGCCACGTGGCTTTCTCCGCTGCACTCCTGAGCCTCATCCCCACTCACTCTGGCCCGCCCAGGTGATGGTCTGAGATTGGCATCTCCCATTACTCCTGCTTCTCCTCCATACCTGGCTACACCGGCGTTTTGCCATGGTGACAAAACCCCTATTTCCTTCCTGTTAATTTTCATCCCAGGTGGACTCTGTGTTTAAAAGCAGAGAGTGACTAAACAGGGTCATTTGGCGTTTCTCCCTGCAGACCTGGTTCTCTCTCTCCATCTGCCCACTGCGTTCCTTTCTAACCCTAACACGCTTGCATTCATGGAAATGTCCATTCTCGCCTCAGGACTCGGCTCTTCCCCTCATCCTTCCCCCCAATTCCAGCGAAGCTCTACTGGGCTCTTCAGAGGAAGGAGTATTTTATTAAAGATAATAAAGGAATTAATAGAAGGGCTTCTCATAACTCAGGGCATAAAAATTGACCTCAAAATTCCCATTTTCCTTCCATGTTAGATCCACGACCTCCAGCCCCCTCTCTGTTTTAAAGTCGCTCCCTGGAGAGTCCCGCCCCTCTCCCCAGCATGCTGCACTTCCACCTCGGCCCATTTCTGTCTTTCTTTTTTTCAAATGTGGATTAATTTGTCTCTTCTAATACATCACATCCCACAGTCATCAATTACACTGTCTTCAAGTTGACAAAAAGGCAGCAAAATAAAAGATCCTCGCATTTGTTATCCGGACCCATCCTCCTTACAAAGTGACTATGAAAGGATCATATCACTTTTTTCTCCTGTATATTTAACACTTTTCAAATGCTCTTTATGTGCAGACTCCATGGGAAGTGCTAGGAAGATGGAAGGAAGTGATATACAATCACTAAGAAACCGCTCTCCACCCATGAAGAAACTTGCAAACAAATACACAATCAGGTGAACAGGACGTCGGAGGACATAATATGCTCAGATGGTACAAATGGGTTATTGGGAGTTTAAAAAATGGGAGAGGAGGGAGGTCAAGCAAGATACCAGGTACAGAGCTCCAGACAGAAAATCTGGTCAGTCACGGTGCTCCGCCTCTGGGCAGGAATGACTCTCGAAGTCCTAAGCTCAGAAAACAGGCCCAGTGACAGGGGATGACGCTGTCCTGCAGCATCGAGCCAACGGTGACAGTGCCACGGTGCTCCTGCATTCCGCCCGTGCCCAGCAGGTGTCACCTGGCTCCTTCCCTGCGCTCCACGTCCCGCACTGCGGCCAGGCCCGGCCTGGCCTGTCATCGTCACATCCTTGCCACTTCCTCCATCTTTATCCTGTTATCACAAAATTCCCAATGTTTTCCATAAAAAATACGTTTTAAATATCTCCCTTCCCTGGCCATTGAATTGTTATGTTGAAGAGGTCTTGATAAAATGAGTGATGTCTTGATTAAATATATAAAGTGCAGTTTATCCTCAGGAAAAGGTTCTATCTTCTGCTATATGAAGCCGTGGCCCAAGGAGGAAAATTCTATTCCTCGACCTAAGATGTGTAGCCGATCGTCTTTCCCCGCAGTCTACCTTTTCTTCCTAGCTTCGTCATTTATGAAAAAGAATAGACAAGAATCCTTTCCCTTTTTTTCCTAAGGTAGCAGATATGACATCGATGTGACTCTTGACCGTCTCCTGGTCCCCTGCTCTTGCCTACCTCCCATCTCTGTCTTTCGAGAACCTCCGTGAGCCCGAGTCGAGTGGGAAGGACCACGCAGTATGATGACCAGCACGGACAATCGTATCTTCAGGGCACTGTCAAAACTCAGAGAATCTACTTCTCAACTCTGTGGCGGACACTGTGTGGAGGGAGCAGGCGCTGTAAACCCTTTGAGAGTCATATAACACTCGAGCTGTCAATACGGCTCAACAGCCAAGAACTCAGCCACTCGGACTTATTCCCCCAAGTGTTCCCTGCGACAAGTCCCATCCATGCTCCCTCTCGTTTCCTTAATAGCACTTAAAATTTCTAACTTCTTCCATCCCTCTGCCACTACCTCTTTCTCTAGGACACAAAAACAGCCTCCAAGATGTTCTTCCTGATTGCATGATCATTCCCCTCAAATCTTTGACTTACTCTTGTTATTTTTTACTTTGCTAAAATTCAAGACCTGCCTAAAATTTCCCAACGGCTGCCGAATGCTCTGCTCACCAAGCGCAAACCCTTCAATGTGCCTCAGCTTATTCCTTCGAAGCCACACAGTAGCATGGAGAAAACCATGTGTCCTGGAGCCCAGGTTTGAATTCTGCCATCTGCCAGCTGGGCATTTGGGGCAGCTACTTAATTTCTCCAAGCCTCAGAGTCCTCGTTTTTTAAATGGGCAAATCTTTTCATATGATTATAGTGAAGACTAAATGAGATAAATTCTCCAATGTTCTTAGAATACTATCTGACACATAGCAATCGATAAATATTAGCTATAATTACTATCTCTCGAATTTCATCTTTCCTACTATTTCTATGCTTGTGTCTGATAAATCGCTTTGTTGTTCCTCTAAGTAACTGTATTTTCTCATCTTTGTGTCTTTCACCTGCTTCTTCCTCTACCTGCATCTCCCGTCTACGCTTCCGCCAAACTTCCTTACACCAACTTATCTCTCAGGTCTAATTGTGGATCTCATTTCCTGCCTCAAATTCCCCAGTGCTGAGACGATGCCTTTATTGGTTTCCATCAGTCTCTTGCACAACTTATCCAAGCACTAATCACTGTGTTCTCCTTCATTGGATTATAAATTCCTCGTTGTCTCCCCAACACCCACCACTGCCACTGGCTAATACGAGCATAGCATTAGCTTTTAAGAACAAATAATCTAATTTTCAAGGGCATATATGATTTAATTTGATCTGACCAAGAGCCATGTCATTATTATAAGCTCCCGAATAGCCAAGTTTTACGAACCGTGATTTTTGAAATATGTATTTCTTTAAGATCTGTGTCTCATTCACTTTTACCTCTCATAACTAGCAACTAGAGGAGTATCATCTATGTACAAAATAAATATTCAATATGCATTAGTGTGAATTAAAAAAATATATCTTTTAATTACATGATTACAAGAAGCTTTCTGTGTGAATGAAGCATGGAAAAGTAAGTCTGGGACCAAATTTATTTTTCCATAAATAAATGCCACTGGGTTTTATGTCTTTAATCCTGATGGTTTATATTATTTTTAGAGTGAACATTTAAAAAAAAAAAACTAATGGACAAAGCATTATTCAAAGAGAAATTTTGAAAAGAAGAAAATCTGGAGGATTAATGCCTTTAATATTCATTTCTGACAGCCTATGTTCAAGTTCAGGTTATCTGGTCAACATTTGGGTCTGACTCGTAGTTTCCAAATCACAGTGTGTCGTGTTCTAAATCATCTCTCCAGGAGAGCGCTGGAGATCACTTTCCACAGGTTTTCTCAATTAAAGATGCATCTAGTTTTTACCCACATCACCCACATCTGCTCATAAAAAAATGAATAATGGAACACACATGTGCTGACTTGCGATTCATTTCAGCCTTTTGCAGGTGCAAATGCAAGTTTTAAGGTGCAAAGTGGAGCCACAAACGTTGTGGGCTTGTCCAGCTGAAATTCTAGCCTCTAATCACATCTAAATAACTCCTCAGGTGATGCAATCACAGGATTTTGCTCACAAAAAAGGGTGTAATAAATTTTGCAGATTGAACTGTTATATAGCAACAGATGAGGCTACATTATTTAGAGAAAATGAAATCCAGCTAATTTTCACCAACCTGGTATTTGACAAAGCATTCTTTTTATATATTAACCAAAAATTTACCATACGTTTCGAAGCAACTTTGACCAAATGAAACCGGAAATAAAACACTTTTATTTGTATATATAACTGATTTAGAGATTTACATTGACAGATAACCCAAATCTATTGTAATTACCACACGTCCCTGCAGCTGGGAGAGACTTCTAGCAGACACTAAGTCAACACTCAGGTACAAAAAGTAAGAGGGGCCAGGGGCCCACTGGCGCGGATAATCCTAAGCAGCAGGAAATCCCAAAATCATTTCTTTTCAGCTCGGATATGCATTCAGGAGACATTTTTTCCCTCCCAGCAGACATCCATTCCTAACTTAATTTTCCTTAGGTTAAATTCTGCGAATTACACACCTTACTAATGATTAACTCGTCACACAACTTTCATTAGACAATGTACACGAGAGCGTGTCTCTCGCCAGTGAGGTCATGCAAGTAACAGAGCTGTTTGAAGATGGAGCATTTTCTGAGGGGACAAATATCCCCGCAGTCACCCTTCATGGCCGTATTTCCGTGAAGTTTATTAAACACAGTGTGCTCTGCGTCTTCCGATGCCCACCCGGACTCAAATCGTTGTTTTGCTGGAGTAGACAATACTTTTCCCTCCCCACTCTGGTAGGAAAGAAAGGACTGTGCATTCTCCTTGTTGCTTTATGAACTAGAGGAACCCAGGTTATAAAGCGCATACACACACACACGCGCACACACACACACACACACACACACACTTGGTTTCATTGTGACATTGTAAATACAAAACAGTATCATAATTATGGAAATCTATTATTTTCTAAACAGATATGAATGTATCATTATCCAAGGGAGCAAAATAGAAAAGAAAATTTTCCAGGGAGCCTCATTTTGACCAATCTAGTGATAGTGAAAGAGATAAAAAGCCAGGGAAAGAGAAAAGGAAATATATTCATCTTCTCAACCCCAAGGCAGAGAAAAATGAAAATGAAGTTCCTTTACACTCTCCTGCGGTGGCACCTCTCACGCCGACCCTCCTTGCTCTGTTTATGTGAATCCAGCCCGTTTTTCAAAGCGCAGCCCGAATCCTGCCTCTCTCGCACAGCAGTCTGGCCGCTTCACTGGAAGCAATCTGTCCTCCTCCTAAACGTCCACAGGACTTCTCCTCCATGCCACTCACTTAGCACTTATTCTTTACTGACTGGTAGACGTGTCGCGTTTGTAGAAATGTCGCTGCCATGGTGGAGACTTTTTTTTGAATCCTTTTGTATAGAAAATAAATTTACATCTTTAGGAGCAAAATAGGCCTGTGTGTTTTTACTGTTCTTCATGGATCCAAAATCTGGTTTGTTAGGTCACACAGCAGCGTCATAGCAAAAGGCAGCAGGTACGTGATGCTTACGATGTGCCAGAGGGTGTTCTGAGAGCCTTAGAAATATTAAAAGTTCTAAAGACACATACTAATCGTCCTAAATACACGTTAAGTTCTAAATACACATAATATTAGAGGTTTTATGTGTGCGTGTGTACTTTTTGTGTGTACCTTATTTCATATATGCACGTACATGTATGTGTTTGACTATATATGTGGACATATATATGTGTTTTGCTCTTATAAACACATATTGGAGAATTAAAGTAAAACAATATTTATTCAGGCATTTATTGTAAATACATCAATAAATTATTAACAAGTATAAATACATCATGAATTGATGCTCTTTTTTCACTTTATAATGGACAACGGTTCAAGCTTCTAAACAATAAGGAAAACAGTATATCTCAGTATTTTCCATCTTTGAGGAAGAGATGGGAATTTTAGAAGAAAATAATCCATATATTTGAGTAACACAAAATTAGATTTTATGTTACCGAATTTTGGTCTCTCTTCTTTTCATTCAGCAGATGAAATATGCTGGTTTTATTTTTCTTGGGAAAATAAACATAGATAAAAAAAATACTCAGCAATTATCTAAAAGTCCTAGATTCACCATCAACTTACTACAAATAATTAACCTTTCTGTCCCTCGATGTCTTCATCTAAAAATGAGGGGTGCCGATTTAATAGAATTATTTCAGTTTCGAATTTCAAAACCCACACATGATTTTGTCCATATAGAAGACAGTCTATTTAAATGAATTTTAAGAACCATGTCTGCTACCAGTTTCTACCATTATATAATTTGATTTTTAATGTAATCCAGGCAATACTTTCCATTTTCAGAAGCTGATAAAGATGAAAGTGATTAAAATAAAATTATAGGAACGTTATATCTATACCTACATTATCCTTTTACAGGTTTGAATTCTTCCTGAATTGGCATGATCATAAGCATGCTGGAGATGATGGAAATCATTTAAAGCAGATGAGTAGAAAAAGGTCATTCAAAGACGCTGCGTCTATACTGGCTGCATTCTGGAAAAATACTCCATGATCATCTGCATCATGGATACACTACCTTTTCCTAGGTGTCTTTTCAACTGAGTGTACTGCTTGCTACGCAATCCAGTCAAGTACAATCGCATTTACATCACTGATAATCCATGCTTCTGGATTACGTCTAACATTTCTTAGAAGAAGACTTTGAATTTAAGACATTTGTTTAAAAAAAAATGTTTTGAAACAAATAGATGAAAAGAAAATATCTCCCCGTCTGTATCAAAGTCAGGGACTTTTCAAACTCCTTTTAGACATTTTTTGTTAAAATAACAGTGACCTATGAAAAAGAAATTTTTTAATGTGTCAGGTTATGCTATGTTGTATTACTTTACTAATAATCGGATGCTATAGATCATTTCCAATAAAACAGACAACCCAGAGTGAGGGTCTAAACTAGATGAACACTAAGAACAATATGCAAGCTTTTATTAGTAATATATACACATATATAATATATAAACACACATATATTCTCAGTGTTAATGTACCCGGTTATCTGGCAGGCTGGTGCCACCAAAGATTTATTTTAAAAAGACTGTTAATAACCCTAAGAAATACGGTGATTTGGACACTGAGAGCTAACCCACACAAACCTCTGAAATGAACACATCCAGGCTACGGAGGGACAAAGCCCATCCCTTAGCTACCCAGGCACTGTACTCAATAGAGAAGGAACTTTCCTTAAAACGCAAAGCTAGTTAAGGGACAAAACTGATCCCAGACAGGGACTCAAGGTACACTTCTCAGATTGCCCAATCTCAAGTGTCTCGGGCTCTTAGGAGGAGAGAAAATGTGGAACTTTTCAAATGCAAGTTCTGATAAGAAAGTGGGAGTAGAGAACTATTTTTTTTCCACGAATATCAGTAAAGGATGTTTTGTTTACTGCAGTGACTATAGGAGTTAGAAAGGGAGGAATGACAGTTATTATGTAAAAGCAGAGAACACTGTGCAGGCAGCTAATGCAGGGGTCTTTGGGGGGCAGAGAAGTATTTCTCACCAAAGCTGGTTGTTGAGAGAAGAGAGACACTACAAACAGGAGGCAGAAGGTACCAGGTGACAGGGCCCCAAAGCCCAAAGAAACGAGCAGGAATGTTGGGTGCTGTACTAGAAACTATTTCTGTGATGCTTGAACCCGCCCAAAAGATTATGACAAATGAAGAAACAGAAAAACATGTAAAAACCTTTATATTCCATAATTGAGGAAGTCACTTGCTCATATAATTTACTCATCCTGAAACTGTGTTTTTGTTTTACATTCAGGAAGGATGGGAATCCATTATATAGCATCTTAAGTTTTTCTTAATCAAAAGCCATTTTGTGTTATTTTTATTTCCTAATATTCAAACCCTCTCAGTTGTTATCGACTGTTATTGCTAGTTATTTTTAAGTACACTCATGTTTTCTCACTCGAGCTGGGTTACAGGTGTCCTCGGAGGGAAAAGGAACACATCATACACATATTTCCCTCTGTCCTCATGTGTAACAGAAACCTAGTATGCGGGTTGCCTGTGTGGAGGAGCATGCAAGGAGGGACATTCTCCCGAACGCACACATTTCCCATGTCCTGTCTCCCCGTGAGAGATACAACAGCTGAGATGCCCGCCATTCATCTTGAGTTAAGATTTATTATGGTGTCAAATTAGATTCTGAATTTCGATTCTCTAAAAAATTAGGAAATGGGAGAGCTATCACCTCAACAGGAATTTTTTTATATATAATTTTATGAGGTAGATTTCCTTCTATCTTAGTCTTCTTATTGGCCATCTGCTGATCACGTGTCTTGC
>CM053511.1:53160662-53182560 GCA_028627145.1 Eidolon dupreanum
AAATCCACAGAAAGCACAGACTTTGGTTAACATTAATGAATCAAAACCGGTTCATTAACTGTAACAAAGTCACCACACTAACATAAGACGTTAGTATCCGAGAAAAGTGGCAATGGGGTACATGGGGGCTCGTAATATGCCCTTAATGTTTCTGTATAAATTCTAAAAGCATTCCAAAAATATAGTGTATTAAATAAAACAGAAAAGGTAGTGGTGATTTCATCGGAGTAATATTGTGAAATATCTATAAAAATCTGCAGTAGAAAATTGCCTGTGACTTCTACTGGTGACAAAGTCACAAAGACTTCTAATATTGCTGTTTGTTGTCTGCATGTATACTTAAAGGAAACGCTAAATTTCAGTGAGAGGTTAGTGCGACTGAAGATGTAATATTTCCACCCAGATCCCACACACCCCTTAGATACAAATTAAGACCCCGCTGAGCTATGGTGACATCAATGACCTAATTACGAAAGTGAGGCTCAGAGAGATGAATTAGCTTGTTCTAGCTTTCAAAAAGCATACATTTAAAAAATAAAAGATAATATTTAAAAAGCACACATTTTAGGACCAAGGATTCTTGCCGAGTTTTGTAACTCTGTTTCACTACCCCCCTCACCCCAATTTGGGGGTAAGCAAAGGGATGGGAACCTCATTGAGCAAAGGTGCTCCCCAACCGGCTTGCGCAGCGCTGTTCAGGTCGCTGGACAAAAATGCACACTGCGAAGCTGGCGGGGACCTGGTGACGGGCAATCCCAAAGCGACGCAAGCAGAATGAGGGAAATGCGGTCACTCAGAGCGCCTGGTGTCAAGGGGCCTCTCTCTGTGGGAATGGTTCAGCGATGCGAGAAGGACACAGGCTGGCTGTAAAGAGAGCAAATCCTTGGCTCCTCCTCCCCCCCAACACACCACCACCCTCTTAAAATCCCAAACTGATCTGGTCAGCAGAGGAGGGGGTGGAGGCAAAGGAGAGGGAGGGAGAGCGGGCAGGCCTGTTAGGAGCTGGTGCCAGCTCAGAGCGAGAAGAGAGAGGCTTTGATGCTTAGATGCTCACACTGTTGCTAAGGCCCATTCTGATAAATCCTTTGGGAAAGACGGAGATAAAGCCATCATCAGCTAGTGTGGATTCTGCCTCCTGGTTGCCAATTGTCACAGCTGTCACCAGGACAGCCGGCGCAAGGGCAGGGGGGAAACCCTCTGCGCACTGAGCGCCCCTCTCAACGGCAACGGAGCCTCAGTTTCCCCGAGCGCCGGCTCTGGCCCGGCGTCTCCCCTCCTTCGGGGGTTCCCCGCTCGGTGACGTAGGCGCGAGGGCGCGAGGTCCCCGCTCCGCGCCGGTGGCGGCGTGCGCGCGGGGGCGCGCCTGCGAGTGTGCCGGGGGCGCGCGGGACGCCGCGGGGGGCTCCGGATAAACGGACTCGGGTCTGAACCATTCCGGATCAGCGGAGCGTCCGCCCCGAGAGACAGCCCGGTCTCAAACCCAGCGAAAGGCACAGCGCAGAGGAGGGAGCCGCCGAGGGCGGGGCCCGGAGCGGTCCATGCCGCCGGGGAGCCGGGGGCGCACGGCCGGCCGGGCGCGCTGCGGGCACCGTCGCGCCGGCTGCTCCCTCGCGGCCCGCGGCCCGGCCGCGCTCCCGCCGCGAAAGCGCCCGCGGGAGATGCACCCGACGCCCGGGGTGCGCGGCGGGGTCGCCGGGCGCGCGTGGCGGGCGCGCGTCCCCCCGCGCCGGCGCGCAGTGCGGCGGCCCGGCCCGGCCCGGTGACTTCATGCGCTCGCGGCGGCGGCTGCGGCAGCCAGGCCGGGCGGGGCGCAGGCGGCGCCACGACACGCGGAGGCTCTGCGGCCGGCGGCCGGGCGCGGACGCGACCCGAGCAGGTGAGCAGGTAAGCGGCCCGGCCCCGGCCCCGGCCCCGGCCCCGGCCCCGGCCCCCGCGCGGCCGCCCCGCTGCCCGCTGCGGCGGCAAGGGCAGGAGCGCCCGCCGGGCCGGGGACCCTGGCCAGCCGAGTGCCCGGATCGGAGGCGCGGGGGTCCCCGGTGAACAAAGGGCGCTCAGCCCCCGCAGCGACACGGCCGGGCGCCGCCGCCGGCACCTTCGGCCTCCCGCGGTCGTTCCCGGGGGCGCTGCAGGTCCTCGGCGACAGCCCGGGGAGCCACCAGTCCCCTCTCCCTCCGCCTTCCCCGGCCTCTGCGCTCGGTGTCAGAATGGGTCTGGACGCGTCGCGGTGTCACACACCTGCTCCCGGCCTGAAGCTTTAGAAAGTGTCACAGCACAGAAGGGACTTCCCTTGTCCCCCGGAGTTCAGCTTGGGGCCAGCCGCGTTTCTCTCTGACCATCTCCTCTGTCAGGCATCTCATCGATTTGGGGGGGGGGGGGTACTGTGCCCATCCAGAGGCCAACTCCTGTCAGCGCCCATCCACCACCCCGGATCCGTGGCTGATTCTGTCAAGGACCCAGAGAGGGCATTGCCCTACACCGCTTTGGGCATTCTCTCTACATCCTGTCACCTGTGTCCCTCCCCCAGATACATGGCACGAAAAAAGTCTGCCTTTAGCTCAGTACCAACATGGTTCCCGAAACTCCCTTCGCCGCCGTCCGTGCTGCCAGCAAGGTGTGTGGGGACAGCAGCCCCTGTCCCGGCGGGGGCGAGAAGGCGGTACCTGTACATCCTGCCCCCCACCACCACCACCACCCCGTGCTCGGTCTCTCCAGCTGTCCTTAAAGCTCGGTTGCGCGGCCCCTAGCCCAGTAGGATCTGGGGCCAGTCCTCCCCAGAAAGCAAGCGGCGCGTTTGTCCCAGGATTCCCGAGGACCTCAATAGGGCTCCCTCAGAGGCTTTCCCCACGGGCGCTCAGAAAGCCAGCGGGGCGGCCGGCCTCCAGTTCCTCGAGCATCCTGCAGTCGGTCTCTCCCCGTTTGGGGGTTCGGAGCTTGTCCTAGGGTTTCCCCCACAAAGCCCTGCCGCGGAGCCCAAGTGTCTGTTCCTGTTGCCACCTACCTCGGCATGCACATCTGAATAATCTGCTGTGCAGTGGTTAAGATGGCTGTGATGGGGACTGCAAATGTGCCACTTCGCCAACAGGGAACACTTGCAATAAGCCAGACAGTGGAGTGTCAGTGTGCCAGGGTTCTATGTAAAAGGAGATCTGTTATCGTTAAACTTGAAATTAGACAGACAGTCTGACTCAACGGCCATGTAATTTTATTGTAGCGAATTAAAATAAGAGATCAGTGAGAAAAAGGGACAGGGTTTCCAGCTAAAACACTGACCTCTGCCTACCTTCCTTTTAAAATATCGCCTATAGACAAAAATACTGGTTCTGAAAGATCATGTTAATTCTATGTTATTATTGCTTTTCTGATTACAAACCCTTTTTATAAAATACACTTTAGAAAGATTTGAGCTGGTTTCTTTGTTTCCATCTTCAGTATATGGGGGGGGGCGTGCAAATCCCACACCAAATGGCCCCTCCACAACGGCCCCCTCGGATCATGGACACCTCAAGGTGATTTCATTTTGAGCTCGTAGTTATTATTATGTGTCGAATGTGATTTGGGTTTGAAATACAAAATTTTCAAAATTCTAGAATTTTGACTCAGGCTCACCAACCAGAAGAGGGAACAAGGAACAAAAAAAAAAAAAAAAATCCCTTTATTCTATCACCTTTTCTTCTCTAATCTTAAAATATTTAACTATACAAATGATTCATCTGAATATGAAGTGATAACAAATATGAATCATTCATTAAGAAATCAGCCCAAGGCATATGAAATACAGGTGAGTGCAACTGATCTGAAGTACAGTACAAATTTCTGTAATTTTAAGAGGCATCTTTATGGTGAAGGGTAGTGCACGAGAATATCCTAATGATGGCTAGAAACTGTAAGTGTCTGTTACTTGGTGTCTGAAGAAACTGAAATCTTTGGCAAGAAACGAGTCAAGATTAGGGGGCCGTCAAGATTAGCTGCCTAAACTGGCATCATACCTGCTGGTAATTTTACAGGTGAGACGAATCTACTAAGTTATGGACTAGAGAAGTTATGGATTAGAGGAGCCTTTTCAGGAAGAAAGAAAACAAGTCAGAAATTTTATTTTTCCATTTCAGAGCCACTGAGGAAGATAATGAAATTTAAGAGATTTCTGAATTTGGACTTTGTTATGTTGAAACAATTTCTCTGAGGACAGTTTCTAAAGTCAGGGCCCTAAAAAGAAATCTGTGGATGATTCCATGACCAAAACTGCTTCACGACTTTATTCCCTTTTCTTTAAACATCTACCAGGAAAAGGAAAAAATTAATTGCCTGGAGTTCAGACCCTGTGGAGAAGGAGTGAAGTGTAGAATGATAAGAAACATTAGACGCTAAGTGAACTGCAGGCACTTTTGTGGCGTTGACGTGGTAGAATCAATCTACTGCCTGCCAGTCACGTCAAATACAGAGTCTGGAGGCAGTCGGGGTTGTCAGGAACTCAGAGGGTACAAATTGAGGAGTCGATGTTCCCTCTTGTCACAAAAGGCGTTTTCTGGCGCTGCATTGCTGCCATTAGCTACAGTCAAAATAGCCTCGTCTTGAGATTTTGAAAAATGGGAAAGAAAAAAAAGTAGGAATAATAAGTCTGAAGAAGAAATGTCGTTTCTATTCAACCAGTGCCTACACTGAGAATGGGCACAAAAGTGCTATTTTGAAAGCTGTCAGTAGCCTCTTAATTGCCAGACTTCTGTAACATTTCTTCCTGTTCACGTGTTCGTATTTTTAAGTTCTCTTTGATGTTATTTTTTGTAAGAGACTTATATGTAAAGTTATTAATAAGTGGTATGTGTCAGGCAGTGTGATACTTCTTTATCTGGTGTCTTCCTAATCCGCTCAAAATCCCCCAGGATCAGACTAAACCAAGTGGTCTTTATTTTTGTGCCCCATGATGTCACATCTGTGTGTCTTCGTTTGCTCCTTGCGCTCACCCTGCTGCACGTGGACCTTGCTCACAGTGGTCGCAGCCTCGTCCGGGAGGCCCTCCCGCACCCACCGTCCCTCCCCTGTCAGATCTGTTTTCTCCCTTGCTTCATATCCTCTGGCACTTTCTACCTTCATCTGTCCTTCTGTGTGAACACGCCTTGCTCTTCTAAAACAGCCTTGAAGTACAGGGTCTGTGACTGACAACTTCTTATTGCCTGCAAATCATAGTACAGTGCCTCGCTATTGTCTATGCATAGTAGATATTCAGCAATTTGATCTTAGTAAAGATATTGGTTATTATTTCCCAGGGCGCATAGCTGCCTACTTTCTCCACTAGCCAAGTTAGGGTCTGAATATGTGCACAAGTCCCAATTGAGTTGTTTAAATTTCTTATATAATAATAAATGCAGTGAAAGTAAGTACATTCACATAGTCACATCAACAGAAGTTATTGTACACTTGCATGCCATTAAATGGAAATTAGCTCATACATATTAAAAAGCATCATGAGCATACCCAAAGAAAAAACTTTACGGAAGATGCTGTACCTGCCTTCAGTATGTCTGCATTCTGTTCGTAAAGAGGAGGCAGGGGAGGGCACCTTGTGTGTGTGAGCACTTATCTGGTGTCAAGGCACACTGCCAGGGACTTGCATCAATGGTATCTCCTTTCAGCCTTCTGCTGTATGACAGTTTTACAGGGAGAAAACTGAGACTCAGAGTTGTCACCTAAATGGCAGAGCTTCCTCGTCACCACACTGCTCTCTGAAGCATAACAGTGAAGGAAAGCATTATGGAAACATAAGGTCATAGCCGTCAGAACAGTTTAAACTCGTTCTGTGATTCATCCTTCCCAGGCTTCTTAACCATCTGGGTCGTAACATCCCCTTTCGTGATTCAGTGAAGGTAATGCGCTCACGCCCCAAACACGCACACTCACGCACACAGAATTCTGCATAAAATCGCAGGTGTATACGGACCCAGTAAAGCCTCCCTTGGAAAATGGTTTGAGGACATCCCCTCTGGGCTCACCTGGACAACACGCGTGTCCCTTATGAGCCCAGAGATTTCTGGCACGTGCCCTGAGGCCCCTCCCCCCATTGTCCCCTCTGCTTCAGGATCTAAACAGACAGCCCTTCATGGGCACAAAGTCTCCCCCAGAGGACAAGGAAGCCAGTGCCAGTGAGAAGAGCAAGTCAGAGAACCTCAACTCCTGGAAAAGGAATCCCAGAAGGAGCTCTGTGACACATTCCAAATGGTTTATTTAGGGTTTTCCAATCAAAACAATTTTCACATAGTTCTCAGACTCAGAGTACCACCCTGCCAAATATGCAGAAGAGCAATGCCAGCAGTTGAGTGGTTTTTCTCCTTTGAAATCCATTTGGTTTTCTTAGAATGGATGTGCATCTGCCTCCCAGTTACTATTTACTTCCGGTATTGTCATCTGCAGGACTATATTTGCTTTTGCCAAGTTAAGGAAAGAATGGCAAGGTATGTCCACGCCTCCTGGCTTCTAAAACAACTACCGCATCAAAATGCAGTGAAATTCAGAGCTCATACTTGAGACCGGTACTAGCGAGCATGGTTCCTTCTGAGGCTAGTATTCAAAGACGCGTTACAAGAACAACGATAAACTAGACAAAAAAGGGATGGAGAGATGGAACACTCAAGAGGACAATCTAGGCTGTTGCCTTCTTTGCATTTCCCAAAATATGACCATAACTGTACATATAAGCTCTGAGAATGAGTGCAGTTTTATGGAAATTTCATAATATGCCTAATATGAGGCAAACGTAGGCTCTACTGTATAGATTTTTGGTTTTTTTTTTTTATTGTGGTAAAATATACATAACATAAAATCTTAACCATTTTTAAGAGTACGGTTCACTGGATGAACTGATATGGTCAAAAAGTCGAGCAGCTATCACCACCATCCATTTTCAGAACTTTCTCAGCATCGCAAACAGAAACTCTGGACCCACTAAACCCCCATCTTCACTCCCCTCGGCCTCTGGTCGACGCTACTCTCCTTTCTGTGCCTGTGAATTTGTCTATTTTACATACCTCATAGAAGTGGAATCATACGATATTTGTCCTTTCGTGTCTGGCTTCTTTCATTTAGAATAATGTCCTCAAGGTTCATCCATATTGTAGCGTGTGACAGGATTTCATTCCTTTTTAAGGCTGAATGATATTTCATCATATATATATTTGCCATGTATAGCAATTTTTAGTTGCAAAACACGGAGGGCACTGCCTGTTATATTAACGATATCAAACATAAAGCCCTACTATATCACCGTTAGTAGGTGCCTGATGTGTACGATGAGAGAGCCAGAATCTTATTCAATCAAAATGACTATTCAATCAATAGTCATTTATTATGTTCCAAATTGTTTCATGATTTCAAGCTACGTGATAATGGACGTAGAGGTACATGATGACTATTCTGGTGCTTCTACTTTTGATGGAAAAAGTCTTGGAGTGGTATGGAATGGTATTGTTGAGTCAGATTATACTCAAAGATTTATAATCTGAATACGCACATTGACTATAAAAATCATACACTTCTTAAACAGATAGTATTTTTCTAATTTCTGTAACCATTTCTAACAATCTTAAAAGTGAATGCGTATACTCTAAGGGAACCCATGTCACAGGACTTGAGCAAGGAAATATTCTCACTTTTTTCATTTTTAGTTCATGGAGGGAAAATACTATACACAAGTATCGAGAGATTTCAAGTCTCTCAGTCACCCATTGCATTATTTCAAAAATATTACAGAGTACACCACAGATGTCATTGGAGACTTCTAACTACATAGAAAACGAGAAACATGTATAGTTTTGTTTTTTTTTTAATTTATTTAAATCTCCAGCAATGAGCCATTTGTATCCAGCTTAATCTGATATTGGTCTATGTTGCTGGGTTTTTGTTTTTGTTTTTTTACAGTAGTTACTCTTCTATGTATTCTTTCTAATTTATCCTGAAACAAAATAATTAAAGCCCAATGATGGAGGAGTCTTATTTAAGCTAAACTACAGAATACTGGACTATCTGAAGTGTACAAAGAATGGGCAAGACTTTAACCATGCTTCTCAGACGGAGACTGTCTAGATTTGTATTGAGAGAAGCAGAGAGCTTGCTGGGGATTGCATCATGCTTTAGAGGAATCAGACATTAATATGCTAACAGGGTGAGCGACTCAAAACTGCAGGGTTGCAGGAACGTAAACACACCCTGGACATTCACGACAGCATTTTAAGGTATGCTTTTTCTTCGGCTGATTGACCTATTAATAAACATCTCTCCTATTACCTACTCCGGTCTTCATTGCTGTCTGATCAAAAAGATAGACATAGAACAAATAAGTTCTGATTTTTCCCTGAATAAGCAACAGGAAGCCCACATTTTAACAGTGCACTACAGTGGCTGTGAGCCTTGGGTTTTTGGTCATTGCGATCATAGCGGAAACAACCCCCTTCGTCCCTTCTGTTGTACAATGCAGAATCGGACTGAGTAAACACGGAAAAGTCAGTAATAAACGCCTAATGCCATTTTTTACACTCCGCTCCACCACCTCTCACACCCAGGTTCTCTGATCACTGAAATGCAGTGAAAAGGAACCAGGATGTGAACACCCTTGATCCATTCACAGACTCAGTCCTGCCAAGATGTGCAGAAACAGCATTGAATCGGAGTTGCAGGTGACCCACTGGGGTCACCCAGAATAACTGGTCAGACTCCCCAAATCCAAATTCACATTTAAAGGCTATCAAATGTTCAAGATGGTAAAGATTTAAGGAGTTTGATATTTATTATATATGGTAATATATAAAAAATGTCAGAAAAGTAAAATGATATGTATGGCTTTCTAATTCTAACGTATGCTCTCTTAGATAAGAATGCATTTCAGAAGGATTTACCCTGAAAAGATGGCATTAGCACTTTTTTTAAACCACTGCTTTCAAAAATAAGTTGCGACAAGTCATTTTTCATCCAAGTTATTCTCTCATCTCCAGGAAGTGAATTGTTTTGGGGGAAAATGACTTCATCCAGTGTGTGCTTTCCTACAGTGGACGAAGCTAAAATGAAATGGGGCTGACACCCCCAACTGCTGCGACACACCCCCATTTACTAAAATTGCCTAAGGGCTGTACAGAATGTTTTTTTTAACACACACGTAGGTACTGACTGAGAATCTCCACTGATAAAAATGAGTTGAGACGGGGGGTGACCTTGCAGAAGAGAAATCTAAGTTGCATTTCCTATATCATCTCCACGTAAGACACCACCCAGGACTGTAAAGACACTTGGTATGCTTTATAAAAGTCCAGATTTCTAGGGACCTTATTGGTGTCACGTACTATGCTGAGCAATCAATAAATGTAAACCATTATTTTAAAACAGTAAAATATCAAGAGCATCAAAATTTCTTCAACTCAAATGGTCAGTTTGGTATTTGCCTTTATTATAGGCATTTACAAAATATTTGTTGAATGACAAACTGAATCAATACCATTTCGTTTTGAAAGCTGCCCTTTAACACAAAAGAACTAGTATTCTACACAAGTTCAATGTGATTACTTTTGTAGGTGTGGTGGGGAGGGATGAATTAAGGACAGGCCTGCCCTTTTTTTTTCCTTTTTTTTTTTTTTTTTTTGCAGAATTGTACTCTCTTCCCTCTGAGGTTTTTGTAAAGTGGGAATTGGAGGTGATGCATATTAAAGTTTGAGAAAATAGCTAGTAAGCAGTTTAAGCCATGCAGCTAAGCAGAGTCCACTCACCCAGGACAGGAGAACATATGACGGTACCCTTCTTTCTCCAACTACAACGGATTTGGACTTTTAGAAAATTCAAAATGCAAGCTACGGATTTCGATAATAAAATGTTAGTCAGTGGTTATCTTATCTCCATGCCTTTTTCAATCTCATTTATTGTGAAGAACACGATCACAGATTGAAAATTTTTTCTACCTGCACGCAGGTTGGAGATAATGGAACTGTGACATAGGGCTTCATGATGTCACTTTTTCACCATAAAATGATGTGACACTAAACGGTCCATTGAGTAAACGGAGGAAAGCTGACACCTTTGTCATTGTTTGCCAAAAAAAAAAAAATTCATTACCCCATTTAGTCCAAATAAAATGTTTAAATCTCTCCTTAATAAATAAAATGGAAAATGAAATAAAATGGCAGCAGAATGTTATGAAAGCGAAGCAGTTGGGTCGCTCTCAAAATGTCTGACTCTAAAATCAATGTATTTTGTTCAAATTGAAAATAATCTTATTCTTAGAGCTCTCAGGCAGCTTTTGGTCATTTTCAAGATCAGTCAAAAAGCTCTAAGCATCATCTTCAAACTGTGCTGACCACCAGACCCCCGCCCTTCCCTTTCGCTCTTTAGTTTTTACTTATTTGGGGAAGTTTTGGCTACCACTCTGTCCAAATCATTTCTCTCCAGAGGTGAATCGACGCTTTAGTTGCCACCTAGTCTGAACCCCACTTCCACCACTGTCCAGCTCCACGACTTAGGGAATACCACATAAGCTCTGCCAGTTGTTTCTTCATATTTAAAACAGGAAAATCACAGGGGCGTTGTGAAGATTAGAGAGGATAACCCAGAAGAGAACTCAGTGTAACGCCTGAAGCATAGTAAGGGTTAATAAATGTTTTCAATCTTTATTGTTTTAATTCTCATGGGCAGTTGACAATGAGATCTCATTACCAAAATGTGTATGAACATGTTTTCCTACTTCTGTCCACGTTAGTTAAAATGAGCCTTGTGATGACTCCAACCTCACGGGGTGATGTCTCCATGCTCACAATGGCAGCGAGGGGAGAGGCCGAGGCCACCACAATGCAGAGTTGTCAGCTCAGACCTGACAGTTGCTGTGGGAATTAGACTTTGCTTCTATTTTTAACTCTGCAAGTAGTTGATTGGATGACCTGGGAAAAGTCAACTGACTATTAATTCTGCATCCCATTTTCTTTCTGAATTGTACCCTATAGCCAATCACCCTTTTCACTGACTCATGATCAGAACTGATATGAAGGTTGTGGAATAAAGGGGTTGTTTCAGAAGCAAGTGTCATAAAATGGGAATGCTCCCTTTCTTAAAATCAACAGTTGATTCCTCCCCCCATCCCATCCCCAATACAGTGTTGAATTTTCTGTGGAGGACAGCTTCCATTTATAAAGAATTGTTAACATACACTCCCTCTAACAAAAGCGTTTGAAAATCCTGCTAATTATCTGCCTTATATCCAAATGTGTTTTTTAATGTGTAACTATTGAAGAAGTTTCTTATGGTTAATGAATATCGCTAAGCTGTCCAAAGAGAATATTAACCTGGAAGTCCATCGTACATCACATACAAAGAACTCCTTTGGCATGTGATACCTTTCTATTACTGAAGCTCAAATATATAAGGGAACATGCAAGCATTTTAATATTCAGGGTCTTGTCCATTACTAGGTGCTACTGAATAGATTTGACCAGTAGTAACATCTTTAAATAAGCTGAAATAAAAAATAGATCTTCAATTCGTGTGAAAACTTTCGTACCAGAAATACCTGCATTGTTAGCATCCACACGCTTTAGCGTGATAATATTTTTTATTGATCTTGAAAAGCACGCGACTTTACATTTTTTCTCATTGCATTCTGATTATCGACACGGGCCATTCGGGTTTAAGGAAACAAGTACAGAAGCCACCTAGAGCCCTAGTTTTAATTCACAGCTGAGAACTCTGTGGTGACCGACAACGCCAGCCAAATTTGCAGTAATTTATCTCAATCGGTAGAGTCTTTTTCTGTAGACCTAACTTTATTCCTTCAAGTAACAAGTGCAAATCATTAGTAGGAGTAAGTCTGTCCTAAATTTCTAAGCCAGTGTTGATAATTCCTTTTTCAATACTGGCTGTTCTCTAAAGGCTACAGATTTGGGGCTGAGTCTGATGCTAAGATGACATACTGCAAATATCAAAAATACCTGTTTTAAATATACAGGTCTATACATATGTATACATATCTTATAAATACATTTTATATATTTATGTGTATTGTAAGTTAATTATATTCAACCAGTTATCTGTGTGAAGCTACATACATACATGCACATATGTCTATTTTCATGAGCATTTTCCTTCTATTTCAAATATTTGATTATGTTATAGTCGGATTTCATTTAAAATAAAGAGACAAATTCTCGGAGAAGCATTTGAAGAAGATTTGTTTTCAGAGTCAAGTTTTGCAAAAAAAAAAAAAAAACTTATTTTTTCACTTCCTGTTTATCTTTCCTAAGTTCAAAATACATTTAAAATTTCAAAATGATTATTTAATATATGAATATGTGCTTACCTACTTCAGATTGCTACGTTATATTATATATAAATATATATACCTATATGTAAATGTAAACATATATATTGTTTCAATTTGATTTCACTGAGTGATATTTACCAGGTGAGAATAGGATCTGTTTGCCTTTCAGCCAGGCACAATCTCATTCTATGTGATTATAACTATCCGTTAAGTTCTTAGGCCTTCCGTCAGCTTTCTGCTTTGAGGAATATATTTGACATTGCATAAGAATATTCTTCTATATCTGTGCTTCACGCCACAATTTTCCAGTGTCTCTCAAAATCCTAATTTAAAATGTTCTCATTTGCATAGTGTTTCAGAATAGAGACTTGTCCTTTTGTGAATCATCAGATCAGTGTGTTAGGTATTTCTCGCTTTTTCTGTTGGAGAGGGAGTAGGGAAAGAGGGAAGGAAACTGTTTGCACTGTGGAACATTCCAGTCCCTTTTCTACACTTACACTTAAAAAATGCACTCTCGTGGAACACTAGAAACGTGACTGGCCGTTACGTAGCTCCAAATTAGGGCGTAGGCACAAAATACTATAACTTTTTCAAGAGAACCAAATTCGGTCTGGTGTTTATTTCAGTCTTCCCCACCCCCCTGACCCAGGGAATACACTATTAACGAGACATTTTTAAGTAGCTATTTGTTTATTAATGATGTCTAGTTTGGGTTCTGATTTGCTTTAACTTAGTTTCACAAAACTTTTATATGGAGGCTGATACTAAGACATGCCATGAGTGGGTCGTTGCGTTTCCTCTTGCTCTGGATCTGATTAGCTCTACACTTATAAATGCTTAAACGCCAGACTTTCGTTGAGAAAATATACGCACAATAGAAGCATTGCTTTTAAAATTAATTATAGAATACATTTCTTTTCATTTTAAAGACATACCTTATAGAGGGAAGTTCAGATGCTTTATAAGAAGTATAATTTAGCATGTATTAACTTATACTACCAGAAATTCCCTCTAAAACCTTTCCAGGATACAAATATTTGTGACATTTCTTTACTGTTTTCATTTTATTAGTTTATCAAAGTATTATCTATGAGATATTTTATATAAACACATCCATTGTAATACTAGTTTAAGGATTTTAATTTGGTATGTAAATCTACTAACTTCTGTTGAAATTGCTACAATTAATTTCATGGTATTGGTGTTATTATTCTGGTTTCAATAATTGCTACTGCAAATAAATGCGTTACAAAAATAAAAATATCCCTGGCTTAGGGTTTCTGCCCCAGGAATAACATACTATGATATCTCTTGGATATCAGTAAAATGACATATTTTAGAGCATAGCCTATGAAATGACTTGCCAGTTGACAAACAACCTCTAACGAGGGATTGCCCCCTCATGCTGAAATAACAATGCTAAATAATATTTTTAAATCATTAATATAATTTTACATCTATCTTATTGGACCATCCTAGCTCTCTGAAGCTGGATCCTCTTTTGCAGAGGGTCAGGGAAGCGAAGGTCATGAAGTGGAGTCATTTGCCTGCTTCAGCAGTGCACAGAGGTATTAAGTGACAGGGCCAGAATTCAAACCCGTTTCATATCGTGGCCAACCCAATCCTTCCGCTGTGCTGTGGGAAGGGGACGGGTCTGAGAGGTAGGCACAGTGGTGGAAACAGGCCTGGTTCCCCCCTGAGTTACAAATTCGCCTATAGATCTCACTGGAATCTGAACCAGGAAAACCTATATTAGTTACTTTCTTCAACTCAAAAGAAACGGACACATTAAACAAGTTCCTAGGTTTAAAAAAATCTATATTGTCTGTGTTTTTCCAGCCATATTCCAGTGTGTGGATCTTGTGTCTATCCATCTCTTCTCCAGAGAAGGATGCATGCCTTCTACCTGAAGGACTGCATTGCTTAATAAAGGACAGTGCAGACAGCTTCCCTGAGTTAAATACTATACCAGTCTGCTTTGCACTTTGCACTGACATAATGTTGACAGGCATGGGATTATATCATTTCATTTACACACACACACACGCACAGAGTTTACCAAGTCTAAATTAAGAAGTACTTTTTGCTCCAAACTAGAACATTATATGTACAATTTGCAACCTAATTGGGGTACTTGACCATATAATCTATCATTTGAAAAGGGAATAACTAAAATTCACAGAAAATTCTCTCCTATAGTTCCACGGAACAATTTTAATGCATTTCTGCTCATTTCCTGTTAAGCATAAAATTAGTTTAAACAGGTCATTTGCGAGAGCTGCCTCAGTATTTATATGCTTCTGATATATCACCACTATAACCTGCTTTTTAAAATAGTCTGACACCCACTGAGCACTCTTTCACCTCCTACAAGAAAGCAAGAAAAAGAAAGCGTTTATGTTTTTGATGTTAGCGAAGGTTCTTGATTTAAGAATTAGTCATTTGCTGCCATTTGAATTTCAAGTATGCTCTAAGTACTTGAGTTTCTTTCTATGTGACTTTTCTGCAGAGTTTTCACATACATCACCATTAATTTCCTCTTTCACTTGGGATTAGTAAAATCAAACCGTTAATTTTCTACTATTTTTAGTTGCTTTCATTTTAAATATTCACTACCTTCTCAAAAAACATTGTTGTGGTTTTGGACTGTTTGATAACAGATAACTTGCCAGGAAGTGGTGATTCTGGTTTTCAGTTTAAAAAAGAAAGAAACTAAAGGAACAATTACTACAGCAATTTTTTCTCCAGTTAGCTAATCAGCTCTTCACAACAGGGAATGTTAGATTTTGAGACTCTGGATCCAAATACTAAACATTTTACATGTTCAGAGAAGCGAAAAATAATACGTCCTGAGCTTATTCTGTGCTAAATGCTGTTTAAAACCAATGGGTCCCAGTCCCCGCAATGACCCAAAGAGGTAGGTACTACTGTTACCTATTTGACAGACGGACGAACCGAGACACAGACTGACTGAGCACATCGCCCATGGTCACATGGCCACCAAGGCACAGAAAGAGGACTTAACGTCAGGTCATCTGTTACTCAGAGAGTTCGCATTCCCAGCCTCTGTAACAAACATGAGGGTTCTGATCCCTACTATTTTTTATATGTCCATTTACATGCTTTGTTGAAAGAAAAGGAAGTAAGGAGAAAGAGAGGCAGGGAGGGAGAATAGGAAGAGAGCAGACAGGAGAGATGTCAAAATTCCGGCAGCTTGTTGGCACTCTATACGGCAATGTACAAGGAAATTCAACTACAGGACTGTTAGAGATTTCAGTAGAATAAATAGTTTTAAATGTCCCCAAGTGAAGTCTCAGGAAATATTATCAGATGGAGACGGCAAGTAAATTTCTGTTGAATTATAACTGCAATACTACCGCAGTCTCATATTTAGAACAATAATAATTCTGATAATTTTCACAGCAATAATTCGATCTTTTCTTAAAACTATTATCAGATATTTTTCACCCTCAACACTCTCAGCTTGTTTAATTCTAGTACCTACCCCTTTTTCAAAAATTTGCACATTTTCATAAAGTTTTAAGCTGGACTTAAACCACTGAAAAACGGAAGAAAGTTTAGAGTCTGCAACAGAGGAAAGCACCGCACCCCCTTCCCCCCAGCACACCCACCTCGGTCCATTTCCATCAAAGCTACTCTGCTAGAAAGGAGGAAGGACTCTAATTGGTTAGATCTCACTGATCATTCACCGAGCCACATTTTACTGTTACCTAAGGTCACTGTAGATTTAAAGGGACACAGCAGCAGTTCCCACACTCTTTCTCACCCTTCGCCTGATCCTATGAAAAGCAAAGAAGGGGAGTGACATCCTGCCAACCTAGGCGCCAGGCTCCTCTCTCCTCCGTATCAGGCGCCAGGTGGGCTTGATACAGAACAGTGGCCCCGCTGTCCCATGCGGATGGGTCAAGCTCCATCTGAAGCTCGGAAAATCTTGCCTGTTCTCCCGTCAACTTCTTCCTTCGATATATTCTCGCAAAGTGGTACCTTGCCTCAAATAAGCCTTTATCTCAGCTCTGAACTCAGCGTTATCAGGATGTAATTCCAAATCTCAGGTGTGTTCTGTATCTTCACAGATTAATCGTACTTAGAGTTCATATTTATTCTGGATTATTCACACGTCCTTATGCAGTTAGAACCTGTTTCCATCTTAGGTGCTGAAAGCTAGGCTAAGTGCAAATCATAATTAAGGTAATTTGGGAATTGTATTATATGTTTATTATGTACCAGCCATGCCCTGGGTCCTGACTGTCGAGCGTTAACAGAATGGTTACAAACTACACTCTAATTTTCAACAAGATTGTTAAGAAAGAGTACTTGATGTTCAAATTTAAACAGGAAAGGGAAGCACAGAAATCATGCACCAAAAAAAAAAAAAAAATCTCAGTTTAATATGCATGATTGGCATTTAGGTGAGAGAAAAAATCTAACAGGAAGTTTTACGAGATTTGATGATGTATAGGCGTTTCAGCTGAACTTTGTTTTATTAAAAACAAGCAACTTTTTTTTCAAGGAAGGCCAAAAAATCATTGATAGTAATCATGCAACTTTATAGTTCTTTATTTTAAAAAGATAAGGTGTTTTGACTTATGACATGTGGTAATTTTAATATTTCTAGAAACTAACCTTAAGCATTTGGAAATTAGGGTTTTTCTATGATGAAAATTCTAACATTTATCCATCAGTATACGCCTCCAAAACTGCATTAAAAATTTCCAGTTTAAACAGGCATATTGTCTGTTAATTCTAGGGTTCTCAGTTTTAACATAAGAAACAGCAGGTGAGAGGAAATCGTCATACTGAAAGCATACTCAAATTTGGATTCTGAAACTCTGATTGGTTGGTAGATATTATCACAATATCATATACAAAGGAAGAGGGCGTAGCCAAGTTATTATCAGCATCCAGCCCAGCACTAGGTTTGAGAAGTTAGTAGTTTTTAAACTACCTGATCACAGACCCTGTTCCAGGTACCATGCTGGTCACTGGGTAGTCAAGGATGACCAAGGCACAGTCTTGGCTCTCGAGGATTCCCCAATGCAGTTAGCCTTGGCTTCTTACCCTTCAAGTGGTGCCCATCCCATGCAACCGAAAGTAACAGGGACTGAAGTGGCATTTATACCACAATTAAATGTAGATTGGGCCAGACGATTTTTCAAAAGTCAAGTCGAATCATAGAAAGTGGAAGGACGTCCTTTGAAATGTTCCTTGATGAGCATCATTATCTCTCCGTGAGACGTAATCATGGAAGTCAGTGAGTTATCATCAACGACAGTCCTGTGGGAACCAAAATGACAAACAGCCTAGGCGCTTCAACTTTCCCTGCCAAGAAATCACCATAAACACCGGTGATGGTAGGCGCGGGCCGCTGACTGCCATGGGCTTGAGAAAGCAGTGAGCTGCGTGTTCACGGCCTGGCAAGCGTTTTGGCATCTTGGAACAGAAAGTGGTGTTTAAATGTAGAGAGCGTTTCCTATTGAATTGCTGTTCATCACCCTATGAGGAAATGACCTATTAAGTAATGGGACAGAGTATAGGAGAACTGCCATGACACGAGATTGATTTCTGCTAAGGAGACCTTGAAGTAACTACGCGTTTCAAATTGTGGTTGTTTCCAATCATTTGTAAAATACCACAGTAAAAACCCAATATAAAAAAAGCTATTCGAATTTGCTTTCCAGTATCATTTCCTGGACGGTCATATTTCATTCTCATTCATTCTCTCTCTCTCTCTCTCTCTCTCTCTCTCTCTCTCTCTCTCTCTCTCTTCCCCTCCCTCCTCCCTCCCTCTCTCAGAGTGGTGGGTCTCAAGCTTTAGTGAGAATCAGAAGGTTCATCAAAACAATAATTCTGAGGGCCCCGCCTGGCCATTCTAACAAGTTCCTAGGAAATGTTATTTGCTGCTGGTACACATTCGATGAACCTGCTCAGGTAAAAGGATTTGGGATGAGAGAGGTATGGAAACTCGAGGCCAGCCTGGATCTTGCTCCCTCAGCCGCCCAAGCCCAAGCCATTAGAAACATAATCACCGCTGCCCCAGGGAGCCCACTGAGAGTCACTGGTCCCCCTCCGAGCGGGCGGTGGCCTAGGGCAGCAGATAGAATAGAATATGCCTACACCGCTGCCCCCCCCCGCCCGCCTCCCCCCCACACTGGCAAGCCCAGGTTTACAGGTAATGAGCCATTTAGACTCTGCTTCAGTTTTTCTCAGATTCAAAATGGTAATGGTAATTTCTCTTCTCTGTTACTAAACACACGCGAACATGCACACGCACACACGCACACACGCACACACACATCCTGATGGTGCTTTCCCTACATGAAAAATTCTTTGGATTCATCTGTTATTCTGATGCAGTAAAGAAGAGCTATAAAAACTCAACAAAATCTCCCCCCGAACATTTCAGGCTTTTAAGTCTAACTATTTAGCTAAACGTACCAAATAATCGTGCTCTACTGCGCGGCGCTGGGCACGTCCCCGGCTCTAGGAGCTGGGGAGCCGCCGGGACCGATGATGTCAGGAGACCCCGCAGGGCGCTGTGGGGTCTGCGCCCCTCCGCCAGCCCCCGCCCCCCACTCGTCCACTGTTCTCGCTCCTTCCGCAAACAGGATGCCGGTCTCCTCGCTGCGCTTCCAACACGCAGCATCGTCCCATCTCAAGGCTCGCGCATGTACAACTTCATCTCCTGGAATTGTTCTAGGAAAGTATTGCGCGTGTGTACAGATAAAATGTTATAACAGAGCATGATTATAGGGAGGGTAAGGCTACCTTCGAGTCTGTGGTCAAGCATCAGCTCATGAGTGAGGCCTTGCTCATCCTCTGCCCTTGCTCACATGATAATTTACCCATTCTCTACTCCCTCCCGCATATATTTTTCTCCCTTGGTTTTCACCTGACAAACACCGTATTTTTGTATGGATTTATTTTCTGTCCCCTCCCGAGCTAGAAGGCAAATTCCGTGAGGGCGGGGTCTTGTCTTCTCATTGCAGAACCTACAACAATCAACTGGCATATCCGTGCCACTAAGTAAATATCTCTAGAATGAAAGGAAGAGAGGCGTGATAGCCTGACAGTTGATTGTCCTCTGGAAACGTGGGCATCTCTTGTGCCACCTGCTCAAACGGATCTTACACTGCGTCCTTCTCAGCTGTCGGTAGCTCCTTAGGCCACCACTGCTCCTCGCGCCTCCTCCGTTACATCATGCCACGGCCTCTGCCTCCGTCGTTCATTTCTAAAACTTTTCTGTCTTTTACACTCCTATGTTTTCTTCTATGTCTATGAGTGAATCACGCATGGTATTAGGAGAGGACTTTTAAATATGAGACATCGAATTTGTAAAGTTGAGCTTTTAACGATGCTATTGTTTGTCCAGTCCCAAACTCTGCAGAAAACTTTGCGAATATCTCCCAGAATCGTGTAAGATGATACCCAGCAAGCAGAACCAGGTTGCTTTGGGTAACAGCTGAAGAATTTGAATTATGAGCTGAACTAGAAATACTGCAGCCACAGCCGCCTCCACAGATTTCATAGAAAAGGCATGGCTTGCATTTTTTTTAATGGAGGTGGCTAACAAGATGCCTTTTGATATAGTTCTGATATAGTGAGGAATAAAATATAATAAGTTTGCTAAAAGTTCTGCTAAAAAGTTGGGATAAACTAACGTAACCTTAATATCAGAAATGAGACTCCCTCGTGTAGGCCCAGCACATGTTACGATACCAGTCTGTCTTCACTGCGTATAATTATTATTTAATAATGAAACATTAACAATAATAATTCTATGATAATAATGGTTATTATCAATAAAGGAGCTCAGTTGACCTTGTCAAGAGAAATTTAACACACGTGTCTGACTCTTTCCGAAGACTCGGTTGCACACTCTCAGTGTTCTAGAAACGGAAGCCCGTGGACATACTGACGGCATCAGCAGACGGCACTCACTTCCCCTCAGAAATGGCGTACGGCATCTGTCTCACTGCCTCATTTACGAAGCCGAATTTCCACCCTAAGTGACAAATCTTTTCAGTGTCTAAATGTCCCATAAGGATTTATGTACCTAATTCCATTCTGTCTGGGTTTAGGTCAAGAATGCCTCTAGGATCAGTGTTCGAACCTGGGCTTGCTACGGTTCACAAGAGCCCGCCCGCAATGCTGTGCTTCTTCCCACACGGGGAAGGTTTCCACAAAGCGAATGAACCAAAATGGATAATTTTACGATCATGCTAAAAACGCGAGCACTTTCTAGACTTCACTAGGAAAATCTGTCCCTCTGGTGGCATCGTCTGGCGTCACAACTCTGATGTCTTGCACAAATAAGCAGCTTATATAGAGGGCCATATGGTTAAGGAAAAAGAGATTGTCAGTAACTCCATTTGTGAAGAAAATTCTAACTAGCATTTTTTTTTTCAGTTCTAGGTTAATTTATTGACATCTGAGTTTATCATAAATAGCAATACACCCAAAGTATATTTCTCACCCCAAAGACTTTTGACTTTAGTTTCCTAGATAACATTCACACACACACACACACACACACACACACACACGAGTCAAGTCATCTATTACCCTGAAAAGAAGGGCTAAGGCTGTGTGGCAGCATCAAGAAGCACTGAAAAATAGGCCAAAATTAACAAGGTTTGGGCTGAGTTTGAAACCCATGCATTTCAGTCCTTATCATTGAAACTGGCCCCTGATTGATTGTCCCTAGAAATAACACCTGTTCAGTTCTCAGACCAGCTACATATATACCATAAATATCTTGGTTCTTCTCACTGTAAAGTATATGTTTTCTAAAGCCACAGGTGAAACTAACCTTTTAACTGTCTTCTGAGGACAGTGGTCATGTTAGAAATCAAGTGGAAGTATCAAATTCTGTTTGTGTTTTTAAGTGCGTAATCATAAAATTCATCCTTGGATTCTTAAAGAATGACAGTGTGTGAACGGAATCTGTCCACTCATTCATTCAGCACTCACTGGATTAAAACATGTTTGAGGAGCTTACCGCCTCCTTAGTCATGCATCCTATCATAACTAAGTTTTGAATCAGAAAAAAAACATAGTTGAACCACTATTTGTTAGATTTCGCACACAAATAGCCACAAGGGAGCACAGAAGACTTTTTCCATTGAAAAATATATGCCTTCTCTATAATAAATTAAGATATATCTTAATAATCTATATTTCAATTGAGGAAAAAACTAATCTAACAAAATCATTCTGTAAAATCCTTACTGCTTTGAGTTATATGAAAACTTGTTGCTAATTTGAGGCTTTCTAAATTTAAAGACAAGTAAGTTGAGTAATTAATAACCTTGAAATTTAAGAGAGTGACTAAGGACCAGCCAGGATGTTTGTTGCCTACACTAATTTCATTTATACAACCCTGCCCTAGTCACTGTTTTAAAAATCAGGCAGACACTACAAAATTTTCCACCTGTAAATATTAGTAACCCTCCTGAAAAATGTCCAGATTGACCTGAATGGACTTAAAATGTAGAAAGAAAGAATGAGGGTCATCTAAATTTAGTTTCTTTAACTTGCTAAACAGCAACATATTTCGTTCGATTTACTTAACTTCAGAATTTTCATTTGTATAATTTGAAC
>CM053511.1:53183060-53202127 GCA_028627145.1 Eidolon dupreanum
AAAAAAAAAATGATGATTGAGAATAATACAGGGTTTAGGAATGAAGTTTCTGTTACAAATCCACAGAGAACATTCCTCCTAGGAAATAAATTCTTATCTACGGTTGTCTCAAAAGATTTACTATCCTGAGAATATGGAGTAAAATAATATTAAAGGTCTGAAGTAATTATTTTGGTTTCAACTGTGGTTGAATGTACCCTGTCACACCATTCTGAAATTGTCGCAGATGAAATATGTCGCAAGTTTCGTGGGTTATAAAATTTGACTACAAAGAGAGCCATCCATTGAATGTTGCTGGACAAATTATGGAGTATGTTCTCCTTCTTAGCCCCTAAAATTATGCAGATAAAATTAGGCTAAGATGAAATACCAAGGACAATGTTAAGAAAATAAGTGTGTTACTAATGGATAACTTTAAATCAGAAAGAGGGGAAAGGCCGAAATATGGTAAAAGTCTCTGAACCTGGTCTACACGGCAGCCTGGAATGTTGAATCTAGACCACTGAGATGTATAACAAAGCTATCAACATTCCCAAAGCTATCAACATTGAATGGCCTACTGAACATTCAAGTTCAGTTCCTTTTGTTTGACATACTCTCATGCATGCTCCACAGAAAGGAAGTACGTGGCGACGCCTCGCCTGCTGTAACAGTGCCTCACATCAGGTTTATATTTAGCAGCAACTGTTATCACCCTTCCTTCACCTCTGTCCCCCATCATGTCCCTACAACAGACTCAGGCTCTATAACAAGGCCATCCGCAGAGGTCACTTAAACACGCCACGAGAGACCGATAATTTGGTAACAGGAAACTAACATGATACCCAGTTTATGATCAATTGCTATTCATGAAGAATTCCTATTTCGTAGTAGGTATGTCTTGCTTTGACAATCTGAAGCATATTAGGAAAAAGACGGCCCCCAACGCAACCCTCATCCCTTCCTCCACTTTGCCCTGTCAGCACGTGCTCCTTCCTCTGTACACTTTGTACACGTCCGGCTTCCGAACCCTAAGTTCCTCTGAGGGCGGCGATTGTAATATCTAAGTTTATATTATTTCTGCTAGAAAAAAATCTCTTATCACATGCTTGGCATAAATACATGTTTTTATGTGTACGTGTATACACACAGATGACTATTAATGTTCACTGATCTAATTTTATCAGTAAGACTGTGGGAGTAGCCATCTTTTAATTTTATCAGGCTAAGAGGGTTTAGTTGTTTCAATTTCTATTGCTTCGAAAGTTTTGACATTCAGCTTTCTGATATGTGTTTTGACTCTACCATATGGTCTGAAGTAAGAAAACCTCCTGCTGATTCTGATGTCCTCTCTTGTCCCCACCACTGTGGGACACCGTGCTTGTTCGTAAGCCCTGACGGGAAGGATGAGACTCTTTCGGATGCCATGAGGATGCTTTTCTCAGCATGAACCTCTGGGCCGCTGGTGGCGGCGTGGGGCAGGCAGCGGTGTGCCCGGCCCAAAAAGAGATGGAGTTCTAAGAACACAGTGATCTCAGTGCACCCCTTAGACACTTGAATCACCCCCAATAACCAGCTCATACACGGATCAGCTCTACGTGCTTTCCGAATCAAACCGTCTTCTTGTTACAAATGCAAGTTGATGCTTAGTGGGACTTTTAAATTCATAATCAAAACTCTTCACGGATTCAAAATTTTATTTTCAAAATAACTTTAGCACAAGACAAAAAAAAAAAAAAGAGTAGATTGAAGCTGACTGTGGCCCCTAGGCGTGCAAAATGGTAGTACTCGGCGAAAGAAATTGGGGACCTCTGAAGGGAGAGAGACTTTGGGGGGACTTTGACACGTTTCATTTTAATTTGTTTAGGGTCATGACAGGATATTCAAGAGAAAACAACCTACAGGCCATCAGAAACGGGAATACTGGCTTTGTGATCACTCTTCATGCAACCCTGGGAAGTGGGCATATGTAAAGTTTAAACATTACACGTCTTAAATACCTCCTGTACCACCACCAGTGGACTTCTACACCAGAAATAAAGTATGGAAATACACTTCTAAGACCTGTCTAAATTCCTGTGAACCCCAGGCTCCAATCCAACTTTCCTGCTCTGCACTAAACAACGATGAACAGAATCATGCTCTCCCCATAGCATCTAACTCACTTTCCCACCTCCTCCTCTCACTATAAATATTGACAAAGGTTACAGAACATTTCTACACTCTGTCCTGGGTGCTACAATGCTTCACTCTTCAAATACTTTTTTGGAAACTTCCATTTCACTGGAAGTTCTCAGATTTTCAAACATTATTTTTACAGACCTTGGAAACTAAATCGTAGCAGAATACAAGTTGTCAACTTTACATGTGTATTTCATAGTTCCTTCTGGGCTTAGGCTAAACAATATTACTTAACAATGAAAATCGAAAAAATTAAAAGATTCAAAGGAACAAAACAAAGCTCTTTGCTTTAAAAGAAAAAACTAAGCTCATGCTAATATAGATATAAATACATTCTGGAAAAAAATCTTAATATTATCTTTTGAGTACTTAGTAAATACAAAGTACTAGACCTATTTTTTTTTTTTTTTTTGCGTCTCACCAGAGATATGCATTTGTTTCACAGGTGAGAACACAGACATTGAGAGAGAGAGTTCTATTATTTGCCTCGAATCATACTGGTAAGCAGCCAAAACGATCCAAAACTCAAACGTTTCTCTTAACTGCCAAACGTAAATGCTTCCCGGAAGTTATCAAGTGACATAAATGCAAACATGGCATCTTAGAAGATACAGTAGTAAGAATAATTATAAGTAGACTTGTGTTCCAAACTAGTTTTTACTTCATTTTCAAAACCTAAAAACTTATTTTAGCCATGTTTTATATCTTGATCAGAAACATGAAATTAAAGATGTGTAAAATTCAAATTTTATACATTTATGAAATAACACTACGAAATACTTATTCATTAAAAAAAACAGCATGAAACATCAGAAGAGCCAATAAATAATGACACGATCAACTCTGGATACATTATTAAAATAAAAATAGATAATTCTTGAATATTTTAATTATTAATAAGAAAAGGAAAATAAATATCTTCTAGTAATTATAAGTTTAGAGTAATATTATGCAGCTGTTACATATATGTTTTATCTTCTGAAAGGATAATTTACATTACTATCTGAGAAACTCTTTTTAAGTTCTTCTCTATTTCCACACTGATTTATGGACACCTTAAAATATGATGCAGATTTAATGTAACTAACTAGCTCTGATAACTGTATCCATTTTACATATATATAATTTACATACATACTTACATCTATGCGTAGCTACATATATATTTTCTTTTTGTGTTCTTCCCTTTTTAATGAAGTTTCTCCTAGCTAATTCCTAATGAAAAACCACTAGGGGGTGACCAAACATCATTTCTTTTTCTTACCTTGTTCTGGTTACTAATATTTAGCTAATATTAAAATTGTATAAATGTTTTACTATAAATTAATTCATTAATATTTCTGAAGATTTTCCAAGTTACTAGAAATGTCTGAACAGAATTGAATCCAATACAAATTAGTCTCAAAAATTTTAAGTATTTCTAAATCCCACATTTTGTTTAGTCTTAAACAAAGCATTTGATTAAGCAATTACAATCCTCTTAAAATCGAAATAAAGGTCAAATGTGAACTATCAATTATTTACTCAAGCAAAAGTGAATTTTTTATTTCCTCTGAGATAATGTATTACATAAATTAACCACGAGTTGGAAAACAAAATATGTAATCTGAAAACAATGGGTCTTAGGAATATTTCTTAGCATTTGAAAAATTATATGTTAACATGAAGATAACAAACTATAATAAAGGGTAAGTCTATTTTTAGAAAAGTAATCAATTGGTTGACTACAGATAAATTATTGCTTTATTCTATTTTTTCTGCTTTATCTTGAAAAACATTAATAAAAATATATATTAATAACCACTAAGAGAAATTATAATAGTGTTTATGTAAAAAGAAATGTTTTTAATAGTTTTAACGCTTAAAGGTCTGAGGCTTGGTACGAAATTTGGAGAAAATACAAATTAAATTATCTATGAACGTTCTGAAACAATGAGCAACTATACTATAAATGTCTTTTATTTACAAAAATGGAATGAATATTAAATCAATGACAACAGAAAGAGAAGTGATTTAAAAAAAAAAAAAGTTGCCTATCAATTCTCCCAGCCTTTGGACCATGAAGCAGGCTCTTATAAATAAGCACGTCAATGCCATTCTCTCATTTTCCAGACAGAATGCGCCTCTGCAGTCAAACTACTGAGCTTTGCTCTCAGGCTCTGTCATTGGCTAATTGTGTGGCCCTGAAAAAACTAGCTACCCTCACTAAGCCACAGTAGGGAGAGGAAGTAGCTTTTCTCTCACGATGCTGCGAAGCGAATCAGCTGAGATGCTGTGTATGATGCTCTGAGCGGTCGGCTCAGTGAATGTGGAAACTTCACTACCTGAGAAGCTCTGCGCCTTGTGAGCGGGTTGGACAAAACACATGGTCGTCACAGAACTCCTGGCGTTGTCTCGCAGACAGATCAGTCATGTGTCATCCCCTCCTGTTTATGTACCATTCCCTCCTCTCATAGCTTTCAGAGTCTCCCTCACAGATGCCTCAGAATATCCCATTTTGAGGATTTTAAATGTTTAATTTAATTCGACAAAAGCGTTTGGAATCATAAATAGAATTACGATGATGACACAGCCATGCTCAGGGCCTGGCATTACGCTGGATTCAATAAGAGACTGAAATAAAATATAAAAACATGGTCTCTATCCTCTAAGATGAGAATGAGCTAGAGCAGATGACGGCAGGGGAAGGGAGGGGAGGAAATTAAATTTGTGTTGTTTTAAACCACCGAGTCTGTGGTCATTTTTTTTTACAGCAGCCCTAGGAAATTAATACAGAGGGACTTCCTCCCAAACCCTCACAGACTCAGAGAAGGAATGCCTAGAAGACTCAGCTTGCAAACGAAAAGATTTCTGAGCCCTGGGTGTACTGAGTAATGCAAAATTCTGCAGTTGGATAGAGAAGGCCTAATTGAAGTATCGGTGACAACTGAGTTATCCAAAGCGCTCCTAGATTGTCTTTGGTTTTATTTTGACGTCCGCGGTGCTACGGAACAGATGCAACTCTGACGTAAGGGAAGGGGTTGGTCTCTTCACCTGGTTTTTCTCACGGTGCCATCACATTCTAACAGACCCATCTGTCCTGGCCCCCCCACCTCTCACTAATGCAGAGGGGGTCGTACATGTGCTTCCTGATGGACCTCTCACACAATGCTCATCACACCTGTGTACTGAAAATGCAGAGTGCTGTTCCCGGTTCTCAACTATTTAATCTCAAGAAAAAATACAAATTAGAACTTATATGAATCTAATAATAGTAAATTATTATGTGCCAGGAATCCTGTCGGGTATATTCATGTATTATTTGATTAATCTTTTTTTTTTTTTTGCTTAAATAACTTTACTTTTTTCTTTAATTTATTGTTTTCGAGGCTGTCCACTATCGCCACTGTTATTCAACAATATTGGAAGTCCTAGCGAATGCGATCAGACAAAAGAAAGATATAAGAGGCATCCAAATAGGAAACAAAGTCAAACTGTCACTATTTGTGGATAACATGATTCTCTATATAGAAAACCGTAAAGACTCCACAAGAACATTACTAGAAACAATAAGCAAGTACAGTAAAGTTTCTGGATACAAAATTAATGTTCAAAAATCCATAGAATTCCTATACTCTAATATTTGATTAATCTTAACCACAACCTTCTGAAGAGCTCTGACTTCCTCTACTTAGAGATGGAGAAACTGAAACCAAGGAAGTTGCCAAAAGTCACTGGAGACAGCAGATAGGATTGTGATTCTAACATGGGTATGTCCTTGTCCAGAGACTTAGCATTTAATCAAAACAACCTTTTAAAGCAGATAATCTGCCCTACCTGAGCAGTTGGCTCAGAGTCAGGGGATTACCAATAATACTTGAGATTGCCTTTATCCTGCCCAGGGCAGCTATAAATCAGGTGATGGACAGGTAAGCCTTTAATAAGACGTTTTTGGTTGGAGCAAACCCTACCCAGAGCTATTCCTTCCATAAATGGCTACAGAATACGACGATAGTATTGAAAAATGTAGAAAGGGTTCTATAGTTAGTATAAAATTCTTGTTTTATGAAAGAAGAAACTGAAGGCAGAGATGATCAGTGATTTGCTTGAGGATTACATAGCTAGCTCATGATAGAACTTGGACTAGTATTACTGAAATTCTACAAGAACAAAATTGCTTTGTTGAACCTCTTGGAAAACATTTTAAAAAGTCAAGTACAAACTACTTTGGAAAGAACCTTGCATTTATAAAGAAACTTTATTGAAATTTTTATCCAATAATATTTAAATTACAGTGAAAAGGCATATGTACCAAGAGACCCCCAAATGTAACCACTAAGGAGAAAAATATCGAGTAGAAGTTATTCACACAGTTCTGTTTCTTCTTCAGATCTAATACAACCATTTTTAAAGTACATTCTTAATTCCAACATTTTGTCAAATGGTCAGCCAGCTAGATCTGTTATACTGCTTACAGAAACAAGTTCACCTTTGACCTGATCTCTGTCTACTTCTTAGTTACTGCTATTCTAATTAATGAAGTAAATAAAGAAATCACAAACTAGCATTTTGGTTACTTTTTAAAGATTTACACACAGTCAAACTGGTGGGGTGGGGGTTGTATGTTTGTTTATTCAGTTGGTTTTTAGCATACAGTTCTTTAGGTTTTACCATGTGTATAGATTCATGTCGGCACCATAACATCATCATCTGCATTCCCATCACCACAAAATTCTCCCTTGTGCCGTCCCTTTAAAGTCATTTGCTTTCCCCCTCCCACCCTCACTCTCAACAAAGCAATTTTGTTCTTGTAGAATTTCAGTAATACTAGTCCAAGTTCTATCATGAGCTAGCTATGGAATCCTCAAGCAGATCACTTTCCCCCTCCTACCCTCACTCTCTAGAAACCATCTATTTCTTAACTCTCTAGAATTCATTGTTTCTGTCCCTGTAAGCTTGCCTTTTCTACATCATACAAAAGAAATAAAATAGAATGCAACTTTTTGAGACTAGCTTCTTCCACCCAGTATCATGCCTTTGAGACTCATACATGTTGCTAAGTGGATCAGTACTTGTCCTTTTATATTGCTGAGTAGTATTTCATCATACTGATGCATACACAGTTTATGCAACTGTTGAAAGACTTTTGAGTTATGTCCAGTTTTTAGGCATTATAAATAAAACCACTATAAAATTCACATGTAGAATTTTGTGTGGACAAAAATTTTCATTTATCTAAGATAAACACTTAGGGGTGAAACTGCTAGGTCAAACCGCTAAATCTATATTTAACATTAGAAGAGACTGCCAAGCTGTTTTTCAGAAGAGCTGCAGTATTTTGCATTTACATTAACAAAATATGAGATTTCCAACTGCTTTGTATGCATGCCACCCCTTGGTATTGTCTGTTAGTTTGTTTTTGTTTTAGCCATTCTAAGAAATGTGTAATATTGTATAATGGTATGTCATTGTGGTTTTATTGTGCATTTGCCCCACGGGCCATTCGGAAGCAATTTTTTTTTTAATTTCCAATTATGGGTGTATTTTCCATATATTTTTATTAATTTCTAATTTAGTCTCATTACAGTAAGAGAGACACTTTGATGATTTCAATTCTCTAAAATTTCTTAACATTATCCATCTTACTGAATGTTCCATTTGCTTTGAAAAGAATTTATATTTCTGCTGTTGTTGAGTGGAGAATATACAAATGTCAATTAGCCTCAGTTGACTAATTCAACCGATTGTTCAATTTTTTAAGCATTTTTTATAATTGTTTTGTCTACTTGTTTGTTCTATTAACTAACAAGAGAAGAAAGTTAAAATCTCCAACTCTAATTCTGAATTTCTCAGTTTCTTCCTTTTTACCATGAGGTCTCTGTTGCAAATACTCAATTTTGACATTGCAGTGAAAAAGCAGCCTTTTGTACATAAATGTGGATTGTCACGTTCCAATAAAACATTATTTACAAAACAAGCAGCTAGTCCATGCGTTGTAATTTGACAACTCTTGCTCTAGATACCAAAGATTTAACCGTTAACTTCTCCCCCACACAAATCCCCCTTTTTCCCACCCAGTCTTTACAACAAATAACTACTATCAGTAATAACTGAATTGTTCATTATTAGAAATAAGCGTACTTTTTATAGTTAGGATTTTTTTTTTAATTTGAGATTAATATCAGTTTAATTGTTGTTGTTATTTTTCACTGATTATTTTGTTACATCAACTCCTATAATTTACTGAACAAGGTAAATTTCAACCAAGCAAAGACCTCTGTAAAAAATATATCCAGCCGGAAAGAGTTACCCAGAAATGGTCACTGATTCTACTGCCTTCTAAAATTTCTAGCAATGCTTCTTAAAATCAGTACAAAGTTACATTGGAAGATAATGTCAAGCAAGGGGTCAAATAGAACTGCCGCCTTCAGAAAATGAGAAATGATAAAGGGAATTGAGGGACTGAGAAATGGTAAAGATGATTTGAAGAAGAGAAATAAAAGTGAATTCATTTCTTTCCCCAGGGGGAAAAAAAATAGCGTGAAACTATTTGAATTCTTTCTTCGGTTTTTCTAACTCCTATTATTTTCATAATATGGTGTCCATATCTAATGTTATCCACCTATAGATTTTTTTTTTAGTGTCCTAGGTTTCATAAAATATATTAAATTTTACCATATCAGTCTGTCTTCCTGTATCACTTCCTAACCTGGAAAGCATGATATTAAATTTCACTCAGTTTTACATCCCACATTCCCACAAGTCAGAGTAAAACGTACTAGATAGAAAACACTGCTGTTTAAGAGTGAACCATTTACTTTGAGACATGAAAAGTCCTGCAACGTCCTATAAATCATTTCCATATTTTGAAAGTTCTACCAGGAAATACATCTGAAACAATAAATACTTATCTTTTCATTTCATAAATCTGGTAACGTGATTAATGTAAAATAGAAATGCCAATGATTAAAAAAAGTTACTGATTTATGACCTGACCCTAACATTTGTTTTTAATTTCACTTGTGTAGCACATCTGCTAAAAATTGTTATTTAAAACCAAGATTTAAAACCTGCTTTACATCCAAATTAGAGAAGCTCATAGAAGACCCGTCACATATATCTTTAATATTTTAGTTTCTAAGTATCACGATGAAAATTTGTGATTTCAGTGTATTATTTTTTAGATTAACTCTTCACAAATCCACTATACATACATGCAGCTGTTAACGTGACTGTCACTTAGAGGATCAAAGAAAAGAGTCTCACTTCCACAGCAGGGTCCTTGAGACCAAGCACCATGGGTAAAGTTGATCACTCAGCGGGACTATGTCCTTAAAGTCAGATATGACCAAGAGAATATAAAATCTGTAAGTTAGCAAAAGTCTCAGACTTCTTACAGAAAAGTGAGTTCAATTTAAATAAAATCCCAAGGGGCAGATCGACCTCAGATATGTCAATTCCATTCTAGAGTTGTGTGAAAACTGTGATGATGCTGTGATTTTTAGCCAGACTTTACAAAAAAAAAAAACACAAACAAACGAACAAACAAAACAAACAAACAAAAAACTGAGCAAAGTGCTCCTTATTTAGTTGGAGCGTTAGAAGCAATTTTGGAATTTCTGTTGTTGTCTCTAAGGAATAACTATAAAGTGTTTGTTATGAAGATGCTGCACTGTATGTAAACAAATAAAATTCCCACAAAATCAAAGAATGTCCCTTTCTATTTTTGCATTTCGAAGGTCTACTTGTAAAGGATAAATCATTTAAACCTCAGTTTTAATTTCAAAATAAATTTTACTTTAAATTTATTGGCTTTATTGGTACTAATAAAATATCCTTGGAAATAAAAATAGTAAAAAGAGTACATGAAACCCCTAATATTTAGCCTTCATATATGTATGCCAAATACCCCAATATAAACCCAATCATGTTTACCTTTTTGCTATGTCAAAATAAAAAGTATAAACCCTATACTAATTATTTCAGCTCTGGATGCAAAAATTCATCTGAAGCCAAAATCTACAAACCTTGGTTAGCAATTTAATGACAAATCTTGAAAGAAAAAGAAGCTATTGCCATATATGTTTTTGAACAAACAGAGCCTTGAGCTAACCATTATATGGTGCCAGATAGATTAAGAAAAAAAGTTTATTGGATATTTATAATCCCCAACCAAAAAATTTAGGTCGTATCTATTTTAGTCTGTACCATTTTTTTTTCATAAAAATTTTATCTTTCTATTTGCTAAGAGAGTCAAAGTGCTTTCATACAACAGTGAAATTACTATTTACAGTTCCGAGGAAGTCTCACTTACAACTTTGAAGCCATGAGTATTTGTTATAGTAAACGATATTTGTTTTGGAAATGTGTATTTCTTCAGTTAATGCTGAATCCTATGTTGTGAAAGGTAATGAAATTCACCCATCAATCTTGTGATAATTAACCCTGTAAGGCCTCATTATCATTATTCTGTCACTTCCTGTATACAAAAATGGTCCGACTTATTAGTAGGCATCGAAACTTTTAGTTCCTCTCATCTTGTTACAGAAGTATGTGTTAAAAACAGGATGTGAACATCTCTAAAAAGCAACACAATCCAAGTTTCTCTTTGACAAGTACATATCATGCATTATTGAAAATACCTATTTAGCTTTATTTTGTAAAATTTATCATTATAAATTATTGAATGTATATTTTTGCTTCAAATGAACATCTTTGCCAATTTCCCTATCTCTCCAATTAGAATTCCATTCTTTCAATCATCCAAGCAAGTCATCATAATTTTCTTATTTGCCTTCAGTTCTCATGTTCCACTATAAAGTGATTTACAACTCAGTTTTAGAAGAAAGTTTCCTGAAGAATCAGAATACTTCCTACTATGTGATAGAGAGACCTTGTGACTCAGTTTATTTATTCTCAGTTGGGATAATTGTACCACAAAAAAGCCATGGAGTAGTGTTAACCCTCGATTATTACAACCATTGTATCCTACTTTGCATAAAATTGGCAGATAAATATTCAACAAATATTTATTGAGCATAGATTATATGTGGTTGATTAAACCTAGTTTTTATTACAATTTAATTTCTATCTCTATGATTTTAATGGTAAAATTATATTTTAATGTTATATTAGATATTGCCTCAAATATTTCTGGAAGTAGATACTTGTATAAACACAAAATGGAAAAAATGCATCTGACTCATCGGCAAGTCCTGCGAATTCCTTCTTTCAAATATTTTTTATATCCTTTTTGATTTCTGTAGTTATCTTAAGGGAGGACTCCCTCTACCTTAGCATGTCATCTTTTGCACACAAACTTTTTTAGGTGACATTTCATAGTAAGAGAAGTCACTGTAAATTACAGCGCCATACACATTGTATGACACTCTTTCATTCTCCAGTAGTATGTCTAAATACATGCTGTTGTACACTGAATTGGTCCCCCCAATTCATATGCTGAAGCTCTAACCCCCATGATGACTATATCTGTAGGTGGAGCCTTTAGGAGGTAGTGGAGGTCAAATGAGGCCATGAGGGTGGGGCTCTACTCCTGGTGGCCTCGTAAGAAGAGGAAGAGAAAAAGATCTTTCTCTTTCTGCCCTGTAAGAACACGGCAAGAAGCTGGCTGTCTGCAAGCCAGAGTGTCTTCACCAGACCCCGACCCTGCTGCCACCCGGGGTGATCTCAGACTTTCAGCCTCCAGGACTGTGAGAAAATTAATTTCTGTTGTGTAATCCAATCTGTGTTATTTTGTTATAGCAGCTGAGCTGACCAACACAGAAATGATGTCATGGAGTTCCACCAAGCTTTGTGGTCGTTCTGCGATGGAGGTATTGAATGTTAGCCCAAACAATAACAACGTGGCACTTTGATTCACATTTTGCTACTATTTTTCATGGATAATCTACTTAAGGTACCCATTGGTGACCAGAGTAATAGGCAAGGGAAGATGTATATACAGCTGACCCTTGAATGACAGGGTTTAAATTGTGGGTCCACTTGCATGCAAATTTTTTTAAATAAATATGCAGTCAGTCCTCCATGTCCATGAGTTTCACATTTGCAGAGTCAACAAACCACGGGATCTGTATGCGGAGAGCAACTTAAGCGACAAGAGGATTTTTGACTGCCCAGGGTCGGCATCCCTAACTCTCGCTTTGTACAAGGGTCAGCTGTATTCATGTCCTGGAGAATGATAATATCAAATAAGTAAGTCCTCACTTAAAATCATCGGTAGGTTCTGGAAAACTGGGACTTTTAGCAAAACAACATATAATGAAACTGATTTCACCATAGGCTAATTGATATAAACAACAATTAATCTCCTACAGCATATCTGTGGTCACAAAATCATCACTAAACTTCTAAATAAAGACCCAAAACCCTTCTAATATTAAACGTTGAAATAAATGTGAGTGGCACATACATTTAAGAAAGATGAATAAAAACAAGATCATTCTTTTCCAACCCTCTTATTCTAATTTAGGATTGCAGGTAGCCTCAGCCCATGCTGGTAGCTCAGGTCACATGGCAGGAACCCACCCTGAATAGGACACACTCATTCAGACTGGGACAACGCAGACATGCCAAGGCACAGGAGGACACCAGAGATCACGGAAAAAGCCCACGCAGACACGGAAACAATATGCAAACTCCAAACAGACAGGGTCCCAGCTGGGAATAGATTTTTTTTTCTCATCATCATTATATGGAAACCACATTGAACTAAATGATATTATTTGAGGACCTGCAGTATTATAAATTCATACCCTTGAATCTACCAGCTCTCGCCAACAGTAGGCCAGACCACCATAGTGTCATTGGGTCATTTCAGTGCCTTCTGAAAGATCGCACTGCTCACTGTCCCTACCAGTTACAAACATCTTAAATTACACTTTTTAAAAGAGTTTCAAGGCTCAAGATCCTACGCTGTCTATGAAACAAATTTTAATATCAAAGCCCAGGTCTAATGACCCTCAGTAAATACTTGTATAATTAATTTTCCATCTTCAACATGTTCTCACCATCCCCAGAACTTGCCATGATCATTCCTGCCTTTTTGACCTTGGTTTGTCCTATGATCGACCCCCTACCCAAAATACATGCCATAATCCTATACATTCCAAAAAACAAATACAAAATCCGTTTCCTACAAGAAACTTTGCCAATTCCAAACCACGTGGACATGTTTTTCCTTGCATCTTTTGACCTGAAGTTGACATTCTAGCATTGCGTGCATGTGCGTGTGGCATGCACTCCGAGCATTTCTGGTATCTTATCACCCCATCTAGACCATGAACTTCCACAGGGCTTCCATTTTCAGTACCTAGTCTTCTCCATTAAGCCTTCCCCAGAAACTTGATCTCATATAAGCTCTCTATTGTGACTATTTGGTACTTATGTTCTATGGCTTTCATTTGCCCCTTTATTGTTCTATGGCTTTCATTTGCCCCTTAATTATGCTATTTGCTACTTGTCCTGTGTTATTATTATATTTTTCAGATATTTTCGCTCAATTTACTAGATTTAATGTTCCTTGAGGTCACCAGCTTTCATGCTTATAAAGTCGAGAGCTGAATTATGTAAAAATTTGCATATATATAAAGAGACATAAAATTCCAGCCTGAAGGGCAAAGGGTCAGAAGTCAGAAGACCTGGGGGTCTAGTCCTTGGTTTAGCCAAGTGACCACATTAGAATATATGGGAAATGGCATGCATAGTAACACACTCATCATAATAGTTACATGTTAAATTATCCCTCTCCAGTTACCTAAAAGAACAGCTCGAAGACCACACCGTTCACTCCTATCTGTTCAGTCGTTCAGTAAATATTTATTGAACACCATTAACTAAAGTATTAAAGTAAGTTTCTCAAAACCGACAATGCCCTATGAAAATGTAGAGAATTATCAAAAGCACTGAAGAAAGTTGACGTTCTGTCGAGTTATTATCAACTCGAGTTCAGCTAGGCATAGGATGGAATAACTTTTCATAATATCACTACGTCAGGAAATTGGCACTCCTATCCATCTATAAAGTGGTCTTAGTTCAGGTTCACCAGGAGCAGAGATTGAGAGGGAGATTCTTGTGGAAGTGATTTGTTAGAGACGGCTCCTGAGTAAGGGAAGCAGGTTAGAGCAGTAGAGAAGAAAAAGATAAGCAAGGATGTAGTCTTATACGAAGATCGGCTTCAGCCCGCCTTGACTCAAAGTCTAGCCAGTTGTACCCAATGACCGTGGTCCCCTGTCCTGATGATGAGGGCCACAGCCTTGCAAGTACAGCAGCATTCTTCATAAGAAAAGCAATTCTTTAGAGAAGGAAGTAGCTATGGGTTACCGGCCAACATTCTCATCAGCTGGGGCTGGATTTCCTTCCAGTAAAGGCAATTGGAGAACAGCCTCTACTCAGAGGAGTCACTGGAATTCATAATGACAACAGCGGCACCGCAAAGCTGTGACGTGCTCTCTGAATTTTCAAAGAACGACTGACTGACATCCACTATGGTCTTTCACGATATTCAAATTCTTTGAAAACTGATGTTCCTTGAATTATATGTAAGTTCTTATGAATACTAACACTTTAGTACCTGGCATTGCTCTTTCTTATGAAAATAGAAACCTAATTATGTTTTGAAAACAGAGCCAGGAGACTCTTATTTGTTTTGTTGATTCTGTTAGCTGCTAAGAGAATTATTTAAATGTACATAGGTTTAAGCAACTCTGTGTTTACTGGAAACAGCAAGCAAACAGTTGTTGGATACATATGATAAGATTAGGTAGCCAATATGCCAAATCTATACTTTGGGTATACATTGTAAGCACAAAGTAAGTAAACAGAATGGTATACTTTCCATGCAAAACTGAAAATGAGCAACTTTTCTAGAATGATAGGTTTGCAAAAATGGACATTTGTATGAACAGTTAACGGCAGATAATACTAAATATGTGTTTATCCACAATGAAAATCAGAGCTTTGGTTTTTCACTCTTACCTGTTTGTTCTTAAGGCAAAACCAAGTAATTGAATATATTACTAATTAGCACGCATTTATAGGGTGAATTCCCACGTAGCAGTTTCCATTAAAAGGTAGATGCAGAAACAATAGCATCTAATAATTAACTGTTTTAAGAAACAGAACCATAAAACTTTTAAAATTATAAATAAGTACCAAGATATTCATTTAAATGATTTATAATGGGAGAATTTTCCTTCTTTGTCCTTAGTACAAATGCCCAGACATCGTGATCAACATTATATAATATTTTTCGCAACACTTTACAACATTAAAAAACAAAACAAAACAAAATATACAAACAAACAAAAAAAACCTCTTAAAGGCCTGGAAGGTTCTGTGATTAATAATAAGGAGAAAGGGGAAAAAGGATTCTTTATCTTTTTTTTTTGTTTCTCTTCCCGCAGGTGGGAAAGGAACACCTGAAAACACTTGGCCTTCCTGGATGAACCTGAAGTTCACAACTTCTCAAACAGTTTTGGGTGTTGGTTCCTATTTGAATTTTTAGAGTTACCCAATAACATAAAGGACACCAGGAAAAAAAAGGTTTTCTTACCTTTTCCACTCTGTATGTAAATTGACTCTATTTTCATAGGGTTAGATTTGGCTACATTAATAGAAAATGTGTAAGCAAATAACCTCATAATCTAAGGTGAAGACAACTTTGATAAAAACTCAAATGCACACTTCACAAGGAAGTCTATTGATAGAGTTGACAGGATTAATGTCAAGAACTTCTGTTCAATGAAAGGCATCATAAACAAAGTTTTCAGAGATTTGACAAACTGGAAAAAGGTTTTTAAAATAATCAAAATTAGCAAGAAGTTAACATCTAAAATATACACGGGATTTACACATCCATAAGAAAAAGATAAGAATCCCAGTGTAAAATGTGGGTAAAACTAGGCAATCCACTGAAAGCCAAATCTGAATTAGTAAGTATACGAAGAGCTGCTCAACTCTTAACTCAATAGACTGTCAAAAATTAGAGGTCAGCCAGCTATTAGCGAGATATCAGCACCCTTGCATAGTGCTGATGGTCATATAATACACTTGCACAGCCATCGTGGAAAGCAATCTGGGTACACTTACTGGAAATGAATATGATCCAGTAATCCATTCTAGGGATGCATCCTGGAGAAATTTGAGTCCAGGTTCATAAGGGGACAGGCACAAAGATGTTCATTGTAGCAGCAAGTTAGAAGCAGCTGGGTGCCCATCACTGTAGAAACAGGTAAATAAAATGTGGGGTATGCAAACAGTAAAATACTACCCAGTACTCAAAAGCAATAAACTAGTGTTACATATGGCAGCATGGGTGAATCTCTAAATGGATATTTAAAAATTACAAATTGAATGAAGCCTATAGTATAATGTCATGTATGTAAATGAAAGACAGATGCATATATAAAACAGTACCATATATGTTTCAAGGAACCACATATATATCCAGAGATATCTACTATCTTAGAGCTTAAATGCTATACAGTGGTTCTTCCTGTTAGGAGAATGGTAAATGGAGTTAAAATGAAAGATGAAAGGAGAAACAAAATGGAAAAAGACAAGATGCCTTTGCATGGACAGCTAATATACGTGCTGAAGTATTAACTCAACACCCTGCACCTGAGATTAAAAATATATAAATTATAAAACTGCAATGCCTGTCCTTTGTAAAAAAAAAATAACAACATGAACTAAAAATGTATATAAATATTCTCCTTGTTCCTTTACTCACTGTCCCAGAACATCCCCAGCTTGCATTATCTCCTTGAAGAGACTTACACCATCACCCCCTCATCCTGGGTGAACTCTACCTAGCCGATGACATCCTTCAAGGCACAATTTCAGTTCTATTTCTCTATAAAACCTTTCGAATTGTTCCCCTCACGTAAAAACGTCTTCCTGAAACCAATGACTTTTGCATTCAGTCCCACGATATCTAAGTCTTAATACCAAACTGGATACATTGTTCTCTCTTGCTCTATATTGTTTTGTACTGGGCTTTTTCTTCTACTTGTTAACTTCCTAAGGAGCAGAGAGAACTCTTGGGAGCCTCCTGTAGTGCCTAGAACAATTCTATGTACATAGGAGCATCTCAATAAGTATTTGGATCCATAAATTTTCCGTTGAGATTTGGAAGTGTGGTGGCAAGGGATGGATAGATGGGATCATAACCGAAGGCCGGAAAACACTTATCTTTTTGCAGCTGGGAATAAGTTTTGAAAATGGGGAATAGAGATTCCTTTTGGAATTAGAGTTCCCTCTGGAACTAAATGAGAAAGAGGTAGAATAATTTCTTTCATCTGTGAATAGAGTAGCCCTCCGATCAATGAAAGGAGATGACGTTTGCTTCCGGTTCCTCTATTTTCCCTTTCCCTGGTGTTATCTTATCCAAGACTATCACTAAATTTTCCCTGAACACTTCAAGAAATTTGTTTTAACTTCAATCTACAAAATAAAGCTAGTAAGAACCAAATGAGAATGTGTTTCCTCAATCTAGGACACTGTTCAACAGCCCCTTCTCCCCACTTTTAAAAGAAACATGCTTCTTTGGCTTTTGATGAAAATTATCGTTTAATTGATTGTTTAATGTATGAATTCATTTGTATAAACTAAATTGTGGTAGGTTATTCCCCTGCAGGCTGTGTAAGAAAGAGATGCCCTACATAGCGAAGTTGATAAACTGAGTTGGATTCTCACTGAGATTCAAAACCTCGTTTAGCTGTGCTCCGCTAACGATTTGAATGAGAGCCAAAGGTTGTCTCTGAAAGGGAAATTGATCTGTGTGTAAGAACAGGAGGTTGGAGCTTTGAAAGGAGACGATATAGCTTGCTCAGCTCTTTGGAAGATGCAGAGTGTGGATTGGCTCCAGGGAATGGTGATTGAATGGAAAGTAATGCAAGGTGGAAAGAATCAGGGTTATGATATAACAAAAGGGTATATCTATTTCAGCTAATTGCTTGTCTTGGGATCTCGAGTGAGTCAGTAAACATCTCTGAACCTTTGCTTTCTTTTTTAAGGAGGTGGGAAGATCTCTAATTCATATTCATCTATGAATATTATCATCAGCTGAAAAGATAATTTGGCAGCTAAAAATAAGAGCTTCATAAACAAACAAAAGCTTAGAAACACAAGAGAAGAAACTGAGCTTCATTCATTTTTGTAACTGGCTAATAATGAAAGGGGCCTGAAACATTACAGGTGCTCAACAAATATTTGTTAAATAAATACATCGGAAAAATGGAATAGATCAGGAAGGAAGTAAAGTCGCAAGAGACCGCCAAGACCAAGAGACTCTCAGACCAGGCATGTAGGAGGCAGAGGAAGGAACTTAGGAAGACAGAGACGAAAATGTCCTCTTCACTCAGCGGTCAGAACCAGGGAACAGCTGCGGGAGCTAAGGCAGCTATAGCACAAAAATGCTGAGAGTCCAATACATGTAGAGGAGATTAGCAGGCATGGTTTAGAGAATTAAGATTCACAGTTCTAATGCCACCTTAAACGACATGCCTGAACATTTGAGTTTACATTTGAGGCAGCTAGGAAGCAAGGTAAGGAAAGGAGGTAAGAAATGCTGTGAAATCATCATGGGTAGGATCAGATAGACCAGAATTTAAAACCAAGCTACCATTCAGTAGTAGTATAAATATTGCCAAAAAAAAAAAAAAAAAAAAAAAAAAAAAAAAAAAAATGTAGTCTCTCTGAGTCAGCTAGAAAATGTCTCTAATTGAATGAAAATTATAGTATTTATTTGTAGAATTGATTTTAAGATTAAATAAGTGAATATATGAAAAGGACCTAAAGCACACTAGTGTTTTTTTAAATTGTTATCATTGTTATTGTTTTGTTGTTTCTGTAGCTTTATTATCCAGCCATCCCAAACTTTGTCTTGATTTCAGTTCAGGAACCTGTAA
>CM053511.1:53202627-53279725 GCA_028627145.1 Eidolon dupreanum
GGCAGATTCTGCGACTCTGACCCAAGCAGGCCGCATTCTGTCTCGTGCATGCCTCCCTTCAACTACCCCGACCAACCCTAGTTTTGACGTCACCTAGCACGTGGGGAGCCAGCGGGCTCTCTGCGTTCAAGGGTGACGGCGCAGAGGGCCAGGGGAGGAGGGCAGGTGAAGACGAGCGAGGGCTGGGTTTCACGTTGGGGGACTGTTCTCAAGTGTTTGGGGCAATCTCGGTTCCACCATCTCAGGCAGGAGGTGTGATTCCTCTGGGGAAATGGTGGCTTAACTCGGACGGCTGCGTGACGGGACAGCCTAGGGACCAGTTTCAGGTCATGTCATGTGGCCGAGGCGCGGAAAACCGGGAGCGTGCTGCAGGCCGAGCGTGGGGCCCGCGGCTGGTCTGCTTGCTGGCTTCGCCCTCAGAGCGGGACGGCGGAGGAGACAGGGCTGCACGGCTGCTGCGGGACCGGCGACGGGGAGCCCGCGCGGCGCAGAGCCAGTGTGAGGGAGGTGAAGGTGTGAGGGCAGCGGGGTGGGGCGGAACAAAGGCGCGGTCGGGCCGCCGAAGGCCGCGGAGGCGGTTGGGTTTCCCGGGACAACCGCCCGAACGCCCGCGGCGGGAGGCGGGCGGAGGCGGCGGCGGCGGCGGCTGCCGGGGGCGGGGCGCCAGGAGCGCCCGCCCCTTCAGAGCCACGCCCCCGCCGCCGGCCAATGGGCGCCCGGGATGTTAGCGGGTGGGAGGCGCGGCCGGGCCGCCGCTGCAGGCGCTGGGTGGCGGCGGGCGCTGCCCCTGGAGTCCGACCGAGCGGGAGGCGGTGGCGCGATGGAGGGACTGGAAGGTGAGGAGGCGAAGGGATGCGGGCCGGGCGGCTGAAGCGGGCCGGAGTAGTCGCGGGGCTCCGGACTCCGGCACCGCGGAGGCGAGGGAGGGTCCGGAGCGGCGGATCCCACCGTGCCTCCGGGGGTCGGGCCGGCTGGAGATCGACGGCCCGCGACGCGGCGGGGCTGCCGATCCCCAGGCTCCCCGCCGAGCACGGTCCGCAGCCGGGGCTCGCCACCCCGCCCCTGATCCTGCCTGGCGCACGCCTGGTCTCGCCTGACTCCTCGGTGTCCTGTTAGTAATCACAGCCGCTGGCCAGCTTTTATTTTCCCTGCAAAGTGTACTCTCCGTTGATGTCCACGGCCTCCCCACCTCCACTGTTTGCTGCTGCCCTGGGGTGTGTCTCCAGCCTCGAGCCTCTGACACTTGCTTTGGCCAGTTTCCCTAGGTAACCTTTTTTTCCATTCCTGCAGCATCTTGTATCGGAGGGATGCCAAGAGCATCTTCCAAGGAAGTGTCACTGACCAGCTTTAGAGCCGGGACAATAGATTAACAGGAAGATTTAAGGACTTATTTACGACGACCGTGTCAGGAAGCGCCAGCATTGATTCCTCATCTTTGGGTTTATCCTTGTGCTGTTACCATGACTCCAGATTTTGCTTTGTTCCCAATTCTTTCCCTTTTTCTCTATTCGCTTTACCCATTTCATCCTGTGTAATATAGCGTTCACCTAAAAACAACAAAGGAAAAAATATATACCCCAACTAGCATCGGCAACAACAGTTTAGAATTCCTTTCCAAATTGTGGTTAATCCTTCGATGAAGAATAAGCCTGCAGAATTCAAAGATCCTCTTGTCTTGATTTAGCTCTTTTTTTCCTCCTAATTTACATAGATTCGGATGGAATTAATAAGCGGAGGCACTGAGGCTCCTGGCATGACCGCATGCCAGAGAATAAATGATCTGAGGTTGTGTTATGAAGTGAAAAGCAGTAGCTAGTAACTTTTGCAGTTGCCGAAGCTCATCAAAAAGCAAAGGTGATAATAAGCATGATAGAATTTCATGCTTTTGCTTTGAGGTGAAGTTCTCATAGCAAACACCTTGAAGATGATGATAAAGAATTCTGATGATTTTCTGTTTGTGGGCAGCTGCAGTATAGTATGATAAATGGAGGTCTTGTTCTTTGCTTATTTAGGCAGATCATTCAAGTTTCTATGAAATAGGAATTGTAGTGATAGTACTCCTTACTTTCAAGATACTTTTGTTTAGAAGACTCCCGGAAGCGGCTTATTTTTTTAATGAAATTTAAAACACGTGGTATTATAGCATAGTGGGTGGGAATCCTCATAAGGTAATACACGTAAAGTGCTTAAGAACATTTTCTCTACAGATTCTTAATTAACATTTGTAATTAAGGCAAAGATCTTCATTTGATTTTTCACTTATGTATGCTAAGCACCTAAAACAGTGTCTGGCAAAGAATGGGTACTCAGTATTTCTTGTGAAATAAATGACTTTATCTATAATAGGTACCATACTTGGCCCTGGGGACACAGCGAAAAATAAACAGTCAAAGCCCAGCTCTCATTGAGCCTGCGTTTTAGTGAACTTTATATTTTAGCAATGCCAAGAGATTACTATTGAAATAGTAAATGGAATATTACTAAGAATGCTTTTAAAGTATAATGAAAACCTGTTATAATATTTGATTGCTTTATTTCAAAACCAAATATAAGTGACTGCTCATGATTTTGTATAATCTATCTGAGCGCCTTTGCATTGCGCAGGTGATTAAAGCAAAGCCTTTCATTGTGTTTTGCATAAAGCTGCTGGCCTATACATACATCAAAGGGCAATAGAAGAGTTTGGGAGAGTTCTGGTCTCCCATAAGACTTTTGTCTGTAAAATGGAGAGATGGTAAATGCTAAGCAAATGTTACTTACAGATGTATATAGCATTGTCGTTCCTTTCATAACACCTTGGTAAGTGGTTATTAACAGTTGTGATGGATCGTCAGGCTGCCTATTCCTCTTTGGGACTGCTACAGGTAGCAGCGCTTGGTGGTCTGCCTTCTAAAATTCGATGAGAGATCTGGTTGCTCTTCTCCGATGTAGCCCTTGGTCTAATTGAAGACAACCATCCTGTCCCATTAAGGTTTCTTTTCGTTTCATTTTTTCCCTAGTCTAAACACTGAAAGTTTACTGATAATTCTTCATCTTTATCATCGTATCTGGCATTCTTTGTTTTTTGGTACCAAGTCGGATGCTAGGTGTCTTAACCAATGTGTTCGGGAGGCCTTTGTTTGGATCCTTGCTTTGTTTCCTCTTACCTCTTTGATTCAGGCGGTTAATCTGAACCTCAGTTTCCTCAGCTTTAAAGAAACAGAACTTTAAATATCAACCCGCCTGATTTATATTAAGTATTAAATGAAGTAAGTGCCTGGTACGTAGGATGGATCAAGTCACAGGAAGTGTGTTAGGGGCTTAAGAGTACTTCAGTGTAGGTAAAACAGCATTCTTGAAAGGGACTGTGGATCATCTCACTAGATGACCATGGCAGCAGAAAGAGGAGGCTGGAAATGATGAGGATTTGGACAAAGACAAAAGAGCAGGATTAAAACGGGAGGATAGATTTAGAAGGCATTTCTGAGATGGAGAGATGAGGTGTGGCTGCTGGATGTCATGGGGAAAAGGAATCAAAGATAAAGCAGCTTTCCGGCTTGGACAAAGAGATAATATTAATAACTTTATCCAAGAGGAAGGCCAAGTTTGGGAGATGAGGTCATGAGTTTGGCTTTCGAGATGTTGTATTTGTACAGTACTTGGGGGATTTCTGGAGGAAAAGTCTCATCGGTACTTGGAAATGCCTGTCTGGAGTTTTTAGTTCAGTAGTCATCAGCCTGTGACAGCAAACGGACACATCCACCCGTGAAAGCCAGATTTAACAAAATGAGGAAAGAAACTTGAGTGGAACCGGTGCTGCAGGGGTAATTAAACGGCAGATTGGAGCGTGGGGGGGGGGGGGTGCTGTTTAAATAGGTTTAAAAGTTGTCAAGGAAGGGCAGTGAGGGGAGAAACTAAGTATTTCGTAGTGACTGTGTGCCCCTAGAGAGCCCGTGGTGTCTGGTGTTCCTGGACATTAAGTACTAACCAGGTCACACCCTGCTCGGCCTGTGAGGTCTGAAAAATGGGCTTTGGAGAGGCAAACGCCGCCCAAGTCAGGAGAGGACTTTGCAGGTGGGAGGGATTCAGGAGCAGAGCCCGATGCTGCAGAAAGGCCCAGCAGAATGCGGGTTCAAAAGAGAGCTCTGAATCTGACAATGAGTAGATTCATGGTGTTTCTTAAGGTCTCTAATGTCTGCTTTTCAAAGAAGCTTTCCCCGACCCTACCTGCTTCTCACACGTACGTACAGCGTGACGACCTTCCTCCCTCTCCTTACTGTGCTGTTTTTCTAACATTGTGCTTTCTGCCACCTGCCATTTTATATACTTACTTTTATTTATGTTTTTTCCTGTTATATGAGTAGATGTTTCATAAGATTAGAGTCTTCGATTTTTTTCATCGCTGTTTGCCTACCTCCTAGAGCAGTTCCTGTCTCATGCTAGGTGCTCATTAAGGACGCATTTGTTGAATTAACAAACAGATCTACTTTAATGTAGTGGTTAGACCTAATAAAGTTTGCCTTAGGTTTAGACGGGAGTGCACGCGAGGCAGGGAGGAGCTAGACAGTGAACTCAGGTCCATGTTTCCAAAATGCGCTGCCGAGGATGTTGGTCCCAGATACCTCTTAGGGGCAGAAGGGATTCTGTTGGGCTAACAATGGCATTTTAAATCTCTCTTTTAAGACTCAGAAAGTTCTGTTGTAAGAAAACCCATTTGTTTCATCTAGGGTTTTCCAAACATTTGACCGTGGAGCAAGGCACATGAGGGTGATCGATGAAAGTAGAGAAAATGACTAATCAGGGTCAGACTAGGTAGAAAAGGAAATACAGCCAGGAACGGGTTGTCACGAAAATGCCAGTCACTCCGAGCTGAAGGAAGCGATGTAGAGAGAGGTAGAAGGCAGAAGACTATAGTTAAGGAGAGAGTTTGAGTATTTTCGGATCCAGAGGTCGACCCTTTCTAAGTTAACGGTGGTTTTTGCCGAATTGGAGAGCAGGTGACTGAAGTGGAATGGAGGGTGAAGGTTATGTGTCGAATAGGTTAAGTGAGTGTTGAAAATGTAGGATGAGCTGAAAAAGGAAAATCTCGTAAGATATTAAAGATTATTGACATGGAAGTAACTGGCTTTTTAAAAGGATTGTAAGAAGAAAGTTGGTATGACAGTTGCTGTGTGCTTCAAGAGATTCGATGACTTTTAAAGGTTGGATTCAGATGAGGAAGTAAACATACTTCCTCATCTGAGACAAGACTGTCCTTAGTTTCCAAGATTTTCTCTTGAAAATGTTCTCTCCTATTTTTAAAATTTATAGATTTTAGAATGTCATAGCTATTTTAGATAACAGCATATTGTTTCACGTCACCTATATAGTAGTAATATATAAAGATACCGTTTTGACCCTTATTATTTTGCAGGTTTTGGAGTCGCTAAATACAGCAGCTCATAACAGAATCAATAATGTGTGCAGGATAAATTTCAAAAGAAGAGATTGGCTTCCTGAAAGATTTAGAATATTAAACTACTTTTTATGCTTGGTTCTGTCCATCAGTTTGCTGCGTTCCATGGTGTTTGCACTCTGCTATAATAATCACCCCAAGTATCATCGCTCTGCTGTATTTATATAAGCCACACAATTCACTAGCTTCTGCTACTCAGGAGAGATTATTGGAGTTTGCTTGCATGCCCTGGAGAGTAATATATTTTTTTATTTCATTGGTTATGAAGCATTTTATATGTAACTTTTCAGTCAATCCTCTTAAATTTCAAGGTAGATGGAGCAGATTTTATATCCTCATTTAACAGATGCTAAACTGAACCTACCTATATGATTAGTCATATGTTTTCTTCTAGTTCATATAGTGAAGACTTTTCCAACAAGGAGAGAGTCGGCATACTTTTTCCTGAAGGCTCCCACAGATTCTCAGTTTTGTATTTAGACAAGTGCAAGTAATTTCATCAACATATTATACACACTACCTGAAAGATTCATCCCACCCTCTGCAGCTGGTCAGTTGGTTTAATCATTCTTACCTAGGACCAGCTATTTTTTTTTTTTTTTTTTATATAAGACCAGTAAGAGAGGTGTCTTATCATCCATGTACTTTTTGTGCTAAAGTGGTCCTAAGATAGATTTTATTAAATAAATATGGTATATCTATCATGGTAGTTTAGAGGTAGAAGAGGGCCGAGTAGGTCATTTAATGTCCTTATTTTATACAAGAGGAATCTGAACCTTAAAGAAGTTAAATATCTTTTCCAGGGATTCATGAGTAACAGAGCTGAAACTTGAACTTAGATAATATGAGACAAATTCCAGTGCCTTTTCTGCTACACTCATGTCTTTTCATGAATACCGTCAAACAAGTTGTGCCTTTGTGGCTCTACAGCATAAGCGGCTTGTCATGACCTGTTGGTAATTCCTTCCAGGGCGATGTTGACACCAACACACATGTGTATGCCATATTTTGTAAATTATAACACGGTGCCATAAAACCAGCCAGTATAAGAGGAAATTATAAATTTATATATCTTTTTAAATTTATTTTGGATGGAATAGTTATTTCAACATTTCTTTTCTGAGATCATTGTTTTTAAGTGCTTTTTATTTAATGCCGTTACCTCTCTTTTATACTTTTTGGTGATACTGATTTTTTTTCTTTTATAGATAATTTGAATATGTTTGATAATTTGTAGAAATTAATCCCAGGAGTTGGATTTTATCATATGGTAGTTTTTCTAGTTGCTCTTAGTTTTAAGTTTCTGCACTTTAAAAAATGGGAGAGCTTCGGTTCTTGGACATATGAAGACATAAGCCACATGGACTGTTAGCTTTATGAGAGTAGTAGATGTAGTGCACCCTCATGTCACCATTCTTCGATACATGCCTGGCAAGTAGTAGGTGCCCAGGTAGGCACTCACACTGCTCCCAGGGGCTGGCTGCTTTTTCTCAATAGTTCATTTTTATAAGAGTTTGTTTTGTCATCTATTCAATAAGGTGATACTGAAATGTACGTTAGAGCAAGTAAAATATGTGACACTTTAACATCTTGTCTTGATGACTTTAAATCATTGCTTCAAATTTAAAGAAACACATGAAAACTATAAACGAGCAAGCTTAATAGATGAGGCAGCACGCCGTTCACTTCGACATGATGATGAAGACGTTTTTGTCTTAATGTACCTGATGGATTTCATCCAGTGCTGCCTCAGCACTCTGGGTAGTGGCATTTAGTGACCCCGGTGGATGAAGCTCCTCTCCCTAAGTCAGGCAAACCTTAACTTTGCTTTTGTAGTGTCCACTGCTAAAGTGCCACCGTAGACATTGCTTCCATTTGAGATGACGAACAGCCACAATCTACCACTACAATAGGGCAGTGGAGGATTAAGAGCATGAGAGAAAAAACAGTTCCTCTGTTACTGTTTGATTGTCTTCCCACCGACGTCTGTTTAGATTCCCCTGATTAGTGTTCTGTGAACTTGCTAGATGCCTTGGAACAAATTCTATGAAGTCATAATTATACTTTTTTAATGAGTTTGTTACTCTTAAAAGAAAATGTTTTCCTATTTGTCTTTCATGTGTTAAAAGAATTGTAACAATCGGTAAAATATTCAGAGAATATGGTAAAGATTTAGGTTTAAGTATCATTATTAGAAAATTACAGGTATGGAAATAAATTTAGGTTTGATATTTGGCTAGATGAGAAAATGACACATTTACTCAATTATGTAGAATCCCAAACAATGTAGTTTTTTTTTTATCATTTCTGTAACAAAATTTGTTGCATGCAAGTACATGATAGATGTATTAATTTTTGAATGCGTAGAAGTTGCAGCTAGTTCTTACTTATTTAATGACTTGTAAGGTCAGAATATATCAACTTGCCATTCCGGTGATCTTAACATAATATATATAAAATCATGAACAATTTACATAATACAGATACTTTGCATAGTAATTGGGTGATCTTTTCCTTGAAGCAGTATGCTTCCTGTTGTCTGGTGTCAAACAAAACAAGATTTTTTTTCTGTCCTGGATCATCTTAGGAAGCCACCTCACTGATCGCCAGTGTTATTTCTTAATGCTTTGAAGATTAATAATATGCATTATTAACCTTAAGATAGATTTGGTTTTTAAAGTTTAGTAATTTACAATAGTGATAGCCTATAAATGAAGAGAATATGACAAATTGACTTGGTTAAAATAAAAGTCGAACAGAGATTTCCAACATATCATTTTGGTTATCTTTAAATCATGATTTCTGTATTTGGCATGGACTTTCTGACCACTTATAATTCTAAGTCTTGTGGCCATTTTAACTGATAATGTTGCTTATTTCAAAATAAAACAGGACATTTTTCATAAGAACTCACAACTAATATGTGAAACCAAGGGAAGACATAAAGCTTGGAAGTATTACAATTTGAACTATGGAATTTGTTGACTAAATTCTTTTCTGTCTTAGAAAATGGAGGTGTCCAAATTGGAGAATTATTACCTTGCAAGATCTGTGGAAGAACGTTTTTTCCAGTGGCGTTAGTGAGTACCTTTTTCCTTTGCTGTTTGAAGGATCCGTGATTGTTTAATACTTCTGGACAGGCCTCATGGGAAGACCCTCTGCAGGATAATTTGGAGAGAGACTGGCTGATGTTCTGCAGTCAGGAGTCCTGGTTCCATCCGCGTCGTCTTCCAGAGCGATCTTGCCCGCGGAGCGGATCGCTCTTCCAAACCTCTCTGTTAAAGTGTCCTTCCCTTTGTGGGAATAGTAACAAAAACAACATAAAACTCAGAAATGCAAAATAACATATTTAAAGATACAGAATATCATGGCTGGGATTTGCTTTAAAGTGCTTCAGTAAGCTGCGATAAATGAGATATGATTGCTAAAACGTTTGCAGTTTTTGAAGCAAACGTTTTAATGAGTAAACTATTGAATAAATGAGTAAACTATTCTCAATTCCTATATAGATCTGAAATAGTCCAAAGAAAAATTTTTTCAATTAAAAGTGCCCCTAAAATATATTTTGCATTCTTAATATACTTTTAGATACTTAGTATATACAAATAAAAGCACTTTTAACTGACTTTAATATCAAATAGCTCGCTGTGTGGAGAATAAGAAAAAAATGCTTACGCACCTTAAATATTTTGTTTTACCTTCAAATATGAATATAGATTTATTACTATTGACCTATACAGCTCAATATGAGAACAAATGTCTACTAGAATGTCGCCTGCTAGCCACACTCTTATTTTTTTAATATTTAAAAGGTTTTATTCTAACAGTTATAATTACAGTGCTTGTTTGTTGAAATGAAAACTGAAATGAGGTACGTAAAACAATTAATTACTAATTGTTTATTAAAAATATGAGAGTCTCCATGGTACAGAACCACCCAGTTTAGAGATTTCTTCTTTTCCAGGTAATGTTTGACAGTTCCTGCTTGTTCAGTCAGTGTTTATCAAAATATAAAAGAAATAAGTACATTTAGTGCACCAGTGTCATCAGTCAACAGATTTTATTTAGTAGAGGGAGAATGATTATTCATCTGATACGTTAACTAGAGGTCACTTAAGAGAGCTTCCATTGTAATGTTTTTGAAATGAATACATGAATGATTGAGTTGGCAGCCATGTTAGAAAAAACAAACAAACAAACTATAGGAGTAGATTACTAGAAAGCTCAAGAAAAATCTTTGGTAAAGAAAGATAGAAAACTTAAGTTCCAAAAGGGAGAAAAAGGATGATTGTGAAGGAAGGGTACCAATCTGATCACTTTGTCCTATTATTTTATATTAACTTTATGTTAACCTACTCCTATTATGTTAAATTTAGTAATCCAAACTACTGTAAATATATTTTTTGTAATCCTAACACTAAAGCATTTTCCATTTACATTCTTTTTTTAGTATCCATTTTCAGGTATTTAGTAATGAAAATACTTTTTCCCACTTAAATAGCTTTGACTTGGTTATATTATTATCCTATTCTTAGCAGTGTGAAAACTAGAAGAATATTAAATAACTCAAAATTGAAATCTTATTTAGGTATTATTATGTATTGTTTGTTTCATCTTCAGGTTTTTAAACTGGTCTCAAATGACAATTTAAAGTTTTTAGTCTTTCCTTCTGTAGAGAAGAAAATGATACATTGCATTTCTTCATCTTAACAGAAAAAACATGGACCCATTTGCCAGAAAACTGCCACTAAAAAACGGAAGACTTTTGATTCAAGCAGACAAAGAGCTGAAGGAACTGATATTCCGACAGTAAAACCTCTTAAACCTAGGGTAATTAACCTTTCAACAGTATGAACCTTGTTGCTATATATATTGAAAAGAATTACAGTTATGTTATACTAAGATTGAAGAACAAACAGAATTTTGTGTCATGTTTAGAAATCATCAGAAACTTATTTTAAACTTTGCAAAAGAGAGACCATACTACTGTCTCAGGCTCCAACTATTACAAGGAGGTTTTTGTAGCATTGGAGAACCACTTACTTAGCTACAGCCTGGAAATAATTAAAAAGTCCTCACAAGTTCTTTTTAGGTCATTGTAAATTACCTCAGATATAGTTAAGTATAAATTAAAATCTCTTTTACCAGTAGTGTAATCCCTGTATACATAAGTAAAGCTTTTATTTATAGACATCTTGACATAATAGATAGTGATTATCTTGACTGATTATCAGTGTTTGTGATCTTATTATACTTTCTGGGGAAAAGTTCTATCAGTTGCTCAATTGTCCACATATAGGAATTATCAGTTTATTTTGTCTTGTGACCAAAGCAATGAATCTCCTATGTTAATATCTCCTTAATACCACCTCTGATATGTTATACCGCCAAAAATAAGTCATGTAAATACTTTGACAAACTTTTGTAGAGTCATTTCAATGAAATGGTCAAAATTTGAGTACCCGAGTGAATAGATTTTGAAACAAGTCCCTGCTTTCAGTGGTAATAACTTCTCCCAGTGGTATAGGAAAACATTTCCTTTTGGGTCAGTTAATCTTAGCAATAAAGTCATTTGGCAATACAAAAATCAGATGTTCATCTTTGTATTTCTGTTATTTATTTAAGAGATGAGTGATGACGTTTGAATAAAGTATGTAAACCATTATTTGAAGTTTCTCTTAGTAACCTGCCAGACATATGATTGTATTAGCTTTGATTAGCTTAGAAGATAAACTAATGAAATCTTTGGAGGTGATATAAAGTAGTGGGTATAAAAATGGGCTCACAAGTCAGAGTGCCTTGTCTGTACCCTGGCTCTGCTACTTACCATAGTGTGTTGGCTGAGTTACTTCATCTGTACTTCTGTTTATCTATAAAATGGTGACAGTGCTTGTAGCATCTATCTTGTGGGGTTATTATTGGAGATTATATAAATTTATCCATGGCTATCTCTTAATAAATGTTATCCTATTTCTTTTTTTAAGTGTTTATATACTTACATTAATCTTAAGAAAAAAGCAAAGTAAAAACCATTGTTTTACATTACGTAATTTATATTCTCGCTACTTAAAGTGTGGTCCATAGAGCAGTAATATCAGCACTACTTGGGAGCTTGTTAGAAACCCAGAATCTCAGGTCCCACCCAGACATACTCCATGAGAATCCGTGTTTTAACACAGTCCTTGGGTGAGTCACATGCATATTAAAGTTTGAGGAGCAGTGAGTGTATTAGATTTTGAACATAGCACTGTAGTTCTCAGTATCTTTACCTGTATCGAGGAACTCTTCCAAAATCAGCAGTGTGAGCAAGCAAACACAAACACTATTTTTGGAGAAAGGAAAAGCAAGCAGAATCCACTGACTGCGCCATGCGTGTAAGGGCTGCCCAGAGCAACTGAGATCCAGGAGAAGCTGCCCGTAGAGGAAGCACAGGAATTTGCTGGGGGCAGAGGTGGGGGGGATACCCGTGGCCCAGAATCTGGGAACTTGCCACGTTCAAGGTATGGGGTCTCCTCACCTTAACAGCGACGGGTCTTATCAGGAAGTATGTGGCTGTTGTTTACTACAGCCAAGGCAGAGACCAGGATGAGTTTCAGGGACTCGGACAGAAACTAGAATGAGCCTGGCTGGGGTGGACAAATGCCAGGAGGGAGGAAGTGAGGAAAAGAGAGAGCTGAGGAGTCAGCGTCGGTGACAGAGACGCTCAGAAAGCGCTAGCTGGGGGTGGAGGGAACCCCCTTTCTGAAGATGGGGGCCACTCAAAAGGGCTGTGTCTTTCTTCGAGCACTGAGTGTGGGAACTGAGGGAAGTGGCTGGCAGCAGCCCTCCTGGACCCATATTGTAGAGAAGAAGGTCACATACGCAGACCTTGTTTGCATGCGTATCTGATCAGCAGAGGACGGAGCTACCCTGGGCCTCTCCTCCCTAAAACCCCTTGTGAATGGCTGTGCCGGGAAAACCTTAACTCACTCAGTGACAGGTCATGAAAACCATTGGCTCAGCAGTGGTCCTGGGATGCTACGAGGAAGAAGCAGAAGGGAGCAGCGAAACTGACCAGCGGATGGCTGGCACTCGTTACGGAGCAGATAAATGTGATCAGACATTTCACTATAAAACAGAAGAACAAAAGAGTCGGTCATCTCAAATGTGTAAATGTGTTTATATTGAGTCAAGGTTTTTGCATCTATACTCATAAGAGAGGTGGAGCTGTCATTTTTCTTTTTTTTAATGAAAGTTCTGTTACTGTCATAAGCCTAGTTGGAAAGTTGTCTTGTTTTCTGGTTTTGTTTTTTTTTTTTTTAAGAGTTTTTTTAAAAGATTGATGCTATTTCTTCCTTAAATGTCTCTAAGAATTCAACAGAAGAGGCATCTAGTTCAGGAATTTTCTTTGTGTGTTTTTTAATAATAGATTCATTTTTAGAAATGTATAAGACATGATTGTCTGTTCTGGTGTCTATTTGGTTGTGTTTGTCAAGGATATTCATTTCATTTTAATTGTCAAATTAGTATTAAGTTTCTTTATAATATCTTCTTTCTCATGTTTGTAAGAACTGGATCATGTATTATTTTCCATTCTTAGTAATTTGTATTTTTTTAGTTTTGCCTTCTTAGTGTTTTTAAAGAACCACCTTTGACTTTGTTGATTCCACATATATTCTTGATTTAAAAATAAAAACAAAATAGAAATAGTCGAGTATTTCAATAATAAGACAAAATAAATCTTTTGTAGCCCATAAGCCAGCATCATGTTTAGTGAAAAGGTCCTTAGAGGTAGTTCTGTTAAAGTCGAGAACAGGATTCAGCTCCAACCCATGCAGTGAGTGTTGGCCAATAGATGCTTAGAGATTGGAAAAATGAGGATAAAACTGCTGTCATTAAGAGATGAAAACTCAAGAGAATCAGCTAATATAATACTACAATTAATAAAAGAAGTCAGTGAAGTAATGAAGTCTGATGTTAATACACAGAAATTACTAGGTTTCATATTTCAACAACTTGTAATAGAAAAATGAAGAAAAGACCCTTTATAAAAGAACACCAAATATAAAATATTTAAGGAAAAAACCTTATAATAATAAAGGTACAGGATTTCCACAAAGAATATTTTTAAAAAGTACCGAAAGACAAATGTTTCTTCAAATGGAAATATATCTCATATTCTTAAATGAGTATACTTAGCATAATAAAGATTTAAGTTCCTTAAGTCATTTGTGACTATCATGTTTAGTTTTTCCTGTTAAAATATAGTTTCCAGTTAAAAAAAAAATTAGACTAGCCAATTCTAAAGTTTATGTGGTAAGAGATACATACAAGAATAACCAGACAAGATTGTAAAAGAAGCAGAATAAAGTAGGTTACCCTACCAGATATTAAATATTATTATAAAGTGTCAATATTGAAAACCCTGGTACAGACACAAGGAGAATCATAATAATGGAACAAAAGGAAAATTCAAAAATAAGTCCAAATGCAAAAGAGAATATGATAACTCTGATCTCCCAGCTTAGTGGAAGAAAATCCCATAAAGGATGGCGAGGCAGCTGCTGAGCTGCGTTAACAAACAGAAAACATCGCGATGAATTCCAAACAAGCGAGATGTACATTTTTTTTTAAAGAAGCCACTAAAGTAATAGGTGGAAACATGGAAGATTTCCATTTACTCTGGTGTGAGGTTGGACTTGCTGGCTGTGACTACAGATCCAGAGAACAATAAAGATTTATAAATTAAACTACATTTAAAAAGTAATTCTTTATATCAGAAGACCCTTAGATAAGGACAAAAGACAGACATAGTTGTTGGGGAGGGTTGGGGCTAATCTCCTCTAAAGAGCTGCTGGAAATTGTTTAAAGAAAAAAATGACCGGTAATCCAACAGATAAGTTGACCAGACATACGCAGTTCACTGAAAAGGCAATACAAATGATTCTTAATGATATGAAAAGATGCTCAATATCTTTCATTGTAAGAGAAAAGCCAGTTAAAACCAGAGAGAACAGTTTTTTCACCCTTCTCATCAATTAAAAAGCCAAAAGTTTGATAATATGCTTCGTTGAAGAAACTGGGAAAACTGGGAAGTACACTCTTAGTGGGAGCTTAAATGTGTGTAATACCTACAGAAGTAGATTTAGCAGTGTCTACCACAATTGCAATTGCATTTTAAAAACATATAATAAGTGGCATAAAGTTGTTTTTTGTTGTTGTTTTTTTTTTAGTAATTGTAAATTTTGGAAGGAGACCATCGAAGGACACCTGATAAGAGAACATTTAAAGTAATATGTATGGCATTTCCTCAAGCTTTATCTCAATTTATTTCAAAAAGAAGTTCTGAAACTATTTTTCTTTATGTGTAGCCTGAACCACCAAAGAAACCATCTAACTGGAGAAGAAAACACGAAGAATTCATTGCCACCATCAGAGCAGCTAAAGGCCTTGATCAAGCGCTCAAAGAGGGTGGCCGGCTTCCTCCTCCTCCCCCACCTTCTTATGACCCCGGTATGTGGAGGGTTGTTGACAGGAATTTTATAAATTTTAAGTTGTTACTAAACTTAATTCATAATAATGGAACCTGATGAAGTATAATCTTCAAAAGCTTTGCTGCAAAATAATGGTGATATTCCAGGCATTTAGACCGATTAAGACACATCAGTGTTGAAAGTAGAAATGCATTATCTTTTTATCTCAATACTTTTATTTAAACAGAAAGCATTATAATATCGTTTTGTAAATCATTAGAGTGACTCTTAAGTGTTAGGACTTATTTTAACCATGCTCATTGTGGGTTGAAATGTCCTCAATCAATAAAATTCAGTTACATTGCCCAGACCTTTGGAATCTTCTCATCCAGAAAGAAAAACAAATCATAGTATTGCTTCTAAAATGTACAGTTCATGTAGGCAGTTACCATGTGGGCTGATATACCTAAATTATGCCCTAAGCTCATGTATTATGATATTTTCTTTATTGGGTAGATAAAAGTTGCTTGTCACTGTTAACAAGAGCAAGGCAGGATGCTGACAACACCATACATGATATTAAGACACTGAAAGATTCAAAGTAGCACAGTTGACACTTTGTCATTGGTTTTTAGAGTGGCCTAAGGAGATAGTTATTTGAATGTAAAAAGTTAGCCACATTAAAATTGTGGTAGTATTCTACGCTGGGATTTATTTCTTAGTAAAGAGAAATTTCTTTAGGAAATGTAGGTATGATAATTTTTGAAATGTTATTGTAGAGAAGTTGACAAACTATTTCTATAAAGGGTCATGTAGTTAAATAGCTTAGATTTGCAAGCCAGAGTCTTTCTCTTTTATAACTATTCAACTCTGCCTCTGTTGGAAGGTATCAGCCATAGATAGTTATGTAAATGAATGGGCATGGCTGTATTCCAGTAAAACTTTATTTTGTGAAAACAGGCCGCAGACAGTCCGGATTTGGCCCAGGGGCCCCGGTTTGCCAATTAGAGTAATTAAATGTAATGCTGTGAATGTCTTGGGGATGTCTCGACTGGGTTTGGGGCTCTTCTATCTCTCCCTTAATTTTCCCCATGAAGTTGAATTTTCTCTCTGTTTCGGAAGTGTTTATATGTTACGTCTTATCTAACATAGCTATATATCTCATGTTTACATAAGTCAGTGAGGGTGTCAGTTCTTCAGGATAATTTGGGCTTTAGAAATTTTTTAGTCTCTCAGTCCTAATAAAAAAACTTTCTTATTAGGAATTTTAAACTTAACCACTAGTTAGTTAGCATGACAAATATGGGAGCTTCAGAAGAGTATAAATTCTAAAGGACAGACTCCCTCTCAAAAAGTAAACACGTTGAAATAAATTGAGTTTTTGTTTGATACTGATACATTTTTATATTCATGTTTTCTCTGTGTCTCAGTTGAGATCTCTTATAGTGCTACAAAATGCTATGAAATTTGGTAATTTGGAGATTTAATTTTAAAAGAAATTTTATACACTGTAAATTGAATTTTAGAATATTTTGTCAAGGAAGCAGTTGCTCTTTCTTAAATTTGAATTAATTATGTTAATGAGGTATGTTATCACTTCTTCCATCTGATAGAACTTCTATAAGAAAATAAAACTGTGTAATGTTGATTAAACTATTTCTGGACAGTTTTCTTCTAACTAAAGATTTTAACATATGATTCTAAATTTAAAATACATTTTTAATGTATTGTGTTATTACTGTTTAACTAGTTTACCATATAAAAATATATATATGATGACAACATGGCATTATAGAGGCAAAAAAGAAATAACGTTTTTCCTCTACTTATTCATTTTTTGTACTTAGGATTTATCTGTTGGTCTTCTTCCCTCTCAAATTTGATTCTAGGTGGGAAGAAAATCGGAGTTTATTATATGCTAACAGACTTTTTTCTGAAATGTCTTTACTAAGTTTAGATAAGTCAGGTTGGGTGGTTATAAGGAAATGAGGGTTTTTGCTTATCAAATGTTGTTACTTGTGCTTACATGGTGAATTAACATTCATAAAAACTTAGGATTCCTTATGTCTCATTTCAAGTATTATGTTATTCATCTGTTTCTTTTTTTCTGTTTTAGATTATATTCAGTGTCCATATTGCCAGAGGAGATTTAATGAAAATGCAGCTGATAGACATATAAATTTCTGTAAAGAACAGGCAGCACGTATTAGTAATAAAGGCAAATTTTCTGCTGATACCAAAGGAAAAGCAACTTCTCGGCCACAGGTGAAATGCTCAACTTAATCATTTCTACAAACAAACGAGAAAATGACTTTTCAGGTTCACTGTTTTGTTTTTTATGCTTTACAGAACATTTAAGTACAGTTTTCTCACCCGCAGAAATTTATATCTTACTGTTCAGGGCTTTAGGAAGCAATTTGGATGGCTAATTGAAAATTTTTAAAGTAATTTGACATGGACTTGAGTTAGTAGTGACTTGAAATTATACAGATTTTAAAGAGGTGTTCGGAAAAAAAGTAAGAAAATAAGTTAAAAATAGGTTAAGCAGATTCAGAAGAAACCAGAGGAATTAGACGAGTGAGAAAATGGTGAGAAAATCCATGTTTGAAAGTCACTTAAGTCCTGAATGTTTTCGTGTTGTAAAGTAGACGAAATGCAGCTCAGTAAGGAAGGGGTCAGATTATCTAGGTCGGGGGGACAGCCGGTTGCTGAGAGGCAGGTGAACATGTTTTAAACGAGAGGCATTCAGAGCGGTGTGTGGATTCAGTAGGGAAACTAACCTAGCTGGTTTCTGCTACAGGTAACAAGTGCTAGATAAGGTGGGCTAGGTTCTGGACAGCTAGGAAGCCTGATGATAAAACTGAGTGAAATGGTAGGAGGCATAATATATAGAGGGGGGAAATATTCCTTTTTGAGAGGAATGTTCTGCTTCTTTCTATTTGTAAGCCACAAAGTTAATAATAATACATTTCGATATGTACATAAAAAACTTAGTCCCCGGTCCGTGATGCTACCAGGTCCCTCCTGAGACTTGGCCCCTCGGTGGGTAGCATGCTATGGCAGCGCCCTTTGTCCATGCTGGTAATTTTGCTCATCTTTGGCACGTAGCACAAATACATGCATCCTCAGTTCTGTTTCTTAACCCAGTTTTATGGACCCTGTTTTTAGTAGACATGTCTGATATTTTGACGAGTCTCTGTTAGGTCTTGTTTTCCATATTTTTAGTTTTAAAACATTTCCTAATGTCCTTGTTGGTATTTTAGTGGGGGAGACTGATGCTAATAGATGTCCTTTTAAACCAGAAACACCTCTTAGGTGTTCAAAGAAGCTGTTTTTATGTGGCTCATCTCCTAAGTCTTCTAGTCATTTGTTCATGTGACAGTTATTGATGGTTTTCTATTCACCAAGTGCTTTTAAATTTGACGTTCTGGAATAATAGTTCCAAACATGCATGCTGTTTGAGTGTGTGTGTCAATATTTTTTTTTTAAGGTCACATACTGAATTTCAAAAGGTTATGATGTTTGACTTTAACATTTGTGTTTAGCCAGCAGCTTTTTAGTAGTAGTGCATCTTAAATTTTATTCTGATTATTGGTATAAAATATGGTTTGATTTTTGAAAATTAGGTTTAAAACCATAAAGTCCTAAGCAGTCTAAATAATACATGAAGCCAAATCTCAAGTTCACGTGTAAGTACAGGAACCACCCTACAGTTGGAACATGGGCTGGACCTGAGGCTCATGAGTCTCACTTAATGGCTCTCTCTCTCCACGTTGGGGAGAATCTAAAAGGCAGCTATCCTAAAACTTGTCCAGACTGATATGTACTCTTAAGAATTTTTATCAGGAAATATAGCTGGATTATGTACATGAAATATAAAACCACATGTGAGAACGTGTAAAAATCGTGACCTTTAGTGCTACCCCGCCAAGTAAGCATCATTGAGCATTTCTAGGTCTTTCTCTTAATCCTTGCTTGGTGTTTAAAATCTAACACTGAGGAAATATTTTCCATGAAACCGTTTATCCCACTGTGAGCTGGGAAAAGGTGCTCTAGTTTATTTGAGCAGTGGAACCTCTGAGCCAAATTTTAGCACACCAGTTGTGAGAGGGAGCACGTTTTGGGAAGCCTCTGTGAGGTGACACGTTTTAATCCACACTTTCTCGATGTGGCTGACTCAGTAGCTAGTAAAAAGATTGCTCATTTCAGGGAATGTGAGCTTTTGAAATACTAGTTTATAACCCCTAATCAAAAATGTTGTTGATAAAATATTTTCTTTTTTTATTTTAGTATAAGCCGCCTGCACTTAAAAAGTCAAATTCTCCTGGAACAGTGTCAGGATCGTCACGGTTACCACAACCAAGTGCCATTAGCAAGACCATTGTAGGTAATTAGATCCATAAAATCACTATTCTGTCTTACTTTTTTTTTTTTTTTGTCATAATGTTGGTAAAGAAGGAAATGAAGATAATGTTTTATTCTGTATCATTAAAATAGATTTGTAATTAGCAAGGGATGGAGAGGATAAGTAATTATTTGGGGGTAAAAATAAAGTAATTTTCAGTAGCTTCTACTTTAGGTATTTTCTAGTCCTTTTTTTTTTTTTTTTTAGCTTAAAAGTTTGTCCTTGGTGTGGTTATTGATATAGCATCTGTTCAGAGTAGTCAACCATGTTCTTTTCTTCATCCTTTGACCAGAGTATTTTTCTCTCATTTCTGCCTATATCTGAACTTGATGGTTGTCCTTAATAGACAAATGACTAATGGCTTGAAGAAGATATCAACCACCGAAGTATACCTTTATTTGTATGTAAATTGTAAGAAAGAAATATAGAAATTTAGAAATGAAGGATGCTATATGTTATTCTCTGGAAATTTCATTTTTTTAAAAAATAATTTTTTTTGATTTATTGCCACTAAGATTTATTGCTGTTAAAGCATCATTTTTCTTGTCAGAGGCTCTGTTTTATGCAATATTCTTTTCAGAGCATCATTAACACTGATATCATTTTTATTGCAAGGTGCGCCTTCAGGTAAAGCATCTTCCGTTAGCGGCCCTTTGGGAAGCAAACTTCAGACCTCATCACCCTCTCATAAGGGGGTAGCAGCCCCCCACGTAGGGTAAGTCTACACCGAACTTAATTTATTAGCGATCTATCCATCTATATGACACTAAGGTTTTATTTTGCTTAGATAATTGGCTTTTTCATTAACTTTAATTTTTTTTCTAAGTTCATTTGCCTCTTTAACATATTGCTGGTCAAAACCACAATCACTGCTGTCGAGGGTCTAAATTAGTATGACCATATTGAAAGACAATCTAGTGACATTTATCAGGAGTCTTAAAAACATCTATATTTTTGATTGAATAATTGTACTCTAGGAATCTATTCTAAGGAAATTATTTGAAATACGGAAGATTTGCAATAACCTTAATTTATTAAGCATTATGTATCAGGCACTGTGCTAGACATTTTATATGTATTTTTGTTAATGTCATCCCTTTACCATATGATGGGAGATTCGAAAGCAAAGTAATTTGCTCAGAGCCACAGCCATTCAGAGTTGGAAGCAGGATACAAATTGGGCTATCAGTAGCTCTAAACATTGGTCACTTTTCATGTGTTTTTATTATAATGTAAAAAATATAAAATCACCTAAATATGTCTAGCTTTGAAGAGCAGATTTTGAAAATCTACCATAAAATATTTATAAATTTTAATAGGACGATTCTGCTATAACAAGAGGAATATAGGATACAAACTCCATGTTTACTCTGATAGAAACTGGAAAAATATGTGTAAGCAAAAATGTGCTGAAATAGTAACAGTGGGTGACTTTTTTTTCTTGTATTTAATACTACTTTTTATCTTTCTATAGTTTTATATACATGGTTTTCAGAAAAGTAACATAATTAAGCTTTCAACAATGACTTTCCTATGGGAAAATTGTTGATGACATTAGAGACTTCAGTAGAAGTCCTCCTATTCCAATAGAAACCCACTTTCTCTGCCATTTTGATTTCAGAAAATTAAGAATTACTACATAACCTTTAGAATGAGAGCTTATGTCGCTATCTTTAGAAATACTGATAAAGTTGATTTAAAAATATAGCACACATTATTTTCAGATATAGGTTATTACTTTAACTTTTATGTAGGAAATATATACGAGGGTATATATCAAATACGTCTAATTGCTTTTTGTTTCATAATTTGGACTATGTAGAAAATGCAGAAGCTAAAAGGAATTTAGGTGTTGTAGAAAAAGAAAAAAAAAATCAGCGAACAAGATCTGATTAGTTAAGTGTTTTTTCTTTTTGGTGTGCTTCCAAAAAGAAGAGACAGGCTGTCCTTAAGAAAGAGAGGTTATCAGGAGAACAGGCGGTTGAAAAGTAAAAGGTTCTCATCTTCCCGAGGTAAAACCTGATTTGATTGTTTTTTCTCCTCTACTCAGTTGACTTAAATATAGACATGATCATGTGTGTTTTAACGTTACAAAGACCTTTTTACCCGTATCACAGAGAATTGCCTTCCATTTTGGTTTATAGTATTTGTTTGTAGTGTTATTATTTATAGTTTCATTTACAGTGGATTATGAACTAAAAGCTGATATTTTCGGTATCTTTCTTACCATACTGGGAGTGTTATCAGTTGGCAATATTAGGTGGTACTGACACCCAGTATTCTTAAACAGGGCGCGTGAAGCTGGCTGGTGTCATCGAAACACGTTGGCATCAGAGAACTAGGCTTCTAGGACCTGCTGTGCCACTAAAGAGCTGTGTCACTTTCTGCATGCCTCTTTCCTGCGTCTCACTCTGACAGCATTCTGACTCTGCTTAGACCTTGACAACTGATCTAAGAAAATCTGATTAACATTGACACGGTCCCTAGGAGAAAATATGTTTATACTAACAACAAAGATTTTCTAGCACGAACTCTTACAGGTTCTCCCCCATCGTGTTAAATCGTCAGGCGTAACTGTTCAAATCCCGATTGTCCATTTGTACATGATCCTCGCTTGTTAGAGGAATGTTTCCAGCCAGGAGGAAGGGAGTGACGGCGTTTGTTTCTGGCTAACTTATGACCCTACCCGCTGGCACGTTACTGTGTCACTGTATTCAGTGGAACCGTCATGACTGTCTGTCTGGTGGCAGACTCCATTCCTTGTTTTGAGTTATGGAGGCAGGGGTCTGTTTGCGTTTCCCGTGCCGAACGAAAGCCCCGTGTCTGCCTGGCTCGCAGCTGTGAGCACGGAATGTGGTATAAAGCCCCGCAGCAGAGACGCACAGTGCATTTTTAAAATGATTTGTTTTTTAGTAATAATCGACGTACAATATGATATTCGTTTCTGGAGTACAAAACAGTGATTAGACATTTATGTAACTTGGGAAGTCATCACCCAGATAAATCTAGTATCCATGTTCTTACAGTATATAGTTGTTGCGATATTATTGACAATATTCCCTGTACTGTACTTTACATCCCCACGACTGCTGAGTAACTACCAGTTTGTACTTCTTACTGCCTTTCCCTTTCTCACCCATTCCCTGACCCCCCTCCTATCAGTTTGTCCCCCATATCTATGAGTTTGTTTGTTTTGCGTGTTCATATATTTTGTTTTTTAGATTCCACATATAAGTGAAATCATGTGCTTTTGTTTTTCCCTGTCTGACGAATTTTACTTAGCATGATATCTTCTAGGTCCATCCATGTCATTGCAGACATCAAGATTTCATTCTTTTTTATAGCTGAGTAATATTTCATTATATATGTGTACCATTTCTTCTTTATCCATTCATCTGTTGATGGACACTTAGGTTGATTCCATGTCGTAGCTATTGTAGATAATGCAAGGAACATATGGAAGCATATGTCTTTTTAAATTAGTGTTTTGGGTTTCTTCTAATAAATACCCAGCAGTAGGCTTACTGGGTCCTTCTTTGTCTCTTGTTATAGCTTTTGTTTTAAAATCTTTTTTTTCTGGTATAAGTATTGCTTCCCCTGCTTTTATTTTTTTCACTTTCATTTTCATGAACTATCTTCTTCCATTCCTTCGCTTTCAGGCTGTGTGTGTCTTTGGATCTGAAGCAAGTCCCTTGTATGCAGTATATGGAATGGTCTTGATTTCTTTTCCATTCCGTCTTTTGATTGGAACATTTAATCAATTCACAGTTAAAGTAATTGTTGATAAATATGTAGTTATTGCCATTTTGTTATTCATACTTTTTTTTTTCCTTCTTAAAGAAGTCCCTTAAAATTTCTTGTAGTGCTGATTTGTTGATGATGAACTTCTTTAGCTTTTTCTTGTCTGAGAAGTTCTTATCCTTCATTTCTAAATGATAGCTTTACTGGATAGATTAATCTTGGCCGTAGGTCCTTGCTTTTCATCATGTTGCATACTTTGTGCCAATCCCTTCTGGCTTGCAAAATTTCTGTTGAGAAATCAGCTGACAGTCTTCTGGGAGCTCCTTTGTAGGTAACTATCTGCTTTTCTCTTGCTGCTTTTAAGATTCTCTTTGTCTTTAACTTTTGGCCTTTTCATTGTTATGTATCTGGGTGTGGGTCTCTTTGGATTCATCTTGATTAGGACTCTTTGCACTTCCCTGGGTTTGTATGTCTTAATTCCTTCACTGGGTTAGGGAAGTTTTCTGTCATTATGTCTTCAAAAAGGTGTTTCATTCCTTGCTCTCACTCTTTTCCTTCTGGTGTCCCTTTACGATGCGACGTCGGTCTGCTCAGTGCTGTCCCAGAGGCCCCTCACTTTTTTTAGGATTCTTTTTTCTTGTTCTGATGGGGTGTTTTCTGCTACCTTACCTTCCAAACCGCTCACTCAGCCCTCTGCTTCACCTAATCTGCTCTTGATTCCTGCTCATGCAGTCTTGATTTCAGTGATTGTATTCTTTTCCGACTGGTTCTTTGCTATGTTCTCCGTCTCCATTTTTATGTTTCCTGTCTCTGTTGAAATTCTCGCTGATATCCTTGAACATCCTTATAACCAGTGTTTTGAACTCTGCATCTGCGTATCTCCATTTTGTGTAGGTCTTTTTCTGAAGCATTGTTCTCTTCTTTCATTTGGGACATTTTTCCTTGTCGCCGCATTTTGGCTGCCTCCCTGTGCTTCTGTGTATTAGGTGGGGCTGCTATGTCTCCCGGTCTTATCAGAGTGGCCTCACATAGTAGGTGTCCCATGGGGCCCAGTGGTGCAATCTCTCTGGTCACCTGAGCCAGGTGCTCCAGGTGCGTCCCCTTGTGTGGGTTGTGAGCACACGATAAATTTTTGACAGATAATGAAAAAGTAATGAATTAATAAATTAAATCCCTTGTTTGTCAACCTGTTGACACATGATAGACTCATGGTTCTGGTGCTGATGGAATAAATATGTGAAGTTGGTACAGCAGCTGTTATTTCCATTGACACAGATGATCCAGGATAGATTAAAGGGTATAAGATATCTGCTTAGCTGAACTGTTCGAGAAATTGAGCATCTGCTGAGATTAGTAAGTTTAGTCATTGTAGTGACTTGGGATTGTTTAAAGCCTGGTATGTACATAACCTTTGTTGTGGTCAGCTTTAATCATGCATACTAGTGACATGTAATCTTTAGCATATATTGGAGTCATACCACAGAAAAATTCATATTCACACTTGGGAAAATTCTCATGTTTGAAAATTAACCTCTAGACAACCTGTGGGCCAACCGATTTTAACAGATTTTTTTAAGCAGAACATACACCCGGTGGAATTTTTCCCCATATTCTAAAAGACGATTATCTTTAATCCTAGGATATTTTAGAATTATGATGAAACACAGAACTTTTAAATAAATATTGCCACATTTGAATTGTGTCACAAAGTTTACACAGTCATGCCTTGAAAATTGTGTTTTCTTAATGGTTAATCACCAGCTTAAGTGGATATTGCAGCTGCTAATTTTAGATAGCTGAATTATCAAATTTCAAAGCTTTGCTTCTGTTCAGTTACTAGGAAAACAGAAGTTTACTTTGGAGCAACAGAATGTACATAAGGAGCATTTCTTAATACAAAAATCAAATTTGGTTTCTCATACTTTATATTAACAACAGTAAGAAATAAGTACCTAGTTTTTAAATATATGTCGTATGAGTAGAAACAGGCTTTCATCATTAGCCAGTCTTTTGGTGGATGTGAATTGAGTTTCTGTGGAACGTTAGATTTTTATGAACTTCTCTGTCTTTTATTATTGATCTAGAAATGCCTAAAACAACCTGGAAACACAGAGTTTGGCTTCTTATGTGGATAATGATGATTGGCCAGTGGATTAGGGCAGATGACTTTTCCATGGAATTATAGACTAAATTATCTGCATAAGATTGATAAGTTTAGAATCAAAAGTAGAAGTAGGACACATTAAAGTGCCTCAGAACTTGGTAATGATGAAGGTCTAGAAAGATACAGAATATCACCTGGTAAACTTTTTCTCAGTATTACTTCAGGAATCATCTTCTAATTATATCTCCATCTGCTGGGCTTGCTACAGTTTTACATGACTGAGTGGCTTTTTTCCTAAGAGAATTCACTCTCATGGTATCAGCAAGGACCTTCGATAAATAAATTTCACATTAGAAGTAGGTTGATATTATTACCAAATATTTCTAAAAATGTGTGTTCAGCTATAAATATTTTGAAAATGTCATGGAAGTTACATGCAACTGCAGATGTTTTAAATTAAAAAATCTTGGTCAAAGTAGTAGTGTTCATCATCTGTGGAAATGTGTTACCTTGACAAAAAGTAATATATTTTCAATAAGGAACACAAGATAATGTAGTGATATTTATCATAACCCTTTACTATATGGTAAAATAAATTGTTGTCGAAATCTGCTTTTCATTTAGATTTTTCAAAATCTTAAAATACTGGCATCCTCTCATAGATGAAATTTTGCTATTTTAGAGCAGGTGACGTTTTTGAATCATGGGCTGAGGGCCAACTCCTGCTCAACACCCGTTTTTTATTGGAATGTGGCCACGCCCAGTTGCTTTGCATGGTCCTTGGCTGCCTTCATGCTGCAATGACACAGTTGAGTATTTGTGATAGAGACACTCTGTAGCCGGCACAGCCTAAAATACTTACTGTCTGGCCCTTTACGGAGAAAGTTGGCCACTCCCTCTTTGGGAATAAGTTAATTATTGTAGGAATTAGTTATTTATAATTTGAAGAGAAGGGTTTTAAGGGTTCTTCATTTACTCCCAAAGATGGAACTGTTATTTTTTAAGCCATGTGGGCTCCCTAGGAACTTTGACCACAGATTAATGTTCCCTGCAACCAGTTTGGTTTTTTAACTTTTATTCATCCCACACATATCTGTGGCTAAATAGAAAGAACAGTGAGGGCTTGAGAAAACACTTTCGTGTTGACTCCAACCAAATCTTTCCTAGAAGGACATGCCTTTGAATGTTACATGGGATTGAAATTCTGTCTGCACCAAATGCCTGCTATGAGTGCGTGCTTGGTTAGCTTCCAAATATCCTCCTTCCTTTTCCTTAGCAGCAGCAAGACTTTTACTGATGAATAGATTTGTTTATTCCTGCCTTAATTTCTCTTAGACCTTGAGTGTATAACAGTTGTCATTACTGAATTGGAGCTTTTAAAAGATACTGGCATTAAAGCACTCTAAAAGCATTGATATTGATAGTTCCATAATGGGGTGCTACCACAGTGAAATTATATTCCTCCAACTTTGTAAATAATTTAAAAATATATAGTACAGTGGACTTGTCATTCTACTTTCCCAACATTTGTTGATTCTCAAAGTAACCCCAGGTGTAGATGATAGATGAATTCAATATGAAAATCAACAGACATGCATTTTTTTCATAACTTGAAACATCTAAGGGCCCTTGAGGTCAAAGCAAAACACATAATAGACAAAGGCTTCCTGGTTTCTGTATTCATTTCATTTACTTCCTTAACTGACGGTTTGCAAGACCAAGACAGAGAAGAAACGTCAACCAAAGAGCAGTCAGTTGGATTGAAGCCTTTAAATTCTTTTTGGTAAAATCACCACTTTTGCAAAAATTTCAGATTTTTTCCAAATTTCCCATGATCTCTTTGCTGCTTTAACTTATCTTTAGTGTTACTAGAAGTCGAGGCACAGAAATACGGTTTGATAAAAAGGAGACATGGGAAGGAAGTGTTTATGTTCACTAAAATAAATGTGAAGATGGTACATGAGAAGCAGTCTGCTACATCTGTGATCTAGGTTGTTTAGGAAAAGATTTAAGTATTTGAAAGTTCTTCTTTCATAAACTAATATTTTTAAAATTTATTTAATTAACCCCAAACTGACTTCTGTTATATACTATTTAAAAATATATGTGTAGTCAAGATTTATAAATATATAACTATATACATGTAAAATCTTGACTATATTATTGAGATTTATAAATTTATTCGGTTATACTCTGATATTGGCATAGTATAAAGTAGCAAATTATAGCAGAACATAAAGTTAAGTGATTTTTAGTTTAGAATGACATTTATTTGTGTTTAGCCTAAGTAACATTTGAATGCGTGTATATTTACATATAGATATCTACATATATCGATATATAGATATACATATACATATATGCACACATACATACACATAAGTAACTAGGTAGATCAATTGAGTTCAGTTTATAACACAGGTATATAGCACTATAAGTCGTCACTGGAACCTGCCTTTCAGTTAGATTTCCAAAATCTGAAAATACTGGTCATCCTCTCATAGAATATATGGAATATTCTCATTAGATAATTACCTTTAGATTTTTATTAGGTTTTATGTATCTTCTTTCCAAAAGTGAACTTTGTTGTATCGTATGTAAGATGTGAGTGGTTCTTATCATATCAGAGGAATCTTTCTTTAAAATGTTGCTTAAAATTTTCTAAATTATAATTTTAGTAACTTTCTGAGGAAGAAAATTAAAATATTTCATTCCTTATTTCAAATTTACAGATATATTTTGCTGAAATAACAGTTTTGAACAATAATGTTTTGATAATGGTGAAACAATTCAAAGAAAAATCTGACTTGTTTAAATTCCAAAAAGTCGACTTTTCCAGTTATCTTTCAGAAATAAAATGAACCATAATTTTTAATCTCAAACATTTTAGAAATTGTTTAATATACATATTTAATGAAGGCATTTTTAAAACTTCTAAACGTTTTAAATAATATAAACATCACCACCTGCAAAATATTAGTATCAACATTTACAAAAAAAAATGCCTGCTCTCTACAGGATACTAAAAGAACATAAAAATGGATAATCTAGAGAAATGAATGGACTCTTTTTAGAGTCTAAACTCCATAAGAACACACATCAAGCCTCTCTTATTTACCAGTATATCGCCAGAAAGTAGCACAGTGCCTGACACATAGAGATGCTCAGGATTTATACAGTCAGTGAATAAGTGGAACAAGCAAATAAACATCCCTTAAAAAGAGTGTAGTTTTAGAGTTAATGAGCAGTGATATGTTATTCAGTAGTCATTTAAAATAGTTCTCCTAATTTCATAATATTCCCTGCTCCCTACCATGAGTGTATATGGGTTGGTGATAGTATATCTGATTCAGTTATTTGGTTGATGTAAAACAATGAAGTATCTACAGACCAGCAATTCTTGTATCAACCTCTGGATGGATATCCTTTACACTTCTGGCATGGCCACTAGCATTTTTACACGTTATTTTTCATGATTACCATTCATGTTTTTTTTTTACATAGGATCATGTTTTACTTTTCCCTGGATAAATTTCAGAAATGGTCATTCTTTGTTAGAAAGTCAAATGGAGAAAAGATATAAATATTCATTTGATTTCTTATTTTATATTTGACATTTTAAAGTACAGGGGAAATGATAAAATAATAAAGAAGAAAAAAGGAAAGGGTCTGTGAATTCAGGGATGGGAAAGTGAGATTATTCGGAAACACCATAAGAATAAGCCTCCCATCTGTCTTATTTACTAGAACAATGACTTTCAGTTCACTGCTAGCTTCACAGATTTTACTTGAAACAATAGTTTTAAGTGTCTTCATTGATTCCATTGCCCTGTTCTGTATAAATGGGGCATTTGTTTGGATGTTCATCAGGATGGATAAGGCGGCCTGCGTAGTGAGGATGTTCATATCTAATAGTGGACATCGTATGAACTATCTGAGGGTTCTTTTTGGCATTGCTCCTTACCCTGACAGTCAGGTAATTAAGAGCTTGGGTACTTTTCTGATGAACCAGAATAATGTCTGTAGAAACATCTTTATATATATATAAAGAAACAATAGTAGCAATCTCCTTATGGGTGCCCCTTTATATATTTTAATAGTAAGATGGACAATTTAGGCCCTCCACTTCGAACTGGAAGACATGTGCAAAGGTTGTATGACAGTGACACAAAATCAGACAGTGCCATCAAAAGACATGAGTTATTACCCATTTACAAGTAAGTATTTATAACTCAGTTCGGTTAATCTTTTTCAGATGTTTCCTTAAAAGCTTTATGTATGGAGCACTATAAACTTATATATTCCTAAACTTTAAAAAAATCTTATTTTAATCATTTTTAAGCTAGGAAGTGTTAAATAATCTTCTGGGACTTAAAACACTTTGATTTTTGGTGAATGTTTCTATTGTCCTAAAGCTATTTTAGAGCATACATTTTATTCCATTAAATTTTAATTTTTAGAAGGTCGAAACATCAGTCACCTTTAATAATTGTTATTTTTGTGAAGTTTTTTTTAGGAGTAATATTTTTGAAAAGAGTATAGGCAATTTTATGCTATATTATAACAATACTGCTAGATTATCTTTTAGTTAAGTAGACGAATTATTTTAAACAGGTGGGGAAAAAAATCTTAGAAAACATTTAATACAGGAATCCTCAGTCTTTCTGTTAGTTATAAAATTCCACATACAACAGGGGAAGCATGTGGCAGTCATTTGGGAAGTCTTCCACATAAGTCTTGAAGCTTTACTAATGTGGGCTCCGATACAAATCTAACCTCATTATAAAGTGATGAAATTTAGGGCTTAATAAGTTAAATTACATATTAAAGTTGAAATATGTTATTAAACAGATCACTTAGTTAACTTTTAAACCAGGGCCTACTACAGCATTCTTTTACCAGGTATGAAAAGTAGTGATAAATTTAACTAGATACACACTAAAATAAAAATGGCAGAAGTCTCGAGGATGTGAACAGCAGCATGCGTTATTGTTAAGGAGAGGATAAGAATTCTAGAAAGAAGAATCTGAGCCCCGAGCTGGTTTTCTCTGTAGAACTGTTGCAGTCCGTATGCACTGAAGCAGGTCTCAAAAAACACTGACCAGCCATGAGCTAGATGAAGTGCAGTTTCAAAATCAACCTTCTGTAGCTGCTGGCACCTTAGCAGGCAGCTTGCACTTCTCAGACTGGCCAGAGGCTGGGGCAGCATCCTGCAGGTACCGATCACGGCCGTTCCGCAGCCTCTGAGAATGGCTCTTGACATTCAGATTCTGCCTCCTAGAGGATGTTACTGGAAATACACGGTTGCCATTTAATAATGGCAGCTATCCTTTATAATAATATTTTTTAATTTTCTAGTTATTAGAATGACTTAATTGTTGACAGGGTGAGGCTGTACGTGTAGATGCATGGGTAGGTTTGTTTTGTCTGTATATCTCAGGTACATACTAAATGAAAGTGATAGGATTTCTAACAAGATTCTGTTCTACAGCCAAAAAATGAAAAAAATGCATCCTTCCTAGTCCTTTTAGGACTGTCACTGGAGGAGTTGCCATTCTTTGGCAATAATTTTTTTTAGAGCTTGAATCTCTAGGAAGGCACCGTGGCGGTTCTGCACTGTCCCTGAAGAGGCTCCATAAAAGCAGAGTGAAGTGCCCCTGCGGGTGGACACACAGTGACCTTGGAGGCCATTTGAGGCCGGGGTCGCCCATCCCTGCACCAAGGTGATCTTTGTCGAAGTTTAGAAATAATTTAAAGGAATTGCCTGATGCAGCTCCTCTTTGAGTGACAGCATTGCAGATTAAATATAAGATTTGTGGTACAGTTTTTCTAAATTCAAGTTGAAGTGCTCTGGCCATATAATAGCTTTGCAGATTACTTAACCTCTCTGAATATGCATTTCTTCAACTTTAAAATGGGACTATCTTCTGAGATTTTTGTGAAGATTAAACAAAGTACAGTATACATAGCATTCGGCATCGTTTTGGGCAGGTGGTGGGCATTTAAAAATAGCAGGTGTTATGTTACCTACACGTACTTTCAAGGTAGCTGTTTAAAATATTGAGAAACTCCAAACTTTTCTGTACAAGGAGAGAAGAAAGAATCTCAACCAAAGTTTAAGAACTTGGATCTAAAGGAATTTTCACAAGCATTCTGCTCGTTCATGTAACACAATGTCGCTTCTCTCCGAAATGGGAAGATTCGAGTAAATCCGTAAAGGAGGAACCAGCACTTCACTGAGCGTCCGACCCCTGGTCCAGCAGCGCGCTGGCTGCGTCACCTTCCGTGCCGTCACCGCTCTTTGCCTCAGTTGCCTCGTTCGTACAGCGGAGTCGTTGTGCCTCCTGTGCAGGGCGAAGACGAGGGTTAAACGAGCGGAGGCGGTTAGAGGCAGAGCTGTACCAGATGCAGAGGGCACCACGACAGAATCGGTCGCTGGTGGCAGCACAGTAATGCCAGTGGCCCTGTGGGTAGCAGTGGCATTAGCATCAGCAGCTCTGCTCAGGGCTCAGATGAACTGCACTTCATATCGTACCTTCCCGTGAGATAAATGACAGCGGGCACAGTTCATACGTGAGGGAACTTGCGCTCAGAGAGGTCAGCTGCCATCACCAAGTCGGTCAATAGCAGTTGGGATTTAATACAGATTCATGAGAATCCCAAAGCCGCCACTTTCTCCGTTATGCTTTCACACACCCTTCTAAGTTGTCTTCGATTCCAGAAGTTTCCAAAAGGGAATTTACTGATGAGCCAGCCGTACCCTTCCACTACTGACAGCAGAGAGCCTCAGCTGTGTAGTTGGGGAAATTAAATTTTTATTTTAGTCGCTGTTTCTCAGAACAGACTCTCATAAATTGAATATTATCCTCTAAAGTGGCAAGCTAATTTTTTTTTACTACATCTCATATGTTTATAACAGATTATTTAAGTCATAGAGGCTTAATAAACTAAAAAACTTGAAGCTTTTCAGAATGATTAACTTACAGGTTTCGTGCAAAGCATACATACGTATTTTAATTGATTTTTTTATGCCATTAGGATAATGTTGGCAAATGCAAATGCTTTGGTTTACTTTAGTATTAACTGCTGTCGTTTTCAGATTCAAAATAATTATTTGGATTTTAATCTTTTGACTTTACCTATCTACAGCTTCTAATTCTTTTTCTAATCGTGCAAATAAGCAATTGAGAAATAAATGATTAATATTCAGTACTTTTTATTATCACCCCTTCTCTCTTACTAGAGCTAACATCAGACCTCGAAACTCCACACCACCTAGTCTGGCACGAAATCCTGTCTCAGGTGTTCTTACAAGCAAGAGAAAAACACACGCTGAGAGCTACATGGCCAAGTACGTTTCGTTCCGATATTTTAATAAGCAATAATGAATGTATGTAGTTTTCCAAGAACTCTATACATGACTATATACCAGGCTTTTATATAAAATCCGATTTTTCTTTTGCCATCTGATTTAATCTGGTTTTAAGTTGTATACTAAAGAAGTAGTTGGTACATGAATAATATTTTTTCTATACCTTGTAGTTGTAATTATTGTTATAAATTCTGCAGGATAGTTTGTTTAGTTCTACTGGACACATTTGTGTCTTTTGTGCCTTCGCTTTTAACTGCAACATGGTTATTTTTACCTCAACAAGTTGAACTGTCGACTCTAATCCACTAACTGCTATTGTAATTTTCAGCAGCATTTTAATACGTTTAAACTCCCCCGCTGAGATTGTGATTATCCATGTGCTTCCCTGTCTAATCTGTCACAATATTTGTATGTGACATTCACTCTGTTTTTAAGCGTATAATGAAATCGTCCCAGTTACAGATATTTATTTTTTATATCTATCCTGACTTATTCCAGGAAGTTTTAAGGCAAGGGACATAAATTCATGATGTGCAGTGAGATACAATATTTTTTTAATGAAAAAATAGAAGACAAATGAGAATTAAAAGATAATAGTGAAAAAAGAGTGAAGTTAGTCCACAGAGTGTTCCAGACAGTTTTAAGGCGGCGTACGTAAAGGTACTTGGCTCTGGGAAAAGTGAGGGGAGCTGCCGCAGGACAGAAATACGTCCTGGCTGTGACTCATCGCCACCGCTGGGAGGCTTGACTGTCTTGTAGGAGAGGAGTTGACTTCTTGCACGATGCAAGGTGCCCCGTTAGCAACCCAGCTGTCCCTCCCCTCCCCCACGCCTCGTCCTCTAAGCTGAGGCTCCTGTAAAGCCCGCCAGGGGCCATTCTGCGCTGCTCAGGTGACTTCCTTACCTTTGGCCTTGGAGTTATTTACAGGAAATGCAGAGTGACAGCTGGGCAGCCTCGGCTGTTTCTCTTTCGTGGGAGCTCGCTCTTCCTCTCTGGATGACCAGGTGACACGTTGGGTGGCAGAGAACAAGCTCTCTAGGTGGGTGTAGGAACAGTTTGATTAGAAATTCTGTGTCTCCGAGGGAGCCACGATCTCTTATAACAGTCCGTGTCCATGGCGTCCAGGCTGTCCTGAGGGGACATGGTCAGGTCCAGTGGACTCTGTGCACACTGTCACCCGGAAAAACAGCTGGCCTTCCACTTTTTTATAAGTTTTCCCTTAAACAGCCAGGAAGTTGTTTCAAGGTCAAATGTGTCCACAGAAAAGGAGAAAGAGTTGTGCCAACAAATGGGTCTCAGGAAAAGATGGATTAGGGGAAAAAAACATCCCGCCAGCCAGGAAGTGGCGACCCCCTGGGGACTCGTGTGGCAGCCGAGGCTGAGAGTGAGCGTGCCAGGTCACGCGCAGCTGTGAGCCTGCCTTCGCATGGGCGGGAGGGCCCCAGGCCTATTCTAAGAACTTCTTCGCTGGAAAAGTCACTGCGGCCGCGACGGCGCAGTGGTGCCCTCGGGGCCTGTAAAAGCAAAAGCACGTGGCGCAGCGGGAACCGCTCCCGACCCGGGGACGAGCAGACGCGAGCTGGCGATGGCGACTTACGGGGCCGACGTGCAGGTGCCAGACTGCACAGAGTCCCGAGCGAGAGGCAGCAGAAAACCCGCACTCAGAAGCCATCGGCCCAGAGAGAGGGTCAGTGTGAAGACACTCGTTGTCTGGGGATCGCTGCAGTGCCAGATAAGACGATGGCACTCTCGATATTTATTAAAAGAGATGCTTTTTTTTTCATCTGAACTAGAAGAATAAGGAAAACGAGATCGGGCAGGCTTTTCTACTTGGCATGCTGCCGTTTTCCCCGGTTCTCGGTGGAAAACAGCCGACGTGACCTTCGCTCTTCCCCTTTGTTCCTCTGCAGGCCGGACGGGGACTTCGCGTCATCCCTCAATGGCGGAAACGTGAAAGGCCTTGACGGGAGCTCTTCGGGACACCTGCCAAAGTTCTGCCACGAGTGTGGGACCAAGTACCCCGTGGACTGGGCCAAGTTCTGCTGTGAGTGCGGCGTCCGCAGAATGGTCCTGTGACGCAGCCCCGGGAGGGACAGCTACGTCCGCGGCGCGGCGGCCCCTGCTGCCACCAGCTCCCGCGCCGCCGCGAGCTGTTTCGTGCTAAAATTGTTCAAAACACTTTTTTCAGCCGTTTTGGGAGCCTAATGTGCGCGTGTGTATATGTACATAGACTGTATATAGTAAACACCGATACCCGAACAGTGCCGCTGCGGGGCGCGTCACCCACCTGTCAGAATCTCAAGGGGATCGTTATCGTAGGTGTTTCTTCTGCGCTGTTGTTGTTAACGCGCATCCAGTCAACGTCTCCAAACCCTGCAACCCTAGTGCTCAGTCAGCCCTTCATGCTTTGCGGTCGGTGTTACTTTGAGCAAAAAATCAGAATAAACATTTTTATTATTTGTGCCTATTTTCAGATAGTGTGTATCTCAGTAGATGGGAATTTTGGAATGGAAGAGAATATTTTTAGTTACAGTTAGTTATGTGAGGTCATTTTCATGTCCAGCTCTTCCAACAATTAATTTTTTAAGTATAAAAAAAAAACCCTAAGGTCTATGTTATCCTTAATTAGTGTATAATTAATTATATAATTTAAATATCTTTACTCATTATCTGAAGATGTAATTATGCAATTTCCTTTTCAGAGGCACAGGCTGAAAATACAAATGTATCTCATTCTAGTTATAATTGAATGATTTTTTTTACCTCTGTATTATTTAAAAGTATATTCTTTTTACTTCCAACTGCATCTTCAAATTTCAGTTTCTTCCTTTTCTATAACCTCATGTGTAGAATCGTTTTAATTTACTAGTTCATTTTTTGCAAAGCTTGAAAATATAATTATTTAATATAAGATATAAAAATTTCCTTCAAAACCTTTCATGTTTATTTCTATGTATCTGAATGTAGAATAAAGTATTTTCTTGGATTTTAAAACAAACCACCTTACCTAATAATAATTTTGATAAATAATCATTACTGCAGGACATGGAGGTAAAAGTATTCGAATTTTAGTCCTTTGAAGTATAGTCAGATATAGTTAAGAGTACATTAAGAGAATACCTGATCTCCTACTCGTGTTTTCTTTTTAGTTTTCGATGTTGAAACACCATTTACGTCACAATAAATAGCCACTGAAAATGCCTTGCTTTAATGCATACCTGACTTATTATGTACTTAAACATTCACAAGTTTGATTATACTCTCTCTTTAGCTTTGGCTAAAACACAGTTTTTAATCATTGTCACACTCAGTATAACCTAATATTTACTAGTAAATCCTGTTGCTTGTGTAGCCATATTCAGTGATTCAGTAGTCATTTCTGTTGAATCATCATGCCTGACAGCTTCGATCACATTATAAAGGTACGAGCAGATCTGTTTTAGGCAATTTCTAGCTGCTTGTTTGTGATTCTGATCAACTGCAAGGATCAACGTAGAAATTTGTGGTTTATATTTTCTTTGGAATTCATTTATGCTTATGCTTTATAATTTTATTTGTTTTGTTTTTTTTTCATTTGGAGGGGGATAGAAACTTAGTGCTAATGGGAATTGTTCTTTTATTTACATTGAAGTTTCTATCCTGACTTTTTATTAATCTTTTTTTTCTGGTGGTTTTTATTCAGTCATATTGGTCAAAAGAAAAAATAGGAGTCTATCAACTAGAATAAGCTATAATAAATTTAGGAGGATAATATACAATTAGTGTTCCATTTCAATAATTTATGTTCTGTCCTAATTGTTATAAATCACATGAAGAACTTTTGTTTTACTGTTTTCTTTCACATGTTTTTTAAGATAACATAATTTTTTTGTCTGCCCAAGGAAAGGGTAGGTAAACGAGCTTAAACAAAGTGACACGTGTTTGATCCTCACTGAATTTTATAGTAGCAAGCAAATGTTATAATGTACTACATGGAAAATGAATTCATAAAAAATCATCCAATTTGAGAACACAGAGATTATTATAAATAGTAAGTAGGTAAAATATATTCATGAATTATGAAACATGTTATGACAATGTATTTAAATGCATTTTTTATATTACTTGCATATATTCTCACATTGATTTGTTGTGCAATAGTTCAAATTTTAAGAAATTTTCCAAAATCTATGCATCATTTATTTTTATTTATTTTCACGAGTATTTGCCAGCGTGGTAGAATTTTAAAAAGATTGTAAGCATAAATTAAAATGTAAAAACTGCTTATATGTTATTCTGAAAGTTAAGCTTGGAAAAAGTAAGGTTATTATGACTGCTGTTGTCTTGTTCACTCTGTTTTTTTATTACAAATAATGTTTTCATTTTTGAACCTATTCAATAAAGACATAAAACAAAAAAAGTGCTAGTTGGTTTTCATTGATGTCTTTTAGCCAGACATAGTACAAAGATAGGAACGCACAGAAATATAAAGAAAATATTCAAAGTCAAAAATACAGATTTTTTAAATAAGAGAATATCTTTTTATTGACTTTTTGTACCATCAGCTGCCCAAGAAACGATTACTTTTTTATTTGTTTTTGACCTCAAAATATTATGTTTTATCACTAGATTCTTAAGGCATAGAAACATTCTCTTCATAGCCAATAAAATTTAGCAATTGAAAACATTAGTGAATTCCAGGTTTATAAGAAACATGGATATTTCTAATTAGATAATACACAGTTTAATGACAAAAAGTTTTTTTGCTGAACACTTAATGATTTCGACCATCATGTATAAAATTTTAAACAGGAGTTATCTCGTGAAAATATGGTAAGATTAGACATGTTTAACTTTTGCTCGATGTTCCTTAGGCTAGAGATAAATACTACCATGAGACACAGAGCCAGCAGAGCTCTCGTGTCTATTTACACTGCAGGCACATGTATTTTATACAGTAAGTGTATTTTGAGTACTAAGATAGGATGATTTTTCCAACTGACTATATTATCGAATAGAGCAGTAGAGACTCATTAGAACAAAATTTGTGATAGCCACACTCATTTTTAGTCTCATTTAAAATTTTTTCAGTTAAATATTATTGTCAGAATACTAAATAATATACCATCCAGCTTGGCTTATCTGTGAATTGCTTTCTTACCACTAGGGGGTGTTTTGGGATAATATTTTTTCACCCTCACAGAAATACAGGCATGATTTTTTTTTTTTTTTTGAAAACGTAATTACAGAGATTTATAAGAGGTAGCTTTGTTGTTGTGATTTTAATAACCAATATGCTGATTTCTTAGGAACCTAGTCTAGCTCATTTTGGGCACCAGCGTGCTTGTAATTGACAGAAATATTGAATATTTACCTCAATAATTTGTTAGCAAAATTATGTATCTCACATATTATTCATGCATATTACCAAATACTCCTGTACTATGGCTTTAATATTTCACCTTAAAGATTATCTTTAAGATAAGGATTTTTGTTTTCAATCATCCAGCCTAGTGTAACATATGAGAGTGACATCAATTTAAACAGACGTTAAGCGGTTAGATAAACTAATATAAGATGAACAAAGCTAAAGCTTTATACTTATCAACATTTAAAATATGCTTTGTATGGCCTTCGTTCTGTGAAGTGCTAAGAATCCAGAGAAATAAGAGGTGATTAAGATTCTGCCCTAAAGTGTATATAATTTATTTGGAGAAGCTGGTATTCCAGGTGATTACAACATAGGACAGAAAGAAGGATTTCTTTTAATAGAACTTTATTTTAAAGGAACCTACAAAATGCTGTAGAAGTGTCAAAAATGGCGCTTCTTTCTTATCACAGGCTCTCCGGCTGACCGTTCCCTATTTCCTGTTTGTCTTCTCCATCTCGGTGCTTAGGAGGGAGCCTGGCAGGAGATGAGTGGCGACTGCATGACCATCCATGGGGGACAGGCAGGTGGCAGTGGCAAATGTGTCTGCGCGGTGTGGCCCGTCGGAGCTGTGAAACGCGGCTGTTTCCACCGTCTCGACCGAACAAAAGTGACATCGGGTAAGTGACCGTTAATCCCATTGCTCCATCTTCTCTTACAGCGCTCGCTGCACCTTCTCTGTCCTCTCTCTCTCTCTCTCTCTCTCTCTGCCCAAGAACCTCAGTGTCTGTGCCTCCGTTGACTTTCTCAGGATACACTGGGACTAGCGTGTTGCCGGTCGTGCTGAGTGGTGGTGAGTGTGCTCAAGGAAATGCTGATTTTATTCATCCAATCAGTGATCTTAAATTATAATAAAACTGAAAATGGCTATGGGGCATTAAGATGAAAGCCCTTATTCACTGACGGTAGAAATAGAAATGGATAATACCGTTTTCAAAAGTTGGCTGTGTTTATTTTAAAAGCCTTTAAAATATTCATGCCTAATAACCCAGTGATTTTATTGATAAGATGTACTTCTTGAGGGACTGATCACAAGTATGGAAAAACATCTATGCAGAGCACATGTAGTAGCACTATCATGGGTCTCGTGTACCTTCTCGATTTTATGTTCAGTGAAAGATCAAATCGTGGCGCAGTATTAAAAATCGTGTCTTAAAAAATCCTGTTGGATCACTCGTCATTAGGGAAACACAAATTAAAACTACAGTGAGGTATTTACTCATGCCTGTTAATGGCCATCATCAAAAAGACGCGATTAACAAGTGGTGGTGAGGATGTGGAGAGAAGGGAACCCTCGTGTACTGTTGGTGGGATTGTAAACTTGGGACGGCCACTATAGAAAACTGTGGAGGACCCTTAAAAAATTAAAAACATAACTACCTTACGATCCAGCAATACCACTTCTAGGAATGTATTCAAAGGAAAAAATAAAAAGCAGTAATTCAAAAAGTTGTTTTCACCCTCATGCTCGTAGCAGCATTATTTCCAGTAGCCAAGACATGGAAGTAATTGTCCATTGATGGATAAATGGATAAAGTTATGGTAGACATATACAATGGAATCTTACTCTGCCACGAAAAATGAGGATACATTTGTGACAACACAGATGGACCCTGAAGGCATTAGGCTAAGTGAAATAAGATAGAGAAAGAGAAATACTGTATGATCTCATATGTGGAATCTAAAAAAAAAAAAAAAATCGGACCAGTCACTAGACACGAGGGTGGGAGGGATGGGGGGCTGGGGGAAGGTGTTCTAAGGGTATGAACTTCAGTTATAAGATAAGAAGTCCTGGGCATGTGACGTGCAACATGGCTGCCGCGGACACTGCTGTGTGGTTCACAGGGAAGTTGTGCAGAGAAAATCCATCAAGTCCTCATCGCAAGGAGAAAGTTTTTTTCCTTTTTTCTTTTTATTATATGAGAAGGTGGATGTGAGCTTAACCTAATGTGGTCATCATTTCATAATATACGTAAATCAAACCATCACGCTGTATGTCTTAAACTATACAGTGACATACGTCAATTATGTCCCAGTAAATCTGGGGGAAAAAAAACCCTGTTGAGATGTGTGAAGTGAATCTGACGATGTTAATACATAGGTCGTTTATTATCAAAGGAGAAACATTATCCAAAGTAAGCAATTTGTCTGTAATACTGTATGAAAATATTTTTATATACAGATATAGTGTCAGAATTAAATATACACATTCCATTCATTAAAAGGCCAACATATATTATTCTCTTAAAAATATACTTCCCAAATTGCAAACTCATTTAGACTAGTTTAATTATACAGACATGAAACAAGAATCTCAGTACTACGGTTTAGCATCCTTAGAACAGGTGACTTTCGTGAAATGATTCTTTATTTTCATTTAAAAATATTTGCTGTGCCATTTATTGGAGGCACCATGCTATACATTCATGGTTAATTACATCTCCTGATACCTCTCCGTGGACTCCTTTATGCTGCAGCTTTAAGATGTATGATTCTTGTTCGCCCGGGTGTTACCCACATCTCACTGTTAACTGTGAAACATTTCCAGCACAGAAGACAATTTCCACTCTCACTGCAGTATACTCTTGCAGAGTAGGCCATAAAATTATTTTGATGATAAAGCAATGTTCATTTTTAATCCTTGGACTCTTTATATATACTTCACAGATTTCATGTCTCCTTCCAGAATTCCTTAGCAGATTTAAAAAGTGTTATTGCAACTAATACCTTACATTGTCTTATAAAACTGACACCAACTGATACATATCTGCATCCACGCGAAACAGTCCGTTGATAGTCCGGTTTCCATCACTCATACCCATCTTCTAGTACCACAGTATTTATTTCTCAATTGCTCTCTTCCGTTTTTACCAGGATACATTCAGAAACTTCTAGGAGGCATTCCACTCCCAAAAATTGCGTGAGCAGGTAGATGCTTGAAGGATATACCTAGAGGTCACGTGTTCTTAGATGGTCCCTCCATAGCTTTCAATGTTCTTTAGTGCCACTTAGAATTTTATTCCAACAGGTTTGTATCTTTCCTAGTAATATCTTTAGGAAACACATTTCATCCAGTTTTTTCTGTTCCTTTAAAGATTTTTTCTCTTCCTACAGAAATATATAAAAAAAAAGTTTTAAGCTCACATTTTTATAAAAGTACACATTTTAAAAAAGTCAGTCTTTCATTACCGTCCTGTTCGTTTATACAGAAAATTTGATATAATGGAAAAGAGAATCTTGCGTGATATTTTCAAACTAGGACTTCTAACGATAGTTGATGATTGATGTATAGGAACTTCATGGTCATTGTGGTTTAAGATTTAAAATTCATTCTACAGCTATGTCAGCTGGCTGCCATTTTCACTACTGCAATAGTGGACATAAAAATGCTGTCTAAACTTTTGTGAGAAAGATATTTATAGATTACTCAATTCACTTTTTTAACATGGAAAAAAATGTATATTTTGTAGAAGGAATTGTTAACACTGAAAATATCCAGAGTATTTTGGCAAAGATGGTTAATAAGAATCCACCTGACCTCACTGTGCCCCAAGGGCCACCCCAACAGTCTGGTCATCACTAGGGTGTAGATGACACCTGCCCTAGACGCTAGTTTTCAGTTCCTGACAAGAATCTTAAAAAGTGATACCTGTACAGCCTACGGAGTGGAAAAGATTCCAAACATGGAACAAATATACAGGGGTACCGCTCTGCCTAGACTCAGTTATAGTCCTGTGTGCCCCTGGGAAGTGGGGCGAGTATGGGGGGGTGGGCATCATTCTTCGTTCAGATAACCAATTATTGCCCAAGTATGGTGCTCAGTGCTTTCCATACATCGTTTCATTTTATCTGCTTCACCTTATAAAATGGATGGCTTTGCCTCTTTTCACGGATGAGGAAACGGAGCTGCAAAATGGATAAGCTGCCACAGTCACATGTCAAGAAGTACAGTGACTGTGCCGTGAGCTCGTCTGTCCTATTTTTAGTTTAGTCACAAATTTGGATCTCTATTAGTTATACATGTAGTAACACACATGGCTTTTACGTAATCCATTTAAAATATCAGACAACAAATTTCAAAGATAAATAGAAAGGAGAATTTCTCATATATATTTTTTTTTAATGAGGGTCCCAGAACATATTTAAAAAGTGCCCACTGAGGTGTATGTCACTAAGCAGATTTTAAATATATAAATGTGAAAATTTAAGGACTTTTCTCTGAGACCAAGATTGAGCATTCATTAAAAAGACAAAAACAAAGAACCGTGATTTCACCTCTGGGAGCAAAGGTATTACCCGCTTTTTTAAAACTTTCTAAATTTACTTAGCCAGAAGCCCTCAATGTATTTAATTCTCACCTATTCATTTTAACTACTCCGTTTCAGGTGGAATTCTTAGGTTTCATGAGTCCCAGGGTATGTAAACTCGCCCTGCTTCTTTCTCTAAGAGGAGTAAGGAATTTCCATGGTCCCATGTGTCTCCTGGTCGGATGACATTGTGACAATAATGGAAATGTGAAAGAAGACCCCAGCACTCCTGTGGACCAGGTGTGTTCATTTTTACATGTCCCATCCTAATTAATATTTATATCGTTTTAATGTTTAATCAAATGTAGATAGTCCATTTTACTTTCATAAATATATTCTATATTGCTGTATAATTGTGTACAATAATATCTAAGAGTATGTATAAACATAAATATAGAAGATTCATGTACTGTTATACATGATACATAGTATATATAGTATATATATATGGGTTCCCATTTTTAATTTGCATTTCTTTACTACCTAACAAGGATGGATGGCTTTTTTTCTTCATATGCTTCTTTTGTAGTTTATTTTCTTCTATATAGTTTGTTCATGTCTTTTGCCTATTACCTAGCAATGTTTCAATTATGTTGCTTTTTTAAAAAATCAATGCTCTGATATATACCCTAGCTTCTTTTGTTTTAAAACGGTGGGTTTCTTCAAAAAAGCAGTTTAAAGGGATCTAATTTCTAAGGAATACCGCCTTACTCTTTTCGTTAACATTATAATGAGTATTTTCAAAACCAACCATAAGAAAGAAAATTCAAAGAGAAACGTTAAAGAATTAAGTCGAGTAAAAAGCTGATAAAGAAAGAATATTATACAGTTATTCTCACCAAATTCTTAGTGGGTTGGGCTTCACCCAAGGAAGGTTGTTTTTTTTCTTTTTCCTTAAAAACAAAGTTACATTTACAACATCGATTATTAATTTTTATCATTCCTTTCATTAATATAACCTAATTTTCATATTACTCTCAGCTCATCTGATCTATTTAAGAATTTAGATCATTGATTGTTAGTATGGCAGAATACTAATTCCGTTTAGAAATGGAATACAGGCATACCTCGTTTTATTGCGCTTCACTTTATAAAACACTTCACAGATCCTGCAGGGTTTTTTTACAAATAAAATGCGACGCTGCATTGAGCACATGTGTTGGCACCCACAGTTCTCCAGCGTTTGTTCACGTCGAATCTCCGTGTCACATTTTGGTAACTCACTCAATATTTCAAATTTTCCATTACTATTCTATCTTTATGGTGATATGTAACCAGTGATCTTTGACATTACTATCACAGTTGTTTTGGGGTGCCACAGCTGCACCCGTATAAGACAGTGAGCGTAACTGGTAAGCGTGGCGTGTGTCGACTGCCCCCCAAACCAGCATCCCCAGCCCCTTCCCTTCCTCGGGCTCCCCAGTTAACTGCCCTGCAGCTGCCTCTGTGTGTTCAGTGGGAGGCGGAATCGCATCTCGGTTCAAGTCAAAAGCTAGAAATGACTAAGCTTGGCGAGGAGACGTGTCGAAAGCCGAGACAGGCCGAAAGCTGGGCCTCCTGCGCCAAACAGCCAAATTGTGAATGCGAAGGAAAGGTTCTCGAAGGAAATTGGAAGTGCCACCCCAGTGAACACAGGAGTGACAAGAAAGCAAAACGGCCTTGCAGCTGACGTGGAGGGCGTTTTAGGGGCCTGGGTGGAAGGTCAGACCAGCCAACACTCCCTTAGCCAAAGCCTAACCCGGAGCGAGGCCCTGGCTCTCTCCAGCCCTGTGAAGGCCCAGAGGCGAGGAGGCTGCAGGAGAGAAGCCAGAAGCCGACCCTCTTGCTAGGGGCTGATGCGGCGGGTGACTTTAAGCTGAAGCCAGTGCCGTTACCATTGAGAAAATCCTAGGGCCCTTAAGAATGATGCTAGATCTTCTCTTCCCATGCTCGCTAAATGGAACAGCAATACTTAGATGTTGGCACACCTGTGAATGCCATGGTTTACTGAGCATTTTAAGCCCACTGTTGAGACCCACTGCTCAGGAAAAAAAGATCCCTTTTAAAAGATTATTTATTGCTCGTCAACAGTACACCTGGTCACCCAAGAGCCTTGACAGAGATGGACAGTGGATGGATGAAAGTCGTTCTCATGCCTGCGAACACAGCATCCATTCTGCAGCCCATGGGTCAAGGAGTAACTTCAACTCGCAAGTCTTATTATTTAAGAAATTCATTTCAGAAGGGTGTAGCTGCATAGACAGTGATTTTTTTTTTGGACATGCTATTGCATACTCATTGGACTACAGTATAGTGTAAACATAACTTATCTGCACTAGGAAACCAAAATCGTCACGAGTCTCGCCTCGTTGTGACATTGACTCTATATTTTGTTGGTCTGGAACCCAACCCGCAATATCTGTGAGGTATGCCTGTATCGGGGAAAATGAAGAAGCAAGAGTCAGTCTTCTGAATACCCTGGACCTGTGAGTCTGCAGGCATGCCCAGCACTGCGTTAATGTCTGTGAGGTATGACAAACTAATAGAGAAGGGTCATGTAACAGGGACAAAACGCGAACTCTAATCAATATGAAAATTAAGTCATCATTAAATTGTTAAATCCTGACCATAAATTTTATTACGCTTTACCCATCAGAAGCCAAATGAAATGAACAACGGTAAAAGCCTGTGACACGCCTGACACATGAAGAAAATTCAGTGTGCCCCACCATCTTTAGCATCTTACCCAGTCATTTCAAGAAAAAGGTGGACTGCATCAGGTCAGTTAATTTTATAACATAATTTTATTTCATTTCAAGAATAAATTACCTGTGTTTTCTTTCTCTACAGTTAGTTGATTTTGGAACATGGTAATCCATGTGAAGCCCAACACGTGAGAGGAGAAATTGCAAATATAGAGCATACCTATAACCCCTTCCCCTTCCTGGGCCAAGAGGTGACATGGCTAGTCTGTCCTGCAGACTTTTCAGGTGAGCCCTGACTTGAGGCTTACACTTGACACCGTGTTTCCAGCGGTCACTACTAAGCGACGTGGAAGCAACATAAAGACTAGCTGCCATTCCCGCTGGACAGGATCTTAAAAGCCCTGTAAATGAGGATTAAGAGCCGCTAGGCTAGAGTATGAAATCTTCATGAATCTTGAGCTTGGCCTTGTAGGATGCAAAGAACAAGACAGGTCAGATTTATAGGAAGAGAGCAGTATGTGAGGGGACAAACGGGGAATGAGCTTGGCAGATCCAGGACACCAGGAAGAGGCTGGCTGGCATCGGGGAGACGGCACAACGAGTGGGGGGTCCCCCGTCTGTCACCCTCCTTGCTGGCGCTGTCAGCGGGGCTCAAACATAGTCTGATCACTTGGCCTTCGGTGGGCAACTACTGGGATTGCAAAATAAACACACACTACCCTTTTTCTGTCATAAAAATTTCTCTCACTAAAAATTTCTTTAAAAAAACCACAAGAAATCTTTTGGCTTTGCATGGCAGCTGGTAAAATTCACAGACAGGGTGTAATAGTAATAATAACAATAGTGCATTTATTAAAACCTTTTGATACTAAGCACTTTACATGAATGATGCCATAGATACTATATTTTTCCTCTTGTTTGTAGATGAAGAAACTGCTGTCTGGTCTCAAGATAATGCCTTCCAAACTCTGCTTTGTTATTTAATAAACACTAGCAGAGAAGTAGGGAAAAATTAGCCCCATACTTATCAAAATTATTAGAGCAAAAGAACAGAAAATTATTGGACACAGATATGTCCAGTTTTAACATATAAAGATATTTTTTGAATACATTTGATTACCCATTTCATTGGCTATAAGTTCTTATAAATGTAAGCATATATGGATTTATAAATTACTCATATAAGCTTCAGAGATAAAGATTTACCATTCCCCACCCAACTTATCACATTTCTCTCCTTGAAAGTTATTATGGCAATAAAGTATGCATTCATTTGTTTTCTTTCCCCTTTTATAAACTATTAATTTGCCCTAGCTAAGAGATGACTAGGTCCTTTCCAAGTTCAGATTTTCCTCTCCCAGAGTGGAATAAATGTATTTCAGCTTTAAAGTCTAATCACATTGAATTCTATGACAATGGACATGATCGTCAGAGCATGACAGTACCCTATCGCAGGAGTAGTTTATATTTTCGTTCAAAGTAAAGTCCTCAGCTTACCTTCCTGGTGCAGTTCAACAGTTTTAATGTGCCCTGTGAAAGCATTGATAAGTGGTGCTTGAATTCCTCCTGGATATTCATTTTAAGAAATTGCTTCAACTTGCGAGCAGCAGTTTTTAAAAACGTAGCTTCCTATTACAGAAAAAAATCAGAAAGCTGTGGTTTAAATAAAATATTAAGAAGCGATAAGCAATCTTAAGGGTCCTAAAGCGAGAACTGTGTTGCTAAATAACGCCCCACCCCCACCCCACTTTCTGTTCCGGTTAATCACGTGACTGACAAGTAACTGGACTAAAACCGTTTCGCTCCTAGGTGACAGCCTAAAGTGCCTAGAACTTGGTTTAATGATTATCTGACTTTTTAAATTCTCTTTCTTTGTTATATATGTGTGATCTTATCACTTACAGGTCAACATATAACAAGTTTATTTCATTCTAAACAACATAACCAAAGGAGAGATCTCCTGGAAAGCGGTAATAATAGAAGGTATGTGTGATTTTTTTCTTACTGTTATTTCGTTGGCACTTTTTGAGTAATGGGTGACTAGCTGGCAATAAGAAAATAAAGGGTCGTTTGCACCTAAAACAAGTTTTTCAGATATTTAAGAAGTTAAAAAAAAAAAATTATGGGTATACTCTTAGTTGCCATGAGGTTAACTCAGCTATAATGAGTTTTTTAAAAGATATTGAATGCCACATGGGTTTTCATAGAAAGAAACGACACAAAATTTTGTTGGATGTTTTATAAATTGTATTATTACACCAACTAGAAGTGGTAGTGGTGTGAAGATTAGCAAATATCAAAAGAAAAAAATTCAAAGTGCTTACAACTAAATTACGCCCATAACTTTTGTTTGTGTGTGAGTGCACAAGCGATCGCTCTAACAAGCATTTTATAGCATAAAAATTTCGGAAGTAAGATGTGTGTCTTTGAATTCAGCAGTTCTTCTAATATTTTCTAGGCGAAAAATGAAATGCTAAAATAAAATAATAATACTTATCAAATAAGCACAGGGCTAGTCGTAAAATAAAAGTATAAAAGAAGACCATAGTATAGCTTAATAAATCAGTGGTAATTGTCTAGTTAGAACTAAAAAATAATGTTACTAATATAATCAAATATAATATGTAACAGAGATAAGAAAAATATAGGCTTCTATGAAACTAAACTTGAATGATATATAAACTCCAAATAATTGTCATTACCTTATTATCATCACATGAATGCTTTTTAAAAAAGTTAGGTTCATTATCCAGGCAATTGCTCTCATTTTCTCTCCTGTCCTGTAATAAATAATAAATTTATATGATTAAACTGGGGACTTTGCTAATATATAATTATAAAAAGACAATGTTTAATATTTAATATTTTAAGGAAATAATCTTAGCCTGGCTGGGCGACTAGGCATAAAGAATACTTTTCTATAGTTGAAGAATAAACAAGTATATACACAAACCCTCACATATTTAGAGCTTCCCCCAGATTCCACAGTTTTAATCTCCGAAATAATTGAGAGAATCTGGCCCACTGGGGGAAACAAAAGTACCTATTTTACACAGATAAGATACTATAAATTTTGAAATCATGAAGTTGAGATGCATTTAAGAGGTTATTTGGTCCAATTTCCTGCCACTATCAAACAGAAACAAAGGGAATTTACGTTAGAACGAAGGGAAAAATGCTCGAAAGTGAGAGTAAAGTTGAAAGTCATTCTACAACATTTTTAACAAGCCAAGTTGTCTATGATGACTGAGGTAGAATTTCACTAAAGACTCATGGAACTGAACGTGTGTGTATCGTAATGTAGTACGATGGCAGATGGGTACGTTCTCATATTTCATGTCTGAGGAATGTAGTATTAGATGGTGGGGATCGCCCGAATCGAGAATTTAGTTGACATATTAGGAAGAATTTCCTAAGGATTCTTATGCACGGGGTTGGACAAGCTCTGTCCAGCAAACTAGCATTTAGTTCCATGCTACCGGAGCTTCTAGAAGGACTTCAAGCAATCTTAGTGATCAAAGAAACAGGATAGAAAGTGGACTAATGGCAGGATTTGGTCGTGGACTTCAGATCTTCTTCTGCCTCTCAGAAAAGTGTGCATTACTCTTGTCGTTTGTGAAAAGGAACTGCCCAGCTCAGCCCTGACTAGCTAGTCTGTCTCACCTAGGGAGGCATGAGAAACACTGGTAAAGTTTACAGTCCGGGGGAACAGACTTTTACCAAAAGACCGAGATCTCAACACAGGGCTGTAAAATGCTTCCTTCTTCCGCACCCCTCACCACTACATTACTAAAAGCCTCTTTGCCACAGATCCGTGTACCCAAGACATCTTGTCCACATTTCAACAAAAAATGACAAAGCCTCCTAAAAGGCACAAAAGCACAATTTGAAGAGACAGCAAGTATCAGAACCAGAGTCAGACATGACAGAGATGTTGGAACTGTCAGACCAGGGATTTTTCAAAACTATGATTACTATGCTAAGGGCTTTAATCAGAAAAGTACGCACCATGAAAGAAAAATGGATAATGTAAGCAGAGAGGTGGGAATTCTAAGAAAAAAAAAAATCATGAAGAATTGTTATGCATAAAAAACACTGTAACAGAATGATAGGCTCTTTATCAGACTAGACGTGGCTGAAGACAGAATCTCTGAACTTGAGGGTATGACAATGCATTCTCCCAAAACTGAAAAGCCAAAAGAAAAAAATACTGGAGGTGGGAGGGAAGGAATTTCTGAGGACGGTGGACACCCACAGTATGTGTAACATGTGCATAGTAGAGTACCAGAAGGAGAAGAGAGAGAACAGAAGCAATATTCGAAGCAGTAATAATTGAGAATTTTTTCCATATTAATGCCACATACCAAACTACAGAACCAGGAAGCTCATAGAACACCAAACAGGATAAATGCCCCAAATCCTAAGCCACAATATATTAAAACTTTAGAAAATCCAAAATAAAGAAAAATTCTTGAGAAAAGCTATGTATGTGGGTGAGGAAATCTTATAAAACAGAGAACAATTATATCCCACTGCTCCTCAAAACACATGTAAGCAAGAAGAAAGTGTAATGGAATGTTTAAAGGGTTGAGAAAGGAAAAACCACCAAACTTAGGATTCTGTACCCTGAGAGATTATCCTTCAAAGCTTTCCTAAGATCAGGAACAAGGCAAAGACGACTGTGTCACCATTGCTTTTCAACACCGTATTGGAACTAGAAGGTATGCAAATTAGAAAGAGTGCAATAAAACTGTCTTTTCTATTATGAGACATGATTAACTATGTAAAATAATCTAAAAGAATTAAAAAGAAAACACTTCCTGGAACAAATAAATGATTACAGCAAAGTTGCAATATATAGGTTATAAACAAAAGTTAATCATTTCCCTATATACCAGCAATGAACATGTGGAATTTGAAATTAAAAACAGCACCATTTACAGTAGCACCTTCCAAAATGAAATACTTAGGTATAAACCTAACAAAATATGTACAAGATCTTTATGAGGAAACTATAATACTCTGGTAAGAAAACCTAAATAAATGAAGAGATATCCCATGTTCATGTGTAGGAAGACTCAATATTGTCAAGATGTTAGTTCTCCAAAATTGATCTAGAGATTTAGTGCAATCTCAGTAAAAATCCCCACAAGTTACTTTGTGGATATGAACAAACCGACTTATATGGAAAGGTGAAAGATTCAGAATAGCCAACTCAGTATTGAAAGACAAGGTCAAGTCAGAGGACTGACGCTACTCAACTCAAGACTTACTGCAGAACTGCAGGAGTCCAGGCTGTGACGGTGGCGAAAGAGGAGACCAGTAGATCAATAGAACAAAAAAGAAGCCCAGAAATAAACCCACATAAATACAGCCTACTGATCTCTGACAAAGGAACAAAGGCAATAAAATGGAGCGAAGAGTCCATTCAACTGGTGATGGAACCACTGGACATCTACCTGAGAAACGCAAGTCTAGACACAGATCTTACACCCTTCCCGAAAGAAAAAAAATGACTTAGGATGGGTCACAGTCCTGAATCTAAAGCAAAACAGTAAATCTCCTAGAAGGGAACACAGAAGGAAACCTAGATGGCCTTGGGTATGGCAGTGACTTTTTAAATAAAATTCCAAAGGCATGATTCATGAAAGAAATAATTGATAATGTGACTTCATTAAATCAAAATCAAAACTAATGTATATACATATATATATATGTATATATATATATATTTGTTGTTGTTGTTGTTGTTGACTCATAATTGACAGACTTCATCTTTTTAAATACAAAAATAGATCTCTCTTCAAGTCTGGAATTTTTGCTTCAGTTTCATTTATTATTTTTTCTTCGGAATCATTTATTTTTCATAGATTAGCTCTCTGGACTTTGTTTCTAGTATCAGTTAACTTCTCTTCATTGTCTATATACACACATACACAGACTAAGAGACTTGTATGTGTATGGGGGGGGTGTGAAGGAAGAGAGAGAGAGAGAAGTAAAAAGATAATGTGTATAGTTGTATAGTTCTATGAATTCTTTGCCTTTTCTTTTTTGGAGACTTGACATGTGTAGCCGTGCAATAATTACAACAGAAAAGCCCTCTTCTTTTTCATACACATATTATTATAACGTAAGCCTTTAACTTCCTACCTGATGGAGATGAGCTTCTGTCAAAATACCATGTGATTTCTGAAATTCCCCCGGTATTATCTAAAGTGTGCCCTTTCATGAACTCCTCAGGTTCTTCCACTCGCTCTCAACTCCTGTCAGTGTCTGCCTCTAGGGATGATGACCTTCCTGAAATCACCACTTTCCTGCATGAAACTGTTTCTCTAGTGACAAACACTAAGGTCACCCCGCCTGCTGTGGAGAGCGGTCATGTCACTGAGACCAGAGCGTTGTTCTGGGTGTTGGCACGCCAGGCACTCCTTCATAAAGAACACTGTGCTCCCCTATTCCTCTCCTCTGCATTATCTAACAGTCAGGTGTTTTGGGGTTTTGTTTTTGTTTTTGTTTTTGTTTTTTATGGAATTTAATTCCACTCCCACCTCTGGGCTGGGCTTTGATTGATCGAACACTTAGATGCTAAGTCAATAACAGTTATCCCATCTCCCCTGCCAGAGCAAGTGATCAAATAACCAAAGTCTAGTGCAGTGAGAGCCCTGGCATTCCACATCACAAGGGCCGTGTCCCTGGCGACCCAGCCGCAGGTTAGCTAGGGCCTTGGTTAATCAGTTATAGGCAAGAGGACGCTCATTCTCCGGGATTCGAAAGAAGCAAGATACTGATTGCTACCGATAAGCCATGGCATGAAGCCAAACGGCGCACGGAGAATTGCAGAGTGCAAAGAAGTATAAAGAGGTAGAACTGAAGTTCTGACTAAGCCACAGCTGCTGGGCTTTCCCCCTCAGTAAGCCGATGGGCACTCCTTCGCGTGTAAGGTCACTGATGTCCAGCTTTCCCCTGCGTTAGGAAGCGCACTAACTGATTCACCTTCTTCAGCCTGGACTCCAGGTGCCCTAAGAACAGCCCCTCTTCTGATGCAGCTGCTTTTACCAGTGAGAGTCTGTGGCTTGCTCCCGCCCTGACGTCTTCACATGGTCGGGCGACATTGTCCTCAAGCATTGAAATGGCTCTGCTCCTCTCCTGACTTGAGATTTTTAGAGTAACTTATTTCTGGAGTTTCTCCTCCTGTTAAAGGGAGGAGTTTCTCCTCTTGTTTTAAAAAAGAAAAAAAAAAAAAAAACCCTCACATGTCCCATTTAAGGAAATGTGCTCTTCCTACAATGATTGACAGGGCGAGCAGCACCTGACACACAATCACGGCCACCATCACACCCTATAATCCCAGATAAAACAGATTCACAGATAGGCTGAGTAGGGAGGCTGACGCTGGACGGAGCTGGCACACAAACAGGTTCACCCAGTTACAAAGTCCATGCTTCTTCTGCGGCACCAAGTTTGCCATCTAAGTCACGTGAACTTGATTAAGATTTTTCAACACAATTTAATAGAACACTTGAGAGTATAAATTCTAGTCAAAACAACAAGAACATACATTATTTCCTAAATCCTAAACCCTGTCCACATGCCACCGCTTACGGTCTTTTCCATTCGCTTATTCATTATGTGTCTACTTAGTTGATTGGACGTACATACATATTCATGTTTTGTGCATAAAACAGAGTGATAACTGTCTTAATAGTAGTCAAGGTAAAACGTTATAACAGACAGATTACTTCTGGCTGATCTTATGAATGAAGTGTAACCTGAGCTCAGTCTTAAAGGTGCTGAAATCTGAGCATGGGATATTTGGGGAGAAGGGGGAAGAAGGGCATTCCCAATGGGAGAACACGGCTGAGGCCCGGCAGTGCACACGTGCGGGGCTCGTCCGGGACACAGAAGGCAGTCCAGTTTGGTCGTGGCGTGGGGAGGCCGAGGGGCAGTGCAGAGGGCTACTCAGGCTGGACATGCGGACTGGGAGCAGGCTCTGCTAGCCACATGCCCAGGTGACGTGTGAGTCCTGCAGTCAGTGGACAGTGAGCGACAACCTATGGAAAGTTGGTGGGTGGGGATACGTCATGATTTCAGCTCTGCTTATGACGTCAGTCCACGCTGCAGAAGTGTTCTGGCCTGTTGCTGACTGCGATGCTTATCTACTTTGCGGGGAGAATCAGATTAAGTGGTGGGTAGATGTAAATCATGGAGAAATATGTGAGGAGGTAGATAGAAATCACATGAGAAACACAGAAGAATCAGAAGGAGGTCTGTCTATAAGAATTCTGTCTCACTGGAAATGTACAAGCAAGCCAGGTCCAGCTGAATGAAGGAACTAACTCCCATTTGGAAATATGTTATTAGGTAGACAGGCATTATTTAGTCTGGAATAGGCACTGTGAAACAAATGATAAATTAATCAACTACAAACATAACCATGTTCTAAATTTTCTACCAGGAAGGAGAAAGAAAACACATACAAAACTAATACAAGTATCTGTGCACTTAACCATGCTGGCCCTCTTTAATAATTTGTATTTCTCTTTCTGAGAATTCATCCTCAATGGACAGGTTTTGAGAAGATAGCACATATTTGCAAAGACTAAGACAGCACATCCTTATCAAACCCGGTATTCCTTGCTTCCCTTCATCACTGCCCAACTTTGCCAAGTTAACGAGGCAGGAGAGAAGAGTAGCTAAAGTTTTTTGGCGTTAGCATTTATTCTTTTTTTATGTCAGTATATATTTATATATGTTAATTATGCTCTGACAATCAAGAAACAGGAGATATTGAACACAGTAATTTAACAGCCAGAACATGTTTCCTGCTAAATTTTATGCTAAAAATCTAAGGTGACTATAGAGTAGTATTAATTCACAACTCAGTCGAAGCTCCAAGGCTATGAACTGTGATTATGTTAATTCCCATGCCTCCCCATGCCCAAGAGCAGCCCAGGGAAAGCAGTTCTAGTGAAATTTATTGTCGCTTTGCTTCTCTAACTTACATTCATAAAATAACACGTTTTATATCGCATGGCTCCATAGTATGTAAACAATAGCAGAAACAGCAAGTTACATTCCTGAACAATTAAGATCGCAGGTCATCCACCGTAGAGAAGACTCTAGGAATAAAGCGAAGAGCGCCAGTCTAAAAATAATGTTGAAAGTGACTATATTCTCAAACGTGTTGTTTCAAAACAATATCATGAAGGTGCCCCCCAAACGCTCTTTATGCAAAACAGACAAGAAACCCGGTGAGTGCGAGTTTCCACTTGTGAAAACACCTCTATAGACCTTCTTTGATGAGGCTCAATTTGAGGAAAATCAATGAGCAAAAAGCATGAGAAACACTTATAGTGTTATGATATAGAACGAAGGAGGAAACTACAAAGGGGAAATGAACAAATCTTAGTCGTTAAACCTATCCTTTAGCTTGCGCGAAGTGCCATACTCATCGGAGGGCTTTTTCTGGAGGCGAATATATATTTTCTATTTTACGGGAGGCCTTCCCAGCTTTGCCAGCACACCCTAGATATGTTGCTTGCTTTTTTATTCATTCGTATTAATCAATGTGTGGTTATGTACACTTGAGGATAATAAATGATGTTCTAAAACTCTATGATTTAGCAATTAGCAGATTTCCCTAAATAACAATATTTGTGTCAAATACAGACACTAAAAAAATTATTCAAACCTAGCAGCAAATCCAGCTGTGGCTGGAGCAGTACCGCAGATGAGAGCGGTCCATGCATTACTCTGTGCGTGTAGGGATGTTGTTGCCAGAGTTATAGAAACGTTTCATACATGTTCTCTGTCTATTCTAAATAGACTGTAATTCATGCAATGGAAAGAACATTGAAACAGGGGTGTGGGTAACTACATCCTAATATTTCCACTAATAGATGTGAAACAGGAAATTTAGAAGGTATTGTTTGTTGCAGACATTATTTCAAACATGAAAAAGTACTGTAGGAGCCGTCACTTTTTGAATGCGTACTACGTTCCAGGCATTCTTCATGAGCTTTACATATGTTCATTCATTTCATCCTTAAAATAACCCCGTGAGATTCGAAATAAGGAAACTAAATAAGGAAATAAGGAAGCTAAAGCATGAAAAAAGTTAAGTGACTTATCCAGTGTCTCATAGCTAGCAAGTGGGAGATTCAGGCTGAATATTCACACAGGGTTCATTGGGTCATGAAAAAAAGGTTCATTATAGATTATTTACTGTCAGATTAGAACCATATCTGTGGTTTTCATGGGAAACAGAAACCTTTATTTCTGTGAACTACATTTCTAACTTCAGTCCTCAACGCCAGCAACGGTCATAGAATTGATGACCTGCGTAAATAATCACCATTCATTGAGAACAACTGAAGCACACATATTACTATTGTGTGATCTACAAGGCTGACGTCTTGGTTGGTTATTGACCTTTATATGCACCTGGTAACGATGCCAAATCCCGTAGAACTTACAATATTGCCAAATCTGATTGTGACATAGAGCCGGGTCCAAAACTAATTTAAAAATCACCAAAACAGTAATTCTCGCAAAATAGCTAATAAAGAGTGGGAGTATCAGAACACCACTGTCCTGAAAGAGCCGGGCCCTTAACAACGAGCACCTGGCGGAGGGGACTCCACGGGGGCCTTCCTGCTTCACGAGGACAGGCCTCGGCATCACGCTGGGCCCCGCTTTTCACAAACGCATCTGCGTGTCAGAAATGCACGCGAAACGGCGCCGAGAGCCCCGGACGCCGAGCTCGACGGTCGGCCTGTGCTCCCCTCCGCTCCTGCCTCCTGCACACCCACCCGTGTTCCAGTCCTGTTAAAACTGATCCTCCCTCCGGTCGCTCGAGTTCCTGGACAGAGCATTTTATTCATCTCTCAGTTGGCAGATTCCAGCTGGCAGACGCTTCATAAACGTTTAACTGAACCATTGAAGAAACAGAAGTTGAGATTTTACAGAGATCTGGAAAAACTGATTACAAACCTGCCAGCGTATGCACACTGATCATTTTCGATTTTAATGACTCATCAGTCTTAAGATTAATAGGCGGTAATGGTACCCACTGCCTTACAATAATGGCAGTCGGCAATTGACAAGCGTGCCCAACGTGAATTTGTTATCAGCGGTGCTTTTGTATACTCTACTTTCTAATAGTGCACTATTCACCCGAACTTCTATCACTTTCAACTATAGGACCCATAGGATTTTATTAATGAGGGCATACAAGGGATCAAGTACTAGACTGAATATATTTAAAGATTCTGGTGAGCTGAAGTGGGCTGGTCACAGGTCAAACAAAGATAAAAACCTTCTGAAAAAAAATATCAAGAAAAGCAATGTAATCACTATAGTAGACGACACTGTCCTACAGAATCAGAGGGAGTGTTTATTCTGAGAGCAAAACCGTAAACACCAACAAGTAAGACTTTAGGTAGGTGACATCTACCTGTGTCGGAGTGGCAAGAAGTCACAACTATTGCCAATATGGCAAAAACTTATATATAAGTCATAGAAGAAATTGTACAATGTGACTCATATATATCAACATCTTTATGCTATAATTTAACATTTAATTTTTTTAATGTAAATATGGTACAGTATTTTCATCCATTCAGTCAGTGTTTGTGAGGGGTCTACTCTGCCAGGTAGTGTTCTAAATGCCGGGGACACAGTGACTGATAAGAAAGTCTTTGTCCTCATAAATAAGAATATGTCAGATAGAAATAAAAACCGTAAGGAAAATATAGTATATTGCGGGTAGGAGAGAAGCCACTCTTGATTCTAGAAGGAAGGGAATTTTATGCTCATCAATTGAACTTTCCTTACAGTTCTGCATTTTTCTCTTTGTTGGTCGGATTTAGAGGCTAGAAATTTTATCTTTAAAAAAAAAAATGGCTCATGAGTGCTGCTCTGCCCCTGCATTTTGACACAGATGCCTAATTTTCTGCCTGTGTACTTTACATCTAAACAATAACTCGGCTGGGTAAAATTCTCGGGTCACATTTTATTTCCCTCAGAATTGTGTAGCTATTCTTCCATTATCTTTTATATTTGCATGGAAAATCCGAAGCCACTTAGATTCTCCACCCACAAATTGACTTGCCATTTCCACCCAAATGCTTGCATTATTCTTCCTTTATGTTACTGACTGTTGTTTTCTATGAGTTTTTTTATAATACATGAAATGCCCTGTGGTCTTCTTACGTGCATTTTTTAGTCATTTAGGGATGGGGGGCAGTTTTCTCTCTCCTAGGTTATTTTACTTTTCCATTAGATCAGTTCTCTTCTGTAGAAATTATTTTTCACAAATTAGCTTAAGATTGTGTCATTTATGCCTGGTTGCCGTATGGTCTTCATCTTAAGTCTACTGTGGCCCACTCGGTGCTGATACTTCCTTGACTCCGTACCCATGATGCTCTCTCGCCTACCACAGGACATTACCTTTCCTCAGCCCTTCTCAGTGAGGCCACGGTACTGGCTGCCCTACCTGCTCTTGTGAAGCCTGGGGACACAGGACAGATGGACAGGGCTGTCTGGACATGGCACTGCAGTGGGGGAGGGGAAGCAGGCACAGCTATGGTCGGGTACGCTGGTGAACGAGGACAGTGCCCTTTTTTTAACTCTCTCTCTTTCAAGACCATCATGGGGTTGGGTGAACTGCCGTCCTTGGGAGGAGAGTGGTCACTGGCCTTCAAGGGTCCTTCCAACTAGGGGTGAAGCTTCCTGGCTTTGGACAGAGACCGTGACCTTCAGGGGCCATCTGCCCGCTTCGCCTGCCTGGAGCTGCAGGTGAAGAATTTTGTCTACTTTTCTCACCATCTTATGAGTTTGCTAGCGCTGCCATAATGAATTCCCACAAACTGGGTGGCTTAGAATAGCAGAAATTTATCCTCTCACCGTTCTGGAAGCCAAGTCTGAAATCGGGGTGCTGGCGGGGTCCCATGCCTCCCTCCTAGCTTTTGGAGGCTGCCTCAGTCCCGGCCTTCCTTAGCTCGTCACTGCCTAACTCATCTCTGCCTGTCTCCACATGTGTCTCTTCTCCTCAGCTCTTCACTTCTCAGGATGCCTGTTATAGGATTTAGGACCCACTTAATCCAGGATGTTCTGGAAGATTCTTCAAAGACTCTTCTTTCAAATAAGGGTGCATGCACCAGTTCCAGGTACACACATCATCTGGGGTTCCACCCCACCCTTCAGCCCACCATACCACCTACAGTATTGTCTTCAGAGGGGCGTTGTTTTAAGAGTTGCTGTCAGTCTTGTGAGTTCTTGAAAGGTTTTTCTCGTTCCCAGGCCGCCAGTTTTCAATGACTTTTTTTTTGCACAAAGAAGCGTCTTCTCCTTAGTTTGATCTTCTATTTTGTATCTTTGCAAGGTCTGAGGTGCCCAGTTTCGGTTCACTTTAATGTCTGTCATCTCGCTCCAGCAGGACACGTTCAGTCACGGACAATGGCAATACGTATACCTGTAGACTGCAGGATCACCCGAAACGGTGGGTTCAAGCCCATTGGGAAGGCCACCATCTGCGTGACAGCATGTCTTTGTTCTGATGAGATGAGAATAGTATGACATGCCTCAGCAGACTGTGTTACTCAGAACGTCATAGCTATTAGTATTTTTCTGATTAAAACTAGTTCTATCCACATTTGCTAGGTTTGCAAAAATCTCTTTTCAGTGTTCTGAGTTGGCTGAGAATGTAGTGTTTATTCTGTACAAACAGACTGTTACCTTCCACTTGCCAGGTATGGAAAACAGGCCCATGTGACCCATCCACAGCTTTTGGCTTATGCGTTTTCTTTTTCTTTTTTTGATTTCTGTTGCAGCTACAAGGTATCAACACAGAAAACCTGTGCCATGTAGTTCTATGTTCTTTTTGGTCCAGATATTTGTACCAGCTCCAACCAGGCCAAGGCCTCAGGTACCAAAAATTTTAATTATTTAATTCATACTTATATGTCCAAAATTGTCTCCGAAGAGATCTGCAATGGCAGGGTACTCAGAACTGAAAGTTATACCGATCCTTACACTTTTTTCTAGAGTAAATTTCCCCTGCAACAAATATCTGGAACCCGGTGTTGAGTCCAAGTTACCAGTCGGGATTCCTTTCTCTCATGATGAATTCCCCCGTCAGTGGGTATCCGCCAGCAGCAATTCAGTCTTTCATAAAGAATCTAATATCATAGGACTTTACAATTAAAAGGTTGGGTTCTTACCTTCATTCTGCCCAGGAAAGTATCTATGGGAATGTTATTATTGCCTCCCTAGCAACTAGCTGTGCATACCAAGGGATGTCGGATTTGGAGAATTTATATAATTATACCTGCTAGTCTTTTATTTTTTAATTATCTGATTTTACTTTTTTAAGTAGACTCTTTGTAAGCAGTTTTAGGTTTACAGAAAGACTAGAAAAAAGAGCAGGGAGTTCACATATATCCCCCTCACCGCATCCACACTTTCCCGTTATTAATGTCTCGCATCGGTGTGGAACCTTTGATAATTCATGAATCGATATAGTTCCATTGCTAATAGCTTAAGTCCATAGTGGACATTAAGGCTCACTCTTCCTGCGGTAAAGTTCTATTCTGACAAATGCGTGTCATGTAGTCACCGCTGCAGTGTCATATAGATAGTCTCGCTGTAAAATCACACTGTGCACCACCTACCCATTCGTTTCTGCTTCCCTCCCTCCCTACCCCCTGGCAAACACTGGTGTGCTTGATGTCACCGTAGTTTTGCCATTTCTACAATGTCATAGAGTTGGAATCATACAGTACGTAGCCTTTCAAGACTGGATTCTTTCACACACATGCATTTAAGAAACCTCATGTCCTTTAGTTTCTTGGGAGCTCGTTTCTTTTCTATCACTGATTATATTCCACCAAACAGAATGGTAAGGTGTCTGTCCAGGTACTTTACCCATTTTTTTACCGGATTGTTTCTTTTGTTACTGTTGAGTTTTAACAATTCTTTGGATGTTTTGAAAACACGCCCTTATTTGCAAATATTTTCTCCCATTCTGTGGCTTGTCTTTTCATTCTTGTAACAGAGTTTTAATTTTAATGAAGTTCGACTTTATCTTTTTCTCTCATGGTTCGTTGTATCTAAAAAGTTATCCCCATATCCAGGGTTACCTAGATTTTTTTTACTGTTATTTTCTATGAGTTTTATAGTTTTGTGTTTTACATTTACATCCGTGCTCCATTTGGGGTCAATTTTTATAAAAGGTGCAAGGTCTGTTTTGTGTGTGTGTGAATGTTAAGTGATTCCAGCACTATTTGTTGAAAAGACTATTCTTTCTGCATTGAATCAGCTTTGATACTTCGTCAAAGATCAGTTGACTGTATTAGTGTTGGATTTGTCTATTCATCCACCAATGCAGTGGATTTGTCTATTCATTCACCAATACCACTGTTTTGATTTCTCTGGCTTTATACCAAGTCTTGCGTTTGGACAATGTCAGTACTCTTTGTTTTCCTTTTCGATATTGCATTGGCTATTGTGGGTCTTTTAACATTGCATATAAACTTTAGAATCAGCTTGTTGATATCCACAGTGACTTGCTGGATTTGGATTGGAATTGCATTGATCAAGTTGGAAAGAATTGATTTCTTAACAATATTGAGTTTTCCTATCCATGAACATAGAATACGTCTCCATCTACTTAGCTCATCGATTTCTTTCATCAGAGTTTTATAGGTTTTCTCATATAGATATTGTACATATTTTGTTATATTTAAACCTGAGTATTTTTATGCTAATGTAAATGGTGTTGTGTTTTTAATTTAAAAGGCTGATTGTTCATTGCTGGTACATAGAAAAGCAATTTTCTTTTGTGTATTAACCTTGCATACTGCAACCTTGCTATAATTACTTATTAGGTCCAGGAGTTGCTTTGTTGATTCTTTTGGATTTTCTCTGAAGACAATAACGTCATCTGTAAACAGAAACTATTTTATTCCAACTGTACATATTGTATTTCCTTTTCTTGTACTGCTGGATTAGCTAGGACCACCCAAAGGATGTTAACAGGAGTGGTGAAAGAGCGTGTCATTAACTCGTTCTTAATCTTAAGATAAAGAGACTTTAAAGTATTAAAGAGTTTTTAAGAAGGAGAGAGAGCGTATCGGATTTGAATTTTGGAACGGTAACTCAAGTGCCGGTAAAGAGAACAGGTGTACGCTGGAGGTAGTGAGACCAGCGAGGGCCTCCCGAAGGCTGTGGAAGCGGTCCCAGTGATCGTTGATGACTGCTGGGACTAAGACGACAGCGGCAGAAGTCAGCAGAGCGAATGAGTTACGCAAGCGTCACGGAGACGTACTAATCCATAGGATTTGGTGGCGAATGATACGGAGGAGCAAGGGCGTCAGGGCTAAGTCCGGGCTTTCAGGACTGAATCACTGGACAAGTGCAAATGCTTTCACCCGAGACAGAGAATGCGGGAGCAGGAGCAGGCTAAAAAGTGATGATCGTTAGTTCTCTACCGCGCATGAGGGCCACAGTTTACCCGGGTAGAGGTTTGTCACTGATATTTGAATTAAATGGCTCTGAAAGTCATGGAAGAGGTGGCACACCTGAGGCTACTTGAGACCTCTCTACGTAAAGACAGAACTTGAATCTGCGAAGACCCTAGAACAGAGACAGAGTTAAAGGTAGTAAAAATTGTAAAAGCCAATTATAACTTATTGGTCATTAGATATTAAATTTCACAACTTGTAATAAAGGACAGCCCTTCATGTACATGTATGAGGCTGAGTCATTCCTAGAAAGTATTTGGCCTTCTCCAGCAGCCTTTATGTTGTCAACCAGCCTCTATTCTGGTGACTAAGAGTTACATAATCATATGAGTCATGTTTAGGCAAAATAATTTTTATGGATAAAATAATGTGTAACATCCAAAACTAGTTCGTATTGGATATCAGAACAGTACCTGACATTTGATTCGTAACAAATTTCAAAGAAACAAATGTTCAAGAAAAAGACTTCCTAGCCTATTTGAAACAAGTTCTGGGTTCTCGTTAACTTATGTGGTTGATTTACAATTTATATATTATTTCTCATATGTTATTGCAATTCATATTATTATTTATATGGAAAACTACTAGGTGGAAGGTACCATGCTAAGCATTCTGTGGAATGCAAAGATGAATCAAACGTAAACTTAAGATACTTATAGACTAGGATAGGGAAATAAATAAGATACAAACTCAGGTAAGTGTACAAAGAGTACAGAGTCAAGAATCAAAGACAATTTAAAAATGAAATTAAGAAAACAAGCCCATTTACAATAGCATCAAAGACACATAAAATACTTAGGAATAAATGTAACAAAAGAAGTTGAAAGCTTACAGTCTGAAAACTAGAAAATGTTGTTGAAAGAAATGACAGAAAGTCTAAATACGTGGAGAAACATCCCATGTTCACCGATCAGAAGCACAGTTACGTGTCGTTAAAGGGACAGCACTCCCAAATTGATCGACGGGCGTGACAAAATCACTTCCGGGATCCCAACTGACTTTTCCCTAGAAATTGACAAGCTGACTCTAAAATCCACGTGGAATAAATTGCAAGGGAACTGAACTAGCCAAAACGATCTCGAAGAATAACAAATGAGGACTCACACTTTCCGATTTCAAAACTTACTCCAAAGCCACAGCAATAAAGACAGAGGGCGGTCCTGGCACAGGAAAGGTGCACGTGTGTGGATGGAATAGAACTGGAGAGTCCAAGAAACCCACACGTCTGTGGTCAAAGCCAAGACTGCTCACTGGGGTAAACAGGGGTCTTCCTCAAATACGGCTTATTCATTGCTTGATAAGGTAATTATTTCTGAATTAATTTCACATCAGCCCTTGATTATATATCCACTGAAGACAGCAGCTGCTTTTCCAGCCCCTCCCTTCCTCCCCCACCCCCTTCTCCCCGCCTCCCTCTCCCCCCTTCCCCTCCCTCTTCCTCCTCAATATTATTATCATTATCATCATAGTTATTATTTGGAAGAATTTGACACAGCCTTGCACATAGTAGGTAGGGGATTGATAAATATTTTTGAAAGAAGGAAAATAATCAAGACAGGTCAGCAATAAAGGAAGAGAGGAAGGGAAAGAAGGAGAAACGAGAAAACATGATGTTTTCCATGTCTCAGAAAATTTGAGCACTGTGAGATCCCCAGAGATTATTCAATTTCCACATTTTATAGGGAACATAAAAGCTCTAAAGAGGTAAAATGAGGTATTCAAGGTCATCACACTTGCTAAGAACAAAGCTAGTAACAAATTAGATCTGATTCTTCACTCAGCGTCCCTCACGCTACACTACTATGCTGGTTCACTGAAAAGCAATTTCATCAAGAGTGTCAGTGAAAATACATTTATCCTTAAAATAGATTTTAATCATAGATTCTAAAATAAAATGTGTAACTTCAGAATAATTGCTAATAGAATTTATGATTCAGTTTTTTTCTTCTGCATTATTTATATTTTGTCACTGTAGAGCTAAATACCAAAAAACAAACAAGCAAACAAATAAGCAAACCCGTATCAGCTAACACCCATGGACTGTGATAAATGGCTTTGCAGACCTGATGCCACAGAATTTAGGTGTCAGACTAAACTCAGGGCACTATTCTAATTTTTCCTCTTAAGTTCATAAAATCTTTCTACATGAGGGAGGGATATACACACAGATCACTGAAATTCCTCAAAAATAGGAATCTCTGGGCCTGTGGCCTAGCATTCTGTGTCTTAACAAGTCTGTGAGGTTCACTCTGAAGTACCCTGAGGTTATGAAGCACCAACGTGGCCCATCAACAATTCTCACTTAAATGACTCAAGTCGTTTCCCATTGTGTCCTTGCTTTTCTGTAGATAATTTTGAAAATTATCTACATGGTTGACAGGAAACAAGTTATAAGGTAAAAACCTTATGGTGTTATTTCATTTTTCATTCATCCATCAAATGCTTACTGAGAGTTCTAGTCCTTCAGGGTACAGCAGTGAACACAAAGGACAAAGATCTCTGTTCTTGTGACACTTTCATTGAGTGTCGTCTTTCTCCCCCCTCTAGACTCCACAGTGATTTCCTGGTGCTCAGGCAAAGGTCCAAACTCCTTAGCATGGGGGACACAGCGCTCAGTGGTCCAGACTTCCTCTGAGGGTTCGGTTCTCATCTTGCATCCTACAAGCCAGCCACGCCATGCCAGCTGGTTCCCTATCTACATCCCTTTGCAAGGTGATCCTCCCTCTCCCAGGAGGGGCCCCCAACCTGTTCTTTCGGTAACACCTATATGTGTTTTAAGATTCAAGAACCACATGTGACCAAAAGTCACACAAGAAGAAATATTTGATCTGAATAGGCCTATAGCTATTAAAGAAATATAATCAATAATTAATAACCTTCCAAAACAGAAAGCACCAGGCCCAGACAGGTTCACTGGTGAATTCCACCAAACACTTAAGAAAGAAATCAGACCAAATTTCCAGAATTTCTTGCAGAGGACAGAAGCATATGGAATACTTCCTAACTCAGCCTATGAGGCCAGCATTACCTTAATACTCAAACCCGACAAAGACATTACAGGAAAAGAAAACCACAGGCTGATATCTCCCATGAACATAAATGTAAAAATCCTCAGCAAAATATTAGCAAATCAAAACCAAAAATATATATATATAAAGAAATGTATATTAAAAACAAGATAAAAAAGTCAATGATAAACTAGAAAATGTTTTCAACAAATATGACAGCCATACAGTTATTCTACTTAATAGATGACAGGAATATCAGTAAAATGGAGAATGACAGAGGATCTTGAGGGCTTTCAGGGAGAAGATGTCCTTCCGCTCATCACACCTTCCCCCGCCATGCCTCTGTCCACACTGCCGACGTGGCCATGCTTATGAGTGCACGGAGTTATGTGGCTCAATAATTGCACAGAAGCACAGCATCACCAGAGAGTTTTGCATTGCATTTAAATTCTAAAGCTTTTTCACGACAGAATCCCTATAAAGTGTAGACAGTCCATAGAATAAATGTCGATAACTGACTTAATGGAAATGATGAGGACCCATGAGAAGCAAAGCAATCTCAAAAATGAACATAGTTGGAGAACGTACTCTTCCGATTTCAAAACTAACTACTGACAATACTGGTAATGACAATAGGACAGACATGCAGACGATGGAATAGAATTGAAAATGCGGAAAAAAACACGTTCAGATTCAACTGATTTTCAATAAAGGTGCTGAGACAGTTCAGTGGGTGAAATACAGGTGTACAAGGTGCAGGAACAACAGAAGAGAATAAAGTTGAACTCCCCCACCTCATACCATACACAAAAATTAACTAAAAATGGATCGAAGACCTAAAGGCGACCTTAAACTACAAAACTCTTCAAAATATATAGGTGTACATCTTCGTGACCTGGGATTATTAGGCAAGTCTCTTAGATGGGATACCAAAAGCATGACCAACAACAACAACAGAATAAATAAATTGGACTTCATCAAAATGCAAAAACGTGCGTGCTTCAAAGGACACTATAAAGAAAATGAAAAGATGACCCACGGGATGGGAGAAAATATTTAAAAACTGCATATCTGATAAGAGTCTAGTATCCAGAATATATCAAAAATTCTCACAATCGAACAATAAAAAGACAACCCAATTTAAAAGCGAGCAAAGGATTTGAAGAGACGATTCTTCACAGAAGATATACAAATGGCCAATAACAACAATCAATCATGAAAAGATGTTTGACATCGATAATCAATCAGGAAAATGCAAGTCAACAGAACAATGACATACCGCCTCACGTGCACTAGGATGACTAAAAGTCGAACAAATTTTATGAGGATATAGAGAAACCACAACCCTCTCACACTGCCGAAGAGAATGTAAAATGCTGCAGCCAGTGTGGAAATAGCGTGGTGCTTCCTCAAAAACTAAACGTAGAGTTACCATACGGCCCGGACATTCCACCTGTAGGTAGACACATATCCGAGAATTACACAAAAATGTGTACACCAGCGTTCTCGGCAGCATCACTCATAATAGCCAAAGAGCGGAAGGAGCTCAAACGTCCATCATGACGAATGCGTAAACAAAATGTGGCATATCCAGACAGTAGAATACTACTGATCGATAAGGAGAAATGAAGTACTGATTCATGCTGTAATATGGATTAACTTGGAAACAGTATGCTAAGTGAAAGAAGCCCACCGCAAAGCTGCACGTGGTATGATTCCACATATATCGAAACGCCTGGAAAAGACAGACGCGCAGACACGGGACATAGGTTAGTGGCTGCTAGCATCCGGTGAGAGGGATTGGCGAGTTACCGCTAATGGTCTCCATCATGATGGAGGTGATGGGATGTTCTGGAAGGAGACAATGGTGGTGACTGTACAACTCGTGAATATACTAAAAGCTAGTAAACTATGCCCTTTAAAAGGTGCACTGTACTTTATCTCAATGCAAAATAATCAAACAAAGAAAAACATAAATGATGAATAAGCGTAAAAAACAGTGTCACTGGCAAGCAAAGAAATGTGAGTGAAAACAAAAGGTTATTTTCTCCCATTGCCTTGGCAGACATTATCAAAAATAAAAACACGCACTGGTGACTAGAGTGAGGCCATCGTAGACAGCTGTGAGCAGTGTAAATGGTTCGGTTCTTTCTGGAAAATAATTTGGTACTGTGCATTAAGAAGCTTAAAATGCCGATTCTCTTGAACTTAGCCACATCTAGGAATCTGAATTCCATATTCGGCAGACCGTAAGAAATGAGGGCCTTTGCCACACATTACGAACCTCCTTCCCTCTGAGGAAGGCAGAAAGAATGAGTCTCCTTCTCGCCCGGGGTCCCGTTTGGATTCCATGTAACAGTTCTCACCACATCCGTTTCCTCCCCTGCAGCTCCACTGCACCGTCCGATGCGGTCCGGATGACTCACACTTGTCGGCACACGTGCTCAGCATCCCACCTCCTTTCCCCACGACTCGACCTGTCCGGTCACCATGGTAACGAGGTGAGGCCCTTCTGTCATGCTATCGTCACAAGTCCCTATCACATGCTCTCCCTCAAAGAAGAAGGGACAGCAGCTGACTTGCCTCCCCATAACAAGGACATTTTATGGAGTCACATTGCTGGGGTTTGAATTCCAGCTTTGTCACTTGTCATCTGTGTGATCTGGGTCTCAGGACCCTCACTGCAGAGGGTGGTTGTAAGAATCAATACATGGAAAGTGCTCAGAACAGCATCGGCACATAGTAAACCCTGAATTTGTATTATTATTATTATTATTATTATTATTATTATTATTATTTCATTGTCATCATCTCGCAAAGATATTGTGAGATAGCTCTATGAGATCATAACAGTAAAATACGATAATGTGCGTGAAACTGCTTTGTAATGCACCACTAGTGTCATTCTGTATTACAGTAACATGTATGTCCCTCATCCTCGTAAATTACAGAAGAACAAGGGTTATCACTTATTTTTAACGGCCCCATTGCACATAGTAAATACTCAAAACTTTGTATTTTAACTAAGTGTTCCTTTTATCAAATCACCGTTGACTTTTAGTTATGTTTAGAATCGAGTCTAAACAGCATCACATCAGGAGCGCTCACACTCCCGCCGTGACACTCAGTCCCCTCCCGTCTGCCGCTGTGTTGCTGTCTTCAAGGCAGAATCCACGGTGGACCGCCCACTGCAGCACGGCACGGAGATTTTAGAAATCCTGTGTACATTTAGTTTTGATGTCATCTTCGTAAATTTTCATTTTTTTGTATATATCATTATTGATCTATGCGGAAACACTGCGAACGTGCTACCATATGCAAATAAATGTTAAAAGCGTATTGGCGGTCCAGGCTGGAAAATGTTTTACTAACAGGGCGTGCCGTCTGCAGATCCTAGAGGTGAGGGCACGTGCTGTTTCCACTGGCGCCACGCCGGGCCAGTCACCTCCTCCCAGAGCACAAGCCATTTCCTTGTCTCCAAACCTGGCTCGCAACCATTCTGCTTGCTCACAATGACAGGATGGCAGCCACTCCTTTACAAGCTGCAACTCGCATCCCTCACACCAAGACTTCACCACCACCAGACACAAGCTTTCTAGAAGTGTCTGTGCCTGGTCCCTCATCGTGTTGTCCCCAATCTTCTACCTCCCCCCACACACAAAGGTGTTTTCCATAATAACCGGCATGTAGCAGGCTCCCAGTGAACACTTGCTGAATGGATCAACTCACAGACTGGTACTGGGAAGCAGGCGAGGGTGCTAGTGAGTGGGAGAGGCTCGAACGCTTCTCACACTTACAAACTGGGCAGCCCAAGCTTCACCTTCTTCCTCTGTGAAATGAAGGTCGGGCAGGGACATTGTGAGGGTTAAATCAGCTAACACCAGCAACGTAACACACTTCCTAAGCATTAGTGCTGTTACGATGTCCCGGAGATTTAAACGTAGGTAATGTCTGCAGAGCATCTAGAACACACTCAGTGAGTTAAGTGGCTAGATCTTCCCACCAGGCGTCTCAGTCAGAATAGTTCTTTGCGACTCTCTCCTTCTCTCAAATTTCTCACCTCATCTTTACAGCTTTCTTGAGATTATCACAGCACTTTCACTTGGATTGACTAATTCATGGACTCTTCCCTTTCTTGTGAATTAATCTCCTTAAGAAGAGCAGTCATGTTTTGCTTTGTCTTTATAGTATCATTGTGGCTGCTATGTGTTTTAATGAGATCAGCTCCTCTATATTTCCAGAAAAAAAAAAAATGTGCTATGAATCTGGTGGATAAAATTCTCCTTTGGAATTGCCAATAGCATCTTTTTTTTTTTTTTTCGCAGAGTTTCACACACACATAGTTATTCGTGAATGCTGCAGAACTAATACTAGTTGATTCCCTACCCAGATAATAAATAAAAAATATCTTGACTCAGAAAGATCAGTAGCATCATTTAATGCAGAAAATGTCAAAAAGCCTTCAAATATAAAATGGGGCGATGACCATTTAGCATGCATTTTGTTTCCTATCAATGTGCAAAATAGGGGACCTCTGTGGTACAGTGTTCAATATCATCTTGAATTTTCCATAGCCCTCCAAGAGGTATAACACTGAATTTCCCAAGGTGTCATGCCACTTCAGTATGAGGCTCCGGAGAAGACTGGAGTGGAAGGAGGGGACAGATTGGACACTTTCTCCCCTCCAATGAACAGTTGAGGGGGTTTTTCCTTTGCCATTCGGTGCTTCAAGAACTGAGTATCTGTTAAACCAACACATCCCATTTTATTGATAACAACTGAAACTGTGAAAAATTAATTTTTATAGATGCCTATGTAGAACATCCCAAAGAATGAACAACAACAAAACCTCCCGGAACTAATAAGCAATTGTAGCAAGATTTCAGGATACAAGGTTGATAGAGAAAGCCACTTGCTCTCCTATATACCTGCCATGAACAATTGGAATTTGAAATGTAAAATATAACACCATTTACCATAGCACTAAAAATATGAAACACTTAGGTATAGACCTAACAAAATATGAACAAGACTTCTATGAGGAAAAGTACAGAACTCTGATGAAAGAAATCAAAGAAAGATCTAAACAAATGAAAGATATTCCATGATCGTGGAAAGGAAGACTCAATGTTGTTAAGATGTTAGTTAACATGTGAGTTCACATACCTCACCAAAGAAGATAGATGAATGGCAATAGTACACAAAAGATCCTCAGCATCATATGACATTAGGGAATCGCTCATCGAAACAACAATAAGATACCACTACACACCTATGAGAATGACTAAAACTCAAATTGCTGACAGCATCAAATGCTGGTGAGGAAATGGAATATCAAAAGCCCTCATTCACTGCTGGCGAGGATGCAAAATGGTACCATCGCTCTGAAAGACAGTTTGGCAGTTTTATGCAAAGCTAAATATAGTCTAACCACCTAATCCAGCAGTCACTCCAGATACTTATCCCGACTGGGTGAAAGCTCACGCTGTACACGGACGCTTACAGAAGCTTTATTCCTAAGTGCCAAAACCTGGAAGCAACAAAGACACGCCCTTCAATCGGTAAATGGAGAAATAAACACGGGTACATCCATTCAATGGAATTTTATTCAGCATTAAAAAGAGATGAGGTATCGAGCCACAATAAGTCATGAAGGAACCTTAGATACACCCCGCTAAGTGAAAAAAATCCAGTCTAAAAAAGCTACCTGCTGTATGACTCCAACTACATGACGTGCTAGAATGGCAAACTACAAAGACCATAAGCAGATCGATGGTTGCCATGGGTTGTAGGAGAGAGCAGGGGGCATGAGTCAGGGGAGCAGAGGAGATTTTTCAGGGCTGTGAGACTGTTCTGTACGATACTGTCATGGCAGGCACTCTGCATTTGTCAAAACCCTTAGAATGTACAACACAAAGCGTGAACCCTGATATGAACTGTGGACTGTAATGAATAATAACGTGTCAGTATTGGTTCATCAGTTGTGACAAATGTTCCACACAAACGCAGGATGTTGATAACAGAGGAAATGATGCAGAAGGAGACTATATGGGACTCTCTCCTCTGCTCAACTTCACTGTAAAACTAAAGCTGCTCCAAAAAATGAAATCTGTCATCCAAAAATTTGACCACAGGAAACAAAAAAAAAATTAACTGACAGCAAATTATACACACACACACACATGTATAAAATACATAATATATATATGCATGTATACACGTTCAGATAAAATACATATCTCTTTTCATGATAGTTTTTAAATGTTATAGTCTATTATTTTCCCTTTCCTAAGACAATGCTTCTACAGGGACTGTCGATGAGAAGTGAGGAAAGGTGGCGTTATGCTAAATTATGCTTACAAAACATTTGATGGTGAAGGGAACCAGGGCTGAGGTGGATAGAAGATCAAGGAACTCATATATATATATATATATATATATATATATATATATATATATATATGAGTTATATATATATGAGTTATATATATATATATGAGTTTTATATATATATACTTATATGCACACATATACATATATATACATACATATATATTTTTTAGTAGCTCATTCAGTTTTATTCTTTAGTCATTTCACTTTCAAGGAATACGAGTGGATACTTGAGGATAAAACTGCATGGCAACAGTATCAGATTTTCCCAGTGAGCTGAGATGTGGAAAAGCAAAGCAGCACATACCAGAGCACATACCAGCTTACGGAGGCTGACCATCAGAACGTGCTGATACTCTTCACCGTTTTTACCATCAATCTCACAGTCAGACGATGCTACTGGCAGCAGAACAAGGATCAGGGGAGGAATTCCAAAGATATATCTAAAAGAAACTAAAATTGACAGAACGTGAGAATAAGCCAAATGTCACAAGTCATGTCATCTCATTTGATTTGTGGTGTTTCCATTGGCTTGCTCACTTAGTTCTAATCATCATAAGCATGCATCTCGGTTTGGGGATAGAAAGGGAAGAACCCTATAATTCAATATTATGTAACAACCAAAGCAGGATAGTATTTCAGTGTTGAAGTTTTTTTCACTGTTTAATCCAGAAATTTCTCTTTGGGAAAGTGCAGGACGGGTGTGATAACAGCAGTCTCTACTTCCAAAAACACTTTAAGGCATAAATGCTGTTTAATTTTTGGCTTACGTTAAACATCTCTGCAAGAAAAAGCATCTCCAGGTAAACAAGTAAACTCACTATAGGTAAAAAGGTTTCAGCTTTTTGAGGTGTACGACCTATGGCATGTGATTGTCTATTTGCGGTGGTCGTCCAGGGGTCCAGCTGCTTCCTGGAGGCCAGGTCACAGTGATCAAGCTCCTTCTTTCCAGGGATGGACCTTAAGGGGTCGACCCTTCCCAAAACTGTGACAAAGTTGGCATTCATATTTTTGAGACTCCTCGTCTTTTCAGTATCTTCTGTTTCTAGGTGCCCAGAGATGCGTATTCCCCTCAGACACAGCTCTATCTTCTTAACGTGTTAGACAATAAGTAAGTTCACACCCTGTTAACTAGTGCTTTATATCTGGTCTTGATAAGGCTTCACAATCAGGGGCAATTGTCTAATCCAAAGGAATGAAACTATGAATGGCACCGTTTCAGGCAGTAATAATGCACTAGAGAGAAAGCCTTGAGATAGTAAAATCTGGTTGTACAAGGACATTCCTGCATAAGCCTGCCAGAGTGTCACGTTCGCATCTTTCTCTAAACTTTAACCGTACTGTCGAGTGCAAGACATCTCACGTGTGCGTCTTCCCTGATTAAAATTTCGAACAATATTCCTTGGAAACCGAGAAACTAATTGCAACAATGACTCTTGAAGGACTGTTAAATAAATCAAAGTTCCCAAAAACAATGTCCTCTACTGTATCATTATCTGTCATGTAAAAGTCAGTAGCACTCCCCAGTAAATGACATGCTATTAGCGACCCACGTTTTTGCAAACAGAGGAAGTAGGCTGGGTAGCAGATAGGGAAACAAACACGAATCCTACAGGAATCTCATCTCCACATGTCACTGACACTTGACAAGGTAAGTGAAACAAAATGAGACATGGAATCTGTTCGTTGCTCTGTCACTAAGTGGCTATACACGTGGCAAGGAATAATTCAGTCATCTTTAATGGAGCACCTAGCATGTGCAGGCACTGCTCTGAGCTGTGTGCATTGCTTGGCACGTGCTAGGTGTTCAATTAGGGGTGACTACCATCGGCATCATTAATCTCTTTTGAATTATTCCTTGTCACGCATATAGACACATATCATTGTACACTTGAAACCTATATAATTTTATTAACCAATGTCATCCCAATAAATTTAATTTTTAAAAGAAGAGTCCTGCAAGTTAATCTTTTTCTAAAACTCAGATAGTAGGTTCCAGGTCTGCATTTAAACCTGAGCTTGCTGTCTCACCAGGATTTGATCAGAAATGACCGTAATCTTTTGATAACATGTAATCACATCGTGCCTCTGAAAGAAAGCCACTCCCATGCTATATGACACAGCTGTGCCTCTCTCTGCTGTCCCTTCACCCCAAAGAGTCTCCACCACGAACGATCGCTAATTATTCACTAAGTCCCGACTTTGTTATCAGCTCTGCATGCGTCATATAAAGTCAGGCTCCTCTCTGTAACCTTACAGCTGTCCAGAAGGTATACATACTTTGAAAGAAACAGATGACAAAGGAAAAGTTATACAGCACATAACTTGAAAGGAGCTTTAAGAAAAATATAATGTAATAATTAAATACTAGAGTGAAAGAGACACTTTTACTATTATACATAAATCCTATTTCAAAGGTTCACCTGTTATGTTTTAATAAAAGAAGTTTTATTTTCTATATAGAGCACTAGCTTTTGTGTCCTCTTAATCCCAGTTTTTAGTAATCAGTCCTCCCAAATTCACATCAACCTATTTATTCACCGAATGGCATTTTATGGACGCTTTCAAATGACGTTGGTAGAAAATTCACAGTATTTGTTTTTGTGAGTTGCGACTGGTTTCTCAAGTCTAAAACGTAATTTGACTTGTCCGTAAAGAGTGTCTTTTGTTGCCGTTGTGTTGGATAAGTTAGTCCCAGACACTCTAGGGCAATGCAAAGCACAGAGGGTTTGCAGAGTGGAGACTCGGGCCTTCTGTCCTGACGTGACAGTGGGTTGGCGACTGAATGAATGACGGAGCATCCTTTAAGCTTCACTTCCCCGATTTGTAAAATGAAAACGTTAAATGATCCCTTCACGTCCCTTCCGACTGTCAGCACCTGAATTCTAAGAATCGACCCGGCTGTCCAAATGCAGTAACTCTCTAGATGCGAGACCACCTCATGGACAAACTCATCTTGTAAGTTCCTAGCTCTCATTAATGAGTTGCACTTTGGTCTGCAATGGAAGGATTTTCTCCATACCACATAGAAAGTAACAGTAATATGGCTTAGGATGAGCTGGCTTTTGACTTTGTTGTCACGAGGGGAAAGGGACTCGTTTAGTTTCAAGTCACACACAGACACCCACACCTTCCCTCAACCTTGACCTTTTCATTAGGTTACAGAAGAGATAAACCATAAGGAATAATGCAAGGCGAGCTGGGGCTTGTGGGATTTTCTCCAGATCTCCTGAAGGGACTGAAACTGGAGAATTTGTTTTCAGTAGGGAATTCGGTTAAACCAAAATGATGGCTGTCTAAAAAATGCTTGTTGGTTTTTAATTTAAGCCAAATAATACATTCAATCCTCAGCTACTTAAGTTATGGGGTCAAAGTGAACATAAATAAATTAGTTTGTATTTTGCCTCCAATCCAATCTTTCATCAGCCTTTAAAACCAATAAGTGTCAATCGACTGTCCATTGCAAACATTACATAGACCCGTTTTCACTGGGAATTTTTTAAAAATGGTTGAAAACCATTCGGGATGGAATGAAAGACAATAGCTGAATGTATAAGACTTGACCGTGATCGACTGGCACAAGCAAATAGGTAAATAAAGAAAAAATGAAGAGTGGAAAACAACCATATTTTGTATGGAAATCAGCTTTTTAAGGTTACAAAAATGAATTTGATGATGCTCACATAAAGAAATCTAATATCTGCCACAAGCATATTAAGGTTGGACTGTAAATTCTATCCACAAATCCCATGATCAACACTTAAAGACATTTCCGAAGCCATCCTATGATATCACATGTAATATTTCCTTCAATTCCATAACCATTTCATGAGGTAAAAACTGCAAATTAGTAACATTTTTGCAGATGGAGAATCTGGGCCCCAAAGGAACTTTTCCCCTATGTATAATGTGTCTGGTAAGAGACAAGATTCAAATCGACGTTTGTCAGGTTGGAAAGGAGACTCGGCTTTTAGCCACGGAGCTACACTGCTGCCCACAAAAATAACTGTGTAGTCAAGGGGGGCACACACGGCTGTCATCCAGCACGTGAACCCCACCAAGGTACTTGCTTGCTCTGAAGCGCTTCATGGTACACTCTCATCTCAGGGAAAGAAAAGACACTAATGATTTGTCGTTATGACGCTAGGTTATATACATCAGAGGTGAGACCAGGAAAGAAATCCCACATGTGAAAAAGACATGTCAGTCAGCCCTATGACATAACCTTTCACTTTTTGGTGTAAGGTGTGTGAACACTGATCGGGTGCTATGTGTAATTCTCCTTTACCTCTGTTCAGGCTTTCTGAGCTCTCCCAGGTTTCACTTGGTGCTACTGATCCATTTTTTCAATCCTCAAATATTAAATTACCTAAACTAGACAGCACAGTTGAGAAACACAGAGTGGGTCCTCAACTTCTTCAACTCCCGAAAGACATGGCAAAGAAAAAGGAGACAGAGTAACCGTCTCCTTAAGCTCTAGTGAAATCTACTGAAACAAAATGCCGAAAGCCACTTACAAATAATCGCTATTAGAAATTTGGAATTCTTTGCTGATGACAACATGGTACCTTAAGTAATACAGATGTACTTCAGGAAATTAAGACTGCGTGTTGACAACGCAGCCCCTAGCTTCCTCGTCCTTCTACCCCTCTCTCCACTTTAGATCAGAGACGATGCAAGGATCAGACAGAAGCGGGAGCGACCCACAAAGAAGGAATTGCAGGGGATCCGCGGGCATCGTAAGGAAAACCGGGATACAGCCAATATCTAATTATAAACTTCTGCGGGACGCCCATCACACGTCTTCTTCCGTGATCGTCTTTAATGCTCTACCCCCAGCCCGACCTTTATCTTGTTGCTGATCTGGGACTTTGGGGGCCCTATCGAGTCTAGATTCTTCCAGCCGAGGCGCGGGCAGGGGGCTCTTCCGACGCAGCCCGAGTCCAGTCTGTCCGCTCCCTCCCCGGCCGGCGTCTCTCGCCGGACGCAGTATTCGCTGTAGAGCTCCCACGTCCCCCGGCAGATGCCGTCCCCTCACCTCTCTGCTCCCCTTTCCTTGCGGCACACGCCTCGGCCGCGACGCCGGCCGCATGGCCGCGGGCGGAAGCCCGCTCGGCCCCGCGCCGCCCGGCCGCGCTGGAAGCCCGCGTGGCGCGCACGTAAAATCCCAGCCAGGCTCTGGCGCGCAGCGGGGACCGAGGATCCCGAGTTCTGCCGGTTTGATCCTGCCACCCCCACTCCACCCCACCGAGCCCCAAGGAAGCTGCACCCAACTAGGAAGAAACAGAAACCCGAAACTGGCCCTGCGCGGTGCAGCCCCAACACTTGGTTCTCAGCAGCAAGCGCGAGGCACGGCCCCTTCGGAAACTCCCAGGCTCGCTGGGGGAGGGAAACGGGGTTTCCCAGAGACCTGTCCCCTCGGGCGGTAGGAAGCGCGTCCCGTGGGAGCCGCACTTTCACTTCTGCAGGGCGCCGGGAGCGGCAGGAGCCCGGCGTGCCCGCCGAGCCCCGGGCGCCCGTGAGTAGAAGCCGCGCGCGGCCGGGGGCGCGGGCAGGGTGGGCTGGGCGCCGCGGGGACAGCGGCGACCCGGGCGAGCCCCGCCGAGCCGCAGCTGCGGGCTGCCGCCGCGGCGCGGAGGGAGGCTCGGTCCCCGGACGGAAAGCGGGCGTCGGGGCCGGCTTCTCGCAGCCTGCCAGGCGCGGCTGCCCCAGGTGCCGGTGGCTCTGGGCCAGGGGACTCCGGCGCGGCTGCCGACCGCTCTCGCCAGGTCCAAAGTGCAAGGCCGGGCTGCTCCCGGCCGCGCGCCCCGGCGTCGCCGGCGTGCCGGGCGCGCGGAGCTCTGCGCCCGCGAGCGCAGCGCTTACCATGGACCATGGTCTGCGGGAGGCGGGCGTGGTCATGACCGCAGCTGCAGCAGGAGCAGGCTCTCAGCGCCCATGGCCACTCCCTGGGCTTCGCGGAGGGGCCGGGAGTCGGTGCCGCGCGGGCCGCCCGCGCCGCTGGCTCCTGTCACCCGCGCCGCGCCCGCCGCTTCATCCATCCCGAGGGGGGGCGGCACACGCCGGGCCGGCTCGGCGCTCGGCCTTTCCCATAACTTCCGTAGGATCGGCCGGCAGCGCACTTTCAGTTTCTACTTTGCGCTCGGTGTGCAGGTTCGATCTTCGGGTTCATCACCGGGCGCCTTCGCCGCCCCCCCTCGCCTGCGCACCTGCGTCCTCCCCGGCGCCTCCTGGGCACCTGGAGCGGGACCAGAGGACCGCGCGACGCGCC
>CM053511.1:53280225-53290924 GCA_028627145.1 Eidolon dupreanum
GGCACACAGGGGCAGCGCCCGACGCGAGCTGCGTGCAGCCTCCGGACTGCAACACACGCCCAGGCCCTGGAGGAGGACGGGGCGGAGGAGCAGGCCGACCAGGAGGGCAGGGGCCGCTCCTGGGCTCGGGGGGTCACTCGCCCGCGCGAGGCCCCGGCCGGCGCCCCCCGGCCGCGCGGAGCCCGCGGTCCCCGAATCCCGCGGTCCCCGAATCCGGCTGTCACGGAGGGCGCAGGAGGGGCATCCTGCAGGCGAGGCCTGGCCCCAGGATACTTCGGGGGGACGTCTGAGGTCGCGCGTGGGGGTCGCGGGAGGTGTCCCCCAGGGGCCTGGCGCCGCGCAGCCCGGGCGACAGCGCAGAAGCCAAGCCGTCCTCTGCCTCCGCCCCGTGCGCCTCTCCGGCCACCGCCGCCCTTTCCCCAGCTCGGAGCGAAGCGTGGAGACGGTGGCATGGTGGCGTGTCCCCGCCACAGCGTTGGGCGAAGGGGACAAAGGACGACGGGAAGAAAACCAAGAGGGAGGGCGGTGTCTTCTGACTGTCGTGCGTGTGCAGCGCGATGACCTGGGTGCTCCTGAGTCCGTGGGCGTGTGCGCCTCAGCCCGGAGCGGCGCCGGCAGAGCCCGGCACGGGCCCGGACCGCGCCGTGGTGACAGCGCGCGGCCCGGTCACGACCTGGGGCCCTCCGCGGCGGGCCACCACTCAGGCTCGTGAGAGCCGAGGACTGGGCCCGGGCATGTGGACGATCGCACTCGTTTATACATACATAAGCGTTGGGGAAGTCCTCGTACAGCTCCGTGTGCGTGTGTTCGCGCGCGCGCGTGTGTGCGCGTGTGTGTGCGTGTGCACGGTGGTCCTCTTATTAGTCGTGTACTTACTGGATTTACAGAGTCCACTGGTGAGCTGTCCCAGAGTACGCTCCGTGGAACATAGTTTCCTGTAATGTGTGCAGGTGGGTGTGGGCAGTGGGGACACCCCGTCCCCACTCTGGCCTGTGATGGCTTCCAGGGCCCCCGTGTCTGTCTGCGCACTCCGGCCATGCTCACAGGCAGCAGGTGGAATGCTGAGGAAGGCTCCCCGCCCAGGCTTCTTGGGCTCCCTTCTCTCTCTCTCTCTCTCTCTCTCTCTCTCTCTCTCTCTCTCTCCCCTCTCCCCTCTTAGATTCAGTAGAAAAAGATATTAACTTACCGAACCCGCCCTCCCCCTCCCCTTCCTACTTCTTTTTCATTCACAACAGTATCATATGAAACGCTCCCCAAACCCGGTTGCTCTTAGGATGCGTGTTCCCTCCCCAGACACACTGCTCTGCACACGTCCTGTTGAGACACGTCAGGAAAGGACACACCACGGGGACAGGCCAGGGACGGGAGAGAAACAACCGTTTGGAGGGCGGGTTCTGGCCCCTGTGGCTGCCTCCTTCAGTCTCACAACTCTCCACCCCGGGGTGATGTTCAATCTCAGTTTTGCTCTTCAACGTACAAATAGCTCTTAAGATTTTTCTTGGATTGTTCAGTGCACAGCCCACTGGAGCTGTCCAGGGAAGGGGACGTCGAGGCGAGGGGCCTCATGAGGCTGATGCTCCCCCATCCTCTTTGCTGTGATTGCCCTGGAAATGTGCCACGTAAAGACGAAAGTGTAGACATCCGTAACTGCACGCGGTCTCGAGGTGGGGCAAACCCGTCCTCCCGTGAGATGGTTGGATGATTTCCGAGAATGCTCCAGTTCTTAAAGCTGATCTTACGTCCCTGAAAAATGGTTTTATTTTCCTATACTTGAAACTATTTCCCTCTGAACTGTTTTTTCTTTTCCTTCTTAAAGTAGTGATCATAAAATTTCATTCCTATCAGATCCAGAGGAGGAGAAGAATGTGACATTTTCTTTATGGTGTCCCCTAGGACTCCATTTAGAAAAAGCAGCGAAGAGAATGGAGTGCAGGAGGGTACATCGGACAGGACATGGCGTCGCGTTCTGGAAGGTTTGCCTCTGTGCTTCCAGGACACCTACGTGCCACCGTGTGTCCTGCCACTATGTCATCGGCCAACAAAACACACTTGATGAAAGACCCTGACCATGGCGGGGGTTTCTCATGCCCCCCCCCCATAAGAGAATTTTCAGCTGCACAGCGCACGATGCATCAAGCAGCGAGGGCCTTCGGCGTTTTCTCTAAAGAAAACCGACGGCAGCCTCGTTCCCCCACTGAGCGGTAAAACAAACCCTGTTCTCTTATGAGAACCGGAAGGAATAAGGGAGAAATACAGCCTTCCACCAAGCAGACTTTCAGATGATGACTCCTCCAGTAAGATGGTTATAGTTTCGCTCTGGGCAAATACATGCTCGCAAAAAAAAATTAGACGGAGTGAAGCTGTTGAGACAACGCAGCGACAAAGGCAAGAGTTTCTGGTGTCTTGATTGTTGTGGATGCGCATTTGTTGAGATTTAAGCACTTGGGAATTGGGGGGCGCAGTTTGTGAACCCCGGAATGGTTTTTCAGTGTTCATAATGCTTTCTGGGATCTCGTTTGTCTTTGAATTTTGTGCTCTTTAAAAACATGCGTCATTTGCTTTGCCTTCTCTGCTTGTGTTTGACAGGCTGTTTTCCTCTGTGCTTGTGCCGATCGACCCACGCCAGAATGTACTAGAACCTGTCTGCTTCTCCTTCTCCTGCCCTTTCTCCTCCTCCTTCTTCATCGCCATCAATACCCCAATAGATGTCATATCTTAAACATCATATCCTTTTCAGGTTCTCCAAAAAGTTATTCTGTACAGATCCCAGCTTTTTATTCTTTTGTTAGTTAGGCATGACTAAGATAAAAAGGATATTTTATTCAACCACCAGAGGGAGTCCTCTAATCTGTGGATTCTAAAAGGCAACAAGAGCAAAATAAATAAGGGGGAAATACTGTGTTATGGTTGAAAATCGGAAATTTAACCAGCTGTGTGTCATGGTACGTGGGCTCACATGTCAGGCGTTTTGTCCATAAAGTAGACTCAAATCTCGTTCACCTACAGGTGCCACCTCATTTTAATTAACTTATTAAGTAATAGCCTCTGGGTTTTTCCCCCGCTCCAGGAAAATTGGATGTTCCAAATATTTTTCCCACAAATATTCTGTGGGTGTGGAGTAGGGAAAAAAAAAATCGCCCAACTCTTCCCTGCCGGACAAGCAGACCGCGTCCCAGCAGGCCCATTCTCTCCAGGAAGGAAGAGACCCCCATCCCTCAGAAAAATCCCCCTTGCAAATGTCAAGCATCTTTAAAGCAAGCCTCCCAGTCACGTGTCCCTGTCACTTTAGGACAATTATTGGGGGGTGGAGCAGTTGGGGGGAGCTCTCTGGTGTTTATCTCTTGCCTCTGTACCCGACTCTGAAGCTCCTCAAAGTTTTCTCATGCAGCAGCTCAGTGAACCCTGTTCTGTGGCCGTGGAAATCATTGCTCACGGAGGCTCAGCCCACGGCCGAAGGCCACGGAGCAGACGAGCGGGAGCCGGCCCGGGCCCAGGACCCTCGCCGCCCCGATCGGGGTGCTGCCTCCACTGTTTTGCGGGCCACGGGCTGGCCTGCTTCTTCCCGCACGCTGAACTAAAACCAAGTATTTTAACTCCCGCTTTCGAGTGGAAGTCAATGGCATTTCCCCGCCGTAACTAGACGGTTGTCTCAACAGAGAACTAAACCATAAACAATCAATAGTGGAGTATATTCTTTCGGAATCAGCATCGATGGACTCCTTTTTTCACCTCTTCTGATCTCTTATTGTCTCCAGGCTGCTGACAAATACATTCAAAGTGCCAACAACGTTTTAATAAAGATGTCACCTGAATATTAGCATTTCGAACCTTCCCCCGAAAAAAAGTCTATTTGATGTTAGCGTAACTCTGCGTTTTGACTAGGTGTATATCTCTCTGTGGACAATCTAAAAACAGTTTGTTAATAAAGTAAAATATTAAATACATAGTCTCCATTTTGACTTACGTTTTCCCGCAAAGCACAGACACTCGTATTTCACAGGCGGGTCAGGCGTGGTCATCCACAAGCCAGCCAAGGTCGCTTCTCTCCAGACGTAAGAGGCCTGAGCCACAGTCCGGTCTCCCAGACAGCCAGGGGACAATGAGCCCTGTGCCCTGCTGCGCTTACTTCCTGGGCCAGCGTGTTTGCACCTTCTGTCAAAGGTGCGCAGGGAATACACCACAGCTGGGCCTTGCAATAGTCTCGCTCCCTAAGAAGCATGGGGCATTTTGGGTACTTTTCCTCCCTCCCCTGACCCTGCCACATCTCCTTAAAAAGCCACAAGGCTGATTTTGTGCCTGAGGGCAAGGGTCCTCATCAAACACGGTCTGCGACTCGCACTAATATATACCTCTGACCACAGCCCCCTTGGCCTGTCACAGGGGTAGACGCCAACTGACAGGGTGGTCAGAGACACAAACACTCAAGGACAAGCAGGGAGGTACAAAAGGTTAAAGAACAAAATGGAAAGGATAAATTTTAAAATGCATTTTCTGGCGCCACCTCTAAGAACACATCCCATGGGATGGAGTTTATTTCACTTATTCAAAAATAAACTGCTGAACATGTAGGAACATAAGGTTAGAAGTTAAGGTGATGTAAGATTTTTTCTGCAGAAAACTACTTCTGGATAGTGTTCTCTTTTTTTTTTTTTTTGCCCTTTCATTTCAAATTTAATAATTCTACGAATATGTTTCATTCAAATGTGATAATCCTCTAGATGAATAACACATTCTTAAAAAATGTCTTTCCCGAAGGAGGAAGCCATGAACATTCCTCTTACCTTGGCCTGCCAGTCTTTGATTTTCATCCTTTACTATATTTTCTAAAAACCTGAGCAAAGGTGCATGAAGCACTGTCGTTCTCAATGAGATATGCTCTATGTGAAATTCAAAACTCTCAGATCCGTGGAAAGCATTGTGAAGAAGGACACTACCAGTCACCGCTCGGTGTAAACTTACTTGCCTGTGCCGACGAAGCTTCACTCTTCGGTGTGGCCGGACACGGAAACCCGCCTTCCAGGAACTGGACTCTTGCTTCGGCGCCTACCGAGTTATCTTGGATGTACTATCGTTTCTCTGTGCCTCAGTTTTCTCATCCGTAAAATGGAGATAATAACTGTACTTATCTCATCATGTTGTTATGAAGATTAAGTGTTACTATTTGTCAATTAAAAAATAAAAACAGTGCATGACAGAGATATTTGTCTGTTTAATAAAACACGCATATATTTTTTCAGAGCATTATTATGCTTGAGGTTAGCATCGTGCAATTAAGGATTGGGTCTCTTTTTTCTCGTCCACTCAGAATGCTAGTATTAGGAGTTTATTTAGTGGTGAGAGTGATAAGACACAGTAGTCAGCTGTCTGGATCTCAGTTCTCATCTATAGAAAGGTGAGGCTGATCCTGTCTTGGAAATCCGATGTGAAGTGGAGTGAGGTAGCATGCATGAAATGCATAGGGAAGGCTCTAATTGATAATAAGCACTCGATAAACGCTCACTGATAAGTACAAATAACTGTGCAAAGTCATAGAAACTCAACCAAACAATGTAGGATTCAAGAATATAAATTGACTATTACAGAAACACAATAATTGTCCATTAAAAGGTTCAGATTGTTTGAGTCTTCGATTCATACTTTAGAAACTTAAATAGGATAAAAATTGCCACTACAGTAATAATGAATGTTAACTTACTGGAAAAGCCTTATGGAAATACTATTAAAGTTTACTGAGATGCATACAGAACAAATGGAGACACATGTGTGTTTCTCTCCTTTTCGGGTCGCTCGGTGGTGAAGGAATAACCATCATGGCTTTCTGTGTGAGGGCGACTGGAGGAAAAACCAAACACACACCTAAGTCACATGCAACAAGGTGATCAAATGGCGTGGTGTGGAGTCAGCACCGTCTCAACACGAGTGAACCGGATGTCAGTATCGGACGACTGATACTGAAAGTCACAAAACCAAGCACATCCATTCTCACTCCATGGAGTACGTGTGAGAGACATTTCATGGATACACGTGATCTGCTTTTATGCCAACGAGTTTTTGTTTCATGCCCTAAACCAGCCCCCGGCAGGAGTTTTGTCATATTCAGTAAGTCACTGAGGTACGGCAGAGTAACCAGAAGGAAAAGCAGGCAATCGGAAGGAAATGAGCAGGCTTGATTGGAATGTACAGCCAGTAACTAAGAGGCACATGGAGAATAGGAGGCCGAAAACTAGTGGGTGGGAAGATTACGTAAGGGCTGTCCACCCCGCACCACATAGAAGATATGGTTCACAGGACGGGGGACGGCACTCTGATACCTAACAGGGCTGGTAGGGACAGTTGACAGCATTACTATGCAATGTGATTATCACTACTTTGCCAGTCTACAGTGACTACATTTGTGAGTTACACAGGATGATTCCCTTTAATATCCTTCAGAAGGGCAGATAGCGTGGAAAACCAAAGTGCAATTCAGTAAAACTCAAAGCAGGGACATTGTTATTCCATGCATTACATGGGAGAGACATTCTGTGGATTTATGGGATCTGCTTTTATGCCAAGGAGTTTTTATTTTGTGCTGGGGGTGCCAAGACTTAAAAGGCTGGTCGTACATCTCTTTTTATGAAGAATGAACGTCAGGTTCGGAAGTCTATGTGAATGTGGCAGGGTGGGGATGGGAAATAAAGTAGTTTCTTTCACCTGAATCAGGAGCTGAATGATGGGGACAAAGTGAACTTGTAGCCCGAGAGGGTCGTAGCGCTCAAATTGCTTTGCTCTTTTTCAAACATACGTTTCAGGCCCCAGCAGTAGAATTACAGGGTTGCTAAGCTTGCTCCTGGCGCGGGCAGTTCGAACCAAGCCGAGAGCTGACGACGGGGAGGATGGCTCCTGACAGAGGTAGACCCCATTGTTGCTGTGCCTTGTCTCCAGTGAGGGCAGCTGCAAATGTATGCCATATCCATCAGGGCTGGCTTCTCCTGTGGGGCAAGACACAAGGAAGAATAGCGAGAGAAGCAAGGGCCCTAACTGAGTTCTACAGGGTTCTGAGAACTCCGCTATTTTTCTCCAAGGATATCTGGATCTCTAACCTGAGATATTTTCTTCAGTGATCAATGTAAAAAGCCATCAGGGCCAAAAAAAAAAAAAAAAAAAAACAACCACCTGTCCCTCATTTGCAAAATGCCTGGGAGGGAGAAAAGGAGGAATAATTTTTTTTTGAGAGAAATGTCCCACCGAGAAACCCTATACTCAGCTGGACCATTGGTCATGTGCTTTGACAAGAGAAAGTTCTCTTTTCATATGCAAACTATTCGAAAATACACGGCCCACATTCACTTCTGAGAAAAAAGAATTTCGCCAGTCACACAAGAGATGAATTAAGACAGAGATCACAAAAATGAGGAAGTTAGCACTGAAATTATTAGAACATTGCTTAATTTAATCGACAGCTGTAAAAATTGATGTAAATATTTTATAAAAAAAAAACAATTTTTCAAAGAGACAATTTATAATAAGTATTCATATCAAATTTGACTTAAAAGTCCAAATTATCTTTTATTAAAACTAGGCCATGGGGTGGGGTTTGGTGGCAGGAGAGGAAGTAAATCATCCTACATTTCTCATCTTTCATAAGAGAAAGTCAAAGGTTAACACTTCTGCACTGATGTGGAAAAATTTCAGTACACGTATTACAGCATGTTTTTAAAATGTGACTTTTTAAGTAATCAGAAACATAAAAACAGGGTGACTTCTAAATCACTACGGAAACTAAGCAAACAAAATATCTATATAGAGAAAGACAAATAAAAGGAGACTAAAAGCACAAAATAAACAGAGCTTGAAAGACTGTGAAGTCCACAGTACAAAATATTATGTATATAAACATACATTTTTAAAAAGGCTAACCTCACTGTTAAAGCACAAAGATTAAAATTTGGCCACTCCAGAATATCTAAATGTGCACCATACACAAAAGATAACCCAAAATAATACAGCAAAATATGAGTAATAGAAGGATGGGCAAACAGGAACTAAATAAAGGAGTGAGACTATAAATATCCATTGAAACATAATTTCAAAACAAAACAAGATAAATGTGAGAAAGATAAAATTTGCTATTCACACTGAATTTATAAGAGAACAGCAATCTAAATAGCGAATAATATGGTATTGACATACACAGTGCAGAAAGTGCTAGAGAAAAGAGGAGAAAGTAAACTGTGCAGCAGTTTGGGACACGTTATTACCACTTTCAATTTTTGACAAGTGATTAGATATAAAATAAGTCAGGACATAGGAAATTCTAGTTAACAGATTTAATTATTAGAATGATAATCGACATTTAAAAATATTTTATTTAAAAATAGTTCATCCTTTTCATTTCCCTTTAAACACTGATCAAATTAATGATATACTACTAGACCACATAAGAGATCTCAATAAACCTCCAACTGAGGAAACTGAATAACCCTTCAATAAATCTCCAAATTAAACTATACTTACAACTATTTTGAAATTTAAAAATATTCTTTTGAGAACTATAAAATTAAAGATGAACTTAAAATGAAAAATTTAAGACTTGTATTTCTGGTAATAATGCAGAATGAATACCCTGAAAAGCTTCACTCCAATGTACATTCCTCTGTGGATAAAATATAACAAATTCATTTTTAATGTGTTTGCTATAATGTAAGGGAATCCCTTGGGGTAAAAAAAAAAAATGAAATAAAATAAAGAGTTAGAAAACTGATTGGGAAATAGAGTTGAAGTCTCTAACTCCCATGCAGAATAAGTTCCAGAAAACCAGGAAGATTCCCCAGGAGACCAGGCCTTGGACCCAGGAGAGGGGATAGAGGTTGAAAGTGAAGCTTCTGAACAAAGCTAAGACTCAACAGGGTTAAAATATTCATTAAAGAGATGATATAAAACAAAACAAACAAATAACAGCAACCAAGGAAAGTCGCTTGTGGACAAAGGTAGAAGACAAAGAAGCTTGTTTGTTTTGGCTGGAACACTCCGTGAGCAAGCAGACAATGGACAATAGGCTTTCCACTGAGAAATATGTAACCACATTGATGTGGAGCTCAAATTTCTACTACTTTTGTGGCTTAGGGAACCACAGGCAGAGAAATAAACTTAAGTTGATCGAAAAGCAAACAAAATATAGCATGCATAGCAAATGACAAGTAAAATGAAACAAGTAAAAAGAAAGAATAGAATAAACAGCATGAAACATGGTGCAGCACATATATAGTAAGAAAAATATATACCCTCTGAAGAGGGATGCGCTCTCATTTCAGGCCAGGTAAAAAATTCCACAGAAAAATCCCATTGACCATAAATTTACAATTAAAATTAAAATGCACAAAGAAATTAGCCACAGTGAATGAGAACAACTGTAACATAGAAAATACAAGAAAGAGGCACATATAATAAAAAGAACAAATACTTTTACAATAAGAAAAACATAATGAAAAATATAATCGAATTCATTTATCATGAAATTTTTAATCAAACCAAGAAGACTTTAAAAGAGAATTGAGACAATGAAGGAAAGAATGTATTTAAAGAGATAAAACCTAAGATTTTTCATAATCAATTAAAGACATAAATTTTTTGTATTCAAGAAACATAAAAAACGCTAAGCAGAAAAAAAGAAGATGAAATCAATATCTAGATTCATCATAGTTTCTTAACAGATCACCAAAGGTAAAGAGATCCTTAAAAAACAACAGAAAAATAAATCTACACATGAATAAAACCGACAGCACATTTCTTAACAATGGCATCCAGAAAAAAGTGAAAGGGAATTTTCAAAGGTTTGAGAAAAAATAATGGGACATTTTTATTCTCTTTCCAGGGCAAAGGTGAAAAAAACTTAGGACAAATACATACGGAGTTTATTCCCAACAGATATTCACTCAAGGAACATCGAAAAGAAGGAAAATTATCTTGGAAAGAGTGTGAAATACAATATTGAATGAGTAAAAAACAAATTCACCTGCTAAACCTTTGAGTCAACGTAAAGAAAGACTGAACGCATAAAATAACTTTGTCTATGTTTTCAAGTAAATTAAACCAGATAGATATAAAATGGAACACAATGATAGCATGAATGGCAGAGTAGAGTTGATTAGAGTCTTCTGACATCTTTTGTTGTTTGAAAAGAATATAGAGAGAAATTGTTTTTTATTGTTGTTTAATTTTTAACTTTCTAGTTCCATATTAAAATTTTCAGGTAACTGCTGGAAAAAAAAATAAAGGTCTAATTTCTGAAAGAACAGAGAAAAGAAATAAAGCAAACTTTAAATCAGAACAAATAGCAAAACGCAAAATAAGATGGTAGAAAGAGTTCCAAAGACAGCAACGACCATAGCAAACATAAGTGAATTGTTCTCACCAGTGAAAATAGATTACATTTTTCAAAATCAGCTCTATACAACTTAGACCCAATAACTCGATGATTCAGAAAAATAGCAGAAGGAAAAGATATTAACCAAAAGAAACTATTACTATATTAATATCAACAAATTATATTTTAAGACAAAAGAAATTAGTTATAAAGGACCACTGCCTAAAGATCAAGTACTCAATTAATCAGATTACCATGCATTTGTTGGCCTTTTCCCTGTGTGCAACTGGCAGTTCGTATAATAGGCCTTTGCCTATTTTTTCTTGTCGTTCGTTTTTCCTTCTTAATTGTAGA
>CM053511.1:53291024-53326505 GCA_028627145.1 Eidolon dupreanum
GGGTGGCTCCTCCGTGTGGTGACACCTTTCAGGGGGAAAATGGCGTCCCAGATCTTAATAAATGACGTGGATACGAACCCCTGTCTCACCGTCTGCCTTTGAAAAAACCAACCTAAGGCATCAGCGATAACCTGATAGAAATATGACGAAAAAATAAGTCCATTCGAATAAATCACAGAAAACTGTAAAATACTATAAATAGCAATGTGAATTAAACCATAAAATATGAATGAAGAGCGTTGGAAGAGGGCTTGATAATGGAGACAGGCTATGTACTTATGTAAAAAGATGACATACCATATAAATGTTATTTTCTCCTAAATCTATATAAAAATGTAAAGCCATTTCAATATTATTCTAAAAACATATGGAAGAATTAATATGTAGTAATTACTATTCGCCGTGCTGAGATTATCATGTCAAAAGTTTTATCGAAATTATTGCGTTAATTTTACTTCTACTAAATTTTGAAAATTTCAAAAATATACTTAACATGGTTAAAGGTATTATAGAAAAGGAAAAAATCCAGAAGGAAACTCCTCACCAAAATGAATCAAGAAAAGGATGTTCTCTAATTATTTAATTATATCACAATAACAACAGCACATATTTATTTATCATGGCATACAAGCATGTCTGTAGTATCCACATGTATCTACACACACACACACACACACACACACACATACACACACACACACACACACACATACACACACACACACACACATACACACACACACACACACACTCACACACACACACACACACACATACACACACACACACACACATACACACACACACTCACACACACTCACACACATACACACACACACACACACACATACACACACACACATACACACACACACACACATACACACACACACACATACACACACATACACACACATACACACACACACACACACACACACATACACACACACACACACACACACACACACACACACAATCTTTAATCCTCATACCGCTCTGTGGATTATGTACAGAGCTAAATAGAAGGAAGTCTTTGCACAGATGGGCTGAGTGACTTGTTCGAGGTCTTACAGGCAGGAATTGGAGTCGAGATTGAGACCCAGGTGTGTTTTCTTTGGCAGACCTGGAGCAGTCACTGCCTGCGGCTAACTTTCCAGTGCAGACGCAAGAAAAAAGGGCCCCGGTGTTTTCTGTCTATCTGATTGTGGCAGCCAAGATTGAATGGGGACACAGCAAAAACAAACAAACAAACAAACAAAAAAAAAACACATGGAGTTTTTACAACTCAGAAATGACCTTATAAACAGTTGAGAGCCTGTTTTATTCCAAAGAAGAATCTAAAATATGAGTTTACGAGAGAAGTGTTGGAAAATTATTCCCCTATGCCCTTGCCCTCTGATTGATTCCACTTTTAAAAGTTTTAGGGTTAAAACTAAAACACAAAAACAGATATTTCTGACCCGGATTCCACGTTCTTCACTTTTCTGCTATGCATGCATATGTGGCAACGAAATATTTAGACAATCAAATATTGGGCCCCGCCGCAAACAGGTGGTCTCGCCGTGTGGAAGGCGCGCGTCTCTGCCAAAATACGTGTCCGCATGAGCGGTGACGATGATGGAGACCGTCGTGTATCTGCTCGACACGACGACCTTGAGAAATAGCGCTTGAGGGATGGAGGAGCAGGACTCGATCGTCTCACGGTGCCTGGGTTCGTTAAGAATATCGGCCTCATCATCACGTGCCGGTTACCTCTGTATCGTCAACGGCCACGGCTGCGTGATCGGGTCTCAATGTTCTTTTTAAAAGTTGAAGTGACAGCTAGTCTTCCCTCTTCTTCAGCTTCTACTTTGTCTTCTACTGTGTCCATGAGCATCGAACAGATTCATCTATTTATTAAAATTTAAGGCTGATATCAGATTACAGATGGCTTGCTGAAAAATCTCTCTCCAGTTTCATCCAGAGACCCCAGTGGGAGGACCGTAAAATACTTCCGCCTGTTCTGTGATGCTCCGTGACTCGCTGTGACCCCGGCCAGTGGAATGACCTTCAGGATGATCATGGACATTTGACCCGTACCTCCTATCCACTGACGAAATGAAATAGATGTTGGTCCCAAGACCAGCTGAGATTGAGTTATAAAATTTTAACTCCTTTTTTGATAACCTCTTCAATCACATATCCCAAAAGGCAACTCTGAAGAAAAGCAAATTCTTATTCAAGAGACATGCAGCATGATACTAGTCCTAATATAATTTTTCTTTTAAAAATATTTTGATATCAGATATTCCTTATATTTTAGTCATTATTTCCATTAACCTCCATTTTGTCCTAAATGTTAAAAAATTTAATCACCTTTATGCGTCAAGAATCTAATGTATTCTTTTTGAAAATAACGGAAACACTAACAATTTTAGTTATAAATGAACTACAAAAATTGTCATATTAGCACATGTATTCCCCCATATGTGTGTGGTATTACAGGCATGTAAGTTGATTGAGATGAAGTGTTTTTCAATATCAATTTGTTTTTTTTTCCATATAACTCAAGAAAAATAAATTATCAGCTAATACTAATTATTCTATCCTTTCTGTAGGTGATTCTATGAGTACGGAGATCAGAGACTAACCACCCTATACATCTGTTCATCATAAACTTAATGCCAGATTCACTGAAAAGTAAGAAGAGATGGGGTTAAATACAGCAACAAAACTAAGTATGTTTTTCCCTTGGTACAGTGGGGGGGTTTCCGATGAGGACTATGGCTGTGTACCTCTACTGATAAAAAATGACAGGCTGCTGGGGAGTGGACATTCTAGCAGCAAACAGAACACAGACCCATAATTCACGAAGCAGACAGTGAGAGAGAAGCTTTGGAATAAAAATAAGCACAGACATATGTGCCGATGGCAGAGGGTGGTGAGGGAGACCCACCCCCGAAGGAAGGGCGGTGGCAGCTGGGCTCCGGGCACACTTCACCTAAAGACACGACAGAGCAAGGAAAAAACGTGACAGAATGCTTGGCTCCAGAACAGTGATGGAGTTGTTTCCAGGAAGAACGATTAAGAGAGACAACTCGAAACAGGGAAAACAGCTTCAGTTTCTCCTCATGCATCCTTGATAAAATCGGACTATTTTGCATTCAATATGAATAAACGTGGAGAAGTCAGCAAGTCCAAGTTCATGTGTATGGAACTGACGCCCGGACAGGCTAAGGGGCTTTCCAAGATCCTGACGCTTGATGGTGACATAGCGGAGACTAAGGCCAACACAAAGATTTTGAAGATTAGAAAGCCTGCTCACATTCACAGAGTTTCAAAGTGGCTGCGCAGGTGTCTAAAATGAGTTGTCTGAATGTGGAGCCTGAGTCTTTGTCACTTTGCCAGAATGGCTTTCAGATGCAGCTTGAAGGGCGGAAAGGTTTGTAACTGCCAGAAACTGGGATAGAAGGCAGTTCACAGTGTCACCAGTGTCCACATAGGAAGAAGTGTGACAAGCTAAGGTGGAAAGTTTGGCTCTGGATAATGGAGGGAGGGCCTTGAATTCACTGACTTCTTCTCTAATCCTTAGGTGATCGATCGGTCCATTGGTTGATTCGCTTAGCATATCATTATTTTTTCCATTACAAGTATTGTATATTAAAATGAAAAAAAAAAACCACTTTGGATTGAATACATAAATTAAATATTCTCTTGGATTTTTGAAGCTAAACTTGTTTCAATTTTTATTTTTTTATTTCCGTTAACATATTACACGAAGTTATAACTCACACATCGAGGCCCATGTCAGCATTACAGATAGAGTGCTTAAAGGGTGCTGAAAATTCACTTTTGCTGGGTCTCTAAAGGCCAGAGAAGCAGGAGCAGAGACAAATAAATTGTATTCTTAAGCAGAAAAGATCTTGTATTGAAGTTAAAATGAAAGAACTAGAATACATGTATCGATCTGGATCAATTTTTAAAACAACATTGAGGGGGGAAATCAGGTAACACAAAATACATATTTATAGCATTTATGTAAAGTTTTAAAACACATGAAACTATTATATTTTCATTTCTGCATATATATAAATTTTTTAAAGACATGGAAATGTTAAAAACCAAATTCAAAGTAGTAATACTTTGGCGGATTGTATACAATAACCATAATAATATCTCCCTTCCCTAATGTTCTTCTTACGATGTGACCTTGTCATTTTTCTGTTTGAGTGTTGAGGCTCTGTCCCCTCACCATGAGCCCCGGTGGACCTTTGTGACTATCTCCGTGACAGAGAACAGTAGAAGTGACTCTGTATGGCTTCTGAGGTTAGATCGTAAAAGTGTCATGCGTTTCTGCCTGTGCTTTGAGTTGCTCTCACGACTCAGTCACCATCGTACCAAGGAGCCCAAGTAGTTACTTGCAGAGACTCACCGAGCCCAGCTGGGGTCTCGGCTGACAGCCAGCATCGACCCCCAGGCGCAGGAGTGAACGAGCCTTCCAGAGATTCCAGCCTCCAGCCATCGAGTCGCCCTTGAGCTTCAAGCCGTCCCAGCTGAGTGAGGCTCCGGTCACCATGCGACAGAGACAAGGCATCCCCACCCAGCCCCTTCCCAATTTCTGAAGCACAGGATCCATAAACAACATAAAATAGCTGCCATTTTAAAAAGAAAACCAGAGAATGTGGGTTTAAAAAATACATGGATAATAATTATTCTTCCTAGAAAGTGTGATTCTGTGCTTTTAGACTAGACAAATGATGTTAGCATCTATCCCCAGGGAAAAATCTTCCCATATGTAACCGCTTTCTATCTAGAGTCCTCTTTTTAAAATACAATTTGAGTTTTTTCGATTATCAAAGAGAAAATACAGTTGGGCGTTGGTTGTCTAAAAACAGCTAATCTCTTTCTTCTCAAGATGGAGTTGTCATAGGAGCTGAAGATAAAATGGAGAACATTTGGAAGCAAGAAGGAGGGGATTTTAGAAGCTCTGTCTCTGGAATCCTTGAGGAGAAGGGTTTCCTAGACACAGAATTATGTTTCCTCTGTTGATTACGAAGTGTCTGTCATTTTCCTCAGTCTCCTGGATCAGTATCGACAAACAAGCACTGAAATGTACAAGACAACGATACGACTCCATAAAATTATGTTACTAATTATTTTTTTCCATGTAAAGGAACGAAATGTCAATGGTATGAAGATTTTAACGTTTGGCATGACATTCGGAATTTAGAATGTAGACTTCTGTATGCTCATGCAATCATTGTTTATTCATGAAACACGTTTTAAGTATCCGCACTGCACCAAGCAGCGTGTTATGCAGGGAACCCATGGCAAGCAGATGGGGACATTTCCTGTTGTCACCGATCTCACAATCCAGTGAGGAAGACACTCCAATAATCGTACAATATACAAGTGACACATATTGAATGGCACTTATTACATTATATAATAAAAACAACAGTACATGCATTGAGGAACTCCCAATTTAGTAACCGCAATATATTGCAACGCAACAGGTTTTTTTTCTAATTGAAATAAGAGGAAGCAAAACGATGAATGGTTTAGAATAAAGACCAAATTAAACTCAAATCTATGTAGGAAGACTCCATTTACAACATGGGTAGAATTACAATCTAGTAGGGAAATATGGGTTTATTTACTAAATGTTCTTGGCGTGCTTGTCTGTTGAATTTTATTTAAAATGTTTAAAACTAGGATAGTATTTTAGAACCTGGGCTGGAGAACAAGAAATGCAGACACAGTGATGGAAAGACTGATATTTTATGTCATAAAATGTCTTTACGACAAAGACATCATGGGAAAAATAATAATAATACTTATAGCATTAAAAAAAAATTAATATCCTTGATATACAGAAAGTTCCTAAAACTGAAGAAAGAAATACCATCCCACTATGCTATTATCTGCGAGGCATAATTTTCTAGGCACAGAGAACACAACAGAGAAAAGCAGATGTGATACCACCTCTCAGGGAGCTCATGAGGATCTACTTTGTAAATTTAACATTGATCAAAAATTTATAGAAATAAATACATCATTGTGAACTGAGATAAGTACTCCGCAAGGAAAAAATTATGGGTTTATGAAAGTTTTTAATTCTGCTGCACCCAGAGTGAATAAAATGGAAAATGAAACACAATTTTTATGCATCACTTTTGGAGCATCGAATTGGCAAAAAATTAGCAATAGCTAATAATTATGAAGGGTTTCTATGTGTCTAAGCAATTTCAAATATTTCATCTAATTCTTATGAAAACCCCATAAATACACATGAATATTTCACAGCAGAAAACTGGACCCCAAAGCTGGAAAATGGTGGAAATGAGCTTTGCACCAAGGCATTCTGACTCCAAGGCATGCATACTTAGTCCAAAACTGGTAACAGGAAGGCTGATAAGGCTGTCGGCCTGGCAGGCTCTCCTACTGCTGGGGGATGTGTGTGTGTGTGTGTGTGTGTGTGTACATACATATATATATTTATATGAACATATATATAAATATATATATATTTAAAGTTAACTATCAGTATTTATTAAAATGAAAAAAGCAGGCAAATCTGTCAGTGTTTTGACCCAGCAATCTCACATTTCGAAAATTCTGCTAAAGCATTACAAACATCTCTTGCTAAGCCTCTATTCACGAGGATGTTTAATGTAGCATAAACAGTAATAGCAAAATGCTGGGACTATTTTGAATATCCATTAAAATGGCAACCATTGAATACACATATTTAATACAATGCAATACACTATGCAATACACATCTTTCGAAATCTTATGTAGTTGTTAAAAAGAATTAATTACATCTAGGGATTCTGTTTGACCTTGATAGATGTTTTTGACATTTAAGCCAAGCAATAACAGCAAAATATATAAATAGGCAAATTACACGGGAAGAAGCATAACAGATCAATAAAGACATATGAAAAGAAGTGCAAACTCACTAAACATCTGAGGGGTAAAAAAATAAGAAATTAAGACTCCCCCTGAAGATTAGAAAAATCATAAAGATTGATAATGTATTCTGAAGATAAGTGTGAAGAGAAATATATATTAAGTGCTGTGACATAAATGGATAACATCTTCAAGATGATGTTTTCGGCAATATGTATCAAAATGAATATTGTATTTATCCTCTTATCCAGTAATTTCACTTCTAGGTTGTTAACCTCCAAACTTAGTCATGTATGCAAATATAGGCATGCATGCTACTGTTGTTTGCAGCATCATTTGTAATATTGAAAAATTATACTAACTTAAATGTCTACCAGCAGGAAAATGGGATAATAGATCATCATATTCATTAAAAGGAAGACTGTACAACACTGGATATGAATAAATTAGAGTTATATGCATCAACATAGACAAAACTCAAAATCAACAATTTGCAAAGGGATATGTAAAGTAAAAAACACGTCTGAGTGTGTATGTGTGTGTGTGTGTGTGTGTGTTGCAGATACAAAGTGGCATCAGTGAAAGTTTAGAGGCATGAGAGAACACGTCCAGGGAACAGTGAATAGTGTGATGTAGCAAGAATGTAGGAGGTTGAATTAAAAACACAGGGCATAAGGATAAAAAGTAAGAGCCAGAATTCAAAATATCATGCCAAGGAGCCTGGAATTTATCCCTTTGGCATTGGCGAACCATGTGACACATTGAAGAGAGAATGCCAGGATCATATTTTTGTTTTAGCAAAACAGGTCTGGTAGGTGTCTACAGGTAAGATTGAAGCTGATTGGAGAGATGGATGACAAAACAAGGCTTGAAGTGCAGCTTTGTACTGATCCAGGGGAGAAACAAAGAAAGTGACCTCATTATGGAGGTCACTGAGAACAGAAAGGAACAACAATTTTTTTTAAAGTGAAGTATAAAGGAATTATAAATTGATTTTAATAGAGAGGTGGTAAAGAAAGAAGAAAAAAGTAAAACGACTCTAGTTTCCTAGTATAAGAAATCAAAGGCAAAATTTGTCATAATATTAGAAATAGTCTTGAATTCGAGCAGGGAGCTCTGATGTACAAAGCTTGGCTAGACACCTATTAGAAATGATACATAGATGATAAATTAATTTATGCACTCTATGTAATATATAAACTATAAATGAATCTATACTTTAATATTTTATATAAAATATTGGTAAACTTAAGCATATGTATGAGATTATGACAAAACAACAGCTTTGTCAAGTCTTAGATATTTGGTTCAATTATACAACAGAGAAGAATAATGAGAAAATACAAGCAGAGCTAGTCTTATAATGCTGGGTATAAATTATTCAAGTGGCACCAGTGAACTTAGTCAATACTAAATGGATTGAAAGGCCTGCTCATTCCTAGGGGTTTTTATTTTTTATTTTATTTTATTTTATTTTATTTTATTTTATTTTATTTTATTTTATTTTATTTTATTTTATTTTTGGTAATCTTCTCTCTGTAGCGAAAAAAGATGACTGGTTTCATTGGAAGCAACTGAGTTTAAGAAAATAATTTCCTATCTATCAATTATCAAAAATATGGCCCTAAAAAGAAGTCAGGGGGGCCGATGAGTTTTCACATTGATGACAACATCACCAGAGGTGTGCTTGCTTCAGAAGTCAAAGAGCAAAATTTCCCCCACACTCCTTAAGAGACCAGGGTGTTCATGTTTCTGACTGCACTCCTTGTTTATTCAAATTTCCAGCGGCCATTTGTCATTTTCAGGAATGCAGAGTTTGATAAATGAAGGAAAGTAGATTCTAATTACAAATAATTGATCACCACTACAAGAGAGGAACATTTTTTTTTAATATGCGAAAGGAACTGTTATTAATCCAGCAAGGCATGTTAATAATTATTGGTATCTTTCTCTTATTTTTGTGAAGAGTAATTTAATATAGGCTATACTGAAACACTTAAGACATGTAGGAAATGTGATAAAGAATGCAATGATCTCATTAATGGGGTCTCATTCTAATTCTAAAATTTTAAATATAAGCATTAAATAAAGATCCTGTTCTTCCTGAATGAGGCTGTGTGTGGAGGTGGGATTAGAGCCTGCATCTGATGTAGGAGAGAATGTATCAGGTGGATCGTAATTAGCGTTTCAGAAAGGCTCACCATCTTGCACTTTGTCCTGACTTGCTCCAAGGGCCTGCTTTTCAATAGGAATATGTTATGATTTTTCACCTTTAATTTTGTCAGGCTTTTTTTCTTCGTCAGCCTGATGAGTTGGAAATTATACTCATTGTATTTTACTCTGCAGTTCTCTCATTTCTACAGAGTTGAACATTCTTTCATATGTTCATGAATATTGTTCTTTTCTGTAAATTCTCTGTTCACATCCTTTGCTGATTTTTCTCTTTGGTTATTTACAGTTGACTATGAATTTATAAGAGCTTGTACTCTCTCTGTCACTCTCTTTTTCTTCTGGATGTTAACTCTTGATTAGTTAGGTGTACTGCAGATAATATTCTGGAGTCTTTTGCTTCTCTTATTTGTTAAGTGGCTTAAATAAGGAAATTTTATTTTCTTACGCTGCGCAAAGTCCACAGTAGTTTTCTTAAGGATGGTCAGTTTGGTGGCTTCGGGAACCAGGGTCCAGATTGTTTCCATCTTCCATCTCTGTCATGCTTAATGTTTCTCTTCTGCCATTTGGCCTGTTCCGCCCTTATTTACCGAGCAGCTGCCACACAGACATCACATCCAGACATGGGAAAGGCTACTTACTAGAAAAATTGCTGGTGTGATGTTTTAAGAGCAAGCAAATCCTTCTGAGGAGCACCCATCGGATTTCTCACACACCACTGGTTTCCCTAAACCAATCGTAAACAGAGACTGTCATTGACTTCATCTTTTCAGAATTTACTTCTGAGGTGGGGATGTGCCTCCTTCTTTGAGAGAAAGAATCTGACACCATCCCAGTTTTATTAGCCAGGAAGATGGGAATGGATGTCTACTTCGTAGGCAACGCAAAGTGGATGCTGTGGATATGTAAGCAGTTTGTAGCTGTTTTAAATGGAATCTCTGGTCAACTGCATTTTCTAAGCATTTATCACTGACTTATACTGATGCTAGTGATTGTTTGTTTTAATACAAGAAGCCTTGCCAAATTCCCCTACCAGCTCAAATACCTCAGTTTTTTTTTTTTAATATGGTCATTTTAAGGACAGTTTTATTTCTACCTTTTAATTATTTATTCACTCTTTTTCTTTTTTTAATTGTTATCGGTTAGGACTTCTTATACAATGTTGACTACTGCAGAGATAGCATCTTTGTCTTGTTTCTAATTTTAACAGGATTTTTTTTAAATAAATTCATGTACTAGAACTAATCTCAGTATGTGGACATTTCTAAGGGACAGACAAAAGCCCCCTATATATCACATTTGTAACAGCTATGCATAGAAGAAATGGGTGTTATGTGACGCCTTAAGATTCTCATTGGAAGAAGTTTCCAAGCACTGGCTTGCCAACTTCCTGGTGAGCAAATTGTTACGATAATTCAACATTCTCAAAAGTAGGATCCAGGGTTGTACTCAAGGATCATTGTCTTGATCCTTCAATCACAGTAAGCAGGGATAAATTTCTTGACAAAATCATTTATTTTCTTCACTCAACAAATGTTTTTCTTAAATCACTATCTCTGGACTAAACTTTGGGAACACAGAATATAAAGCTACTTAGAATTTGTCCCTCCTTTTCATTATTCACATTCTATGTCAATTATTAATTAGTTACAGAACCACATGGTCAGCACTACGAGGGGTTACCTACAAAGTGCCAGGAAAGAACACTGAAAAATTCACTTACATATAAAATTTCAGGGAAAAGAGGGTGCGAATCTGTGGGTGGGTCCATCATGGAGAGTCTGCCATGAATGGTGGCAGCACAGCCAACTGTCACAAGCCTGGGCAGGTGGGACAAGGGCACTCGTGTGTTTTGGTGAAAGTTGGAGACTTCTTATCCCACACATGTCCTGAGGACAGCAAAGGCTCCCGGGTGTCTCGTTAAGTCCAACAACCATCGCTCTGTCTCTTCCTGCTGTTTGGTTACCTGTGGTTGCTTTGCTGTGTTCAGGTTTCCGAGTTGGTTGACACTTCCGAGTATATGGGATTGCTAGCAGAAAGGAAAGAAGAAAGAATTGGGGGCTGGGTGAGAAAGAGACAGTGCATTGTTCTCTTCTTTCCACCTGTGGTTCCCAGGACCTGGGAAATCTGTTTTTCTTAGCCCTGACCTCTAACGCTTCAGTGGTAGCGTGTGTTCCGCTGGGTGACTGATGAGGTCCCCTGCTATACTTCTCTAGCAGAAAACGTTAAACCCAGTTGAAACATTCTTTCATTCTAGCAACCAACAATCACCTCTAAATCCTGATGAAGTATGTTGCAGCCACCAGTGGTGCAGTCTCTTATAATATACACAATATTAACAAAGTGTCCCTTTAGAAACCACCCACCAAAGGAGAGAAAAGATTCCGGCTAAACCTTGTACTGATCATTGGAACCCAGCAAGGGTTGCTTTCTGAAGGTTCGTCATCTTGTGAATCCGTGTCAGTCTGGACCTCAAGATAAAGCTTTACATAGGTCATGTCAAGGACATGCACAGATTGCATTCGAGAATTGTCATTAAAAGGCTTTTAACAAGTCGAAGATGCTCGCTGTCATTCAAAGGCTGTCACTGCCCGTGACTTCTTTGAGAATGTGGTCACATCTGAGGACTTCAATAAACAGGGTTAAATTAGTACCTCTGTCTTTCCTTAGTCTTGTCAAGAGGAAGATTAATGTTTTTTTTTCTTACAGGAATGTGGTGGGTAAATCGAAATTTCATTTAGATGCAGAGAAACTCTATAGTGTATAGTGGTCTTCTCACCTTTCCTCCAGTTTCCCTCGCTCTTACTTTTCTCCCCAAGTAAGCCCCCATTTAGCCCTGCTTAACATGCCCTTCCATCCCCTCCCCAATACTGAGATGCTGAATACTCTGGTCCTGAGTCCCCCTGCATAGGTGGGGCGGGGAGCGGGGGAGAGGGGGGAGCGTTTGGCCCAGGCGCAAGCTGAGAGAAAACACCTGTAGGGTCATTTTACAAATGGAATCAGTAAAAAGCAATGCCTCTTGCTGGGTAATAGCCCAGAACCTTTAAATCACAGAAATTAGAGGCGGGACACCCGTCAGGTCACCTTGCTCACCTCTTATAGCAGCTTTATGTGTCTGGTGTGAAATGACATGAGCAGCGAGGCGTCCCTCGCAGCCCCGCTCTCCAGTAATGACCTTCCTGTTGAGAGAATGTCGCTGGGAGCCATCCGGCTGGTCTTCTGCCTGGTTCCGCATTGTTCTGCTTCGCTGTCGCCTTTGAAAATGCAACCACACTGTCTGTCGCTCCTCCATTTTTAAAACCTACAACATTATTATTATATTTGAGCCAAGCTATGCAAATTTCCTCTTTAAATACTATCTTATAAATTAGTCCCCTTTACTAAATCCACTGCTTTTCTGGAGGATTATTCACTGCACTCCCATTCATTCTGATTTGGGAACCGTTTCTTATAATTTGTGTGTGTGTGTGTGTGTGTGTGTGTGTGATCATAGAATCAGAGATTTACTCATTTCTATAGAAAATGAAGACAGTGCTCAAGCCAGTGCCTGGACCTCACAATTCCATTGAGATTTGGAGAAATTTGCTGCCAGCTCCTGAAGCAACGATGGATATTTCTCCAAGCCATCATCAAGTTTACTAACGCACAAGTTTAAATACTTACTGGCGAATCAGGCCGCCCACGTATATATCTAAATAAACATTGTCATTTAATACCTCTTGCTCTGGGCAAAACCTGAGGCTAGCTATGCGGCTCAATCTTGAATAAGTTATCCCACCTACATGCGTTTAAGAATGCCATGCATCACACCACCTTATGTAAGATAAAACGGCATGTTTTGCAGTTATAAAACCCCCACTTCTAGTTTGGAAAGATAATCTTCACTCGAGATGTCTCGCGTGGGGAAAAAGTCAGTTGAATCGTAAAGATGTGACTTTCGTTCCACCTTGGAAGGTGGAGAGGCTCTGGAAACTCCTGCTTCTTCCGCCACCGGCGCCGCCACCTCCACGCAGGTGTCAGGTGGGACGCTGCGAACGGCTTAACATCCTCATCCAAACTCGATGCGCGGTCTGTCCCAAGATGCCCCAGGGCGAGGCTGCAGTGTTCAAACAAGACCGCAGTTAAGGGTTTGAGGCAACCAGAGAGACATCCATACCGAGAATCCGGTGAGTCGATCGTAACTTGAGTTCTTGGAATTGTAGGTCTCATCCCAGGTTAGTTCTGGGCCCATCTCTGTAACCGCAGGACCAGCTCACACCGGCCTGTTCTGTTTAACGAGACACCGAGTTGCTATTCAGAGACGACAGACCCAAACTGCATGGTCATGCGGCCCGAGCATGCGCAGGGGAACGAAAGTCTCATCTCCCCCATCCCCTAACCCCCCCCCCGACACACACACACACACACACATATACGGAACCAAAGGACCAGGACACAAGCTGAACTTGAACACCGGAATCTTTTCAGAAGTGAAGCGTTGGTTGTTCGGGAGGGTCCACTGCTGATGTCCTTTACATCAATGGCCAAGTTCCGAGGTCCTGCAGTTAAGACTTGCTGCACCAACACTAACTCCCTAAAAACCCTTAACCTAGTCCAGCGAGCAAGGTGGATCCGAGGCACTATTAGGTCTCCCATCTTCTCGGTTGGCGCCTTCTCGATCAATAAACCTTTCCTTACTCCAAACTCTGGACGTTTTGAGTTTCGGCCTTTCCCGAGATTGTGTTTCCCCCAGGTGCCCGAAGGGTAGGCATTATGATGCCTTATTAAACTCAGGACTCTCTCAACCCTAGAAAGAGTGATGCCAAGAGAGGAGAGTTAGTTAATTATCCCGCCCTTTGGAGATCTGAATGAGGTAGGATCGGAACTCGAATGCCCACGCAAGACAGTTGAACAGTGACAGTAAATTTTTATGACTTCTTCTTAATTAGAGACCAATTAAAAAAACACAGCAAAAAAAAACTCAACTGCCAGAAAACAAGAGGGGGAGGAAGGATTGCTAGAGCAGGGGAGGGAGAGGAGATCGGGGAGAGAGGACGGGGGGTGTGGAGAGGGAACTGCATGTGGAGTGCTCACCACGCAGGCAGGCGATCCGTGCCCATCACCTCATCCACTCATTGCTCAAACGGTTTCCGGTTCCCGGGTAGGTCAATGGCAAGCAGGTCTGTCTGGCTCCTCCGTCCACACGAAGCTGAGCTATTTCTCAAAGACGTGAGATTAACGAGACAATAATGTTGGCAAAGTGTTTCCATTTCCTTTGAGAAAAAGAGCCATAAAATTTTATTGTTATTGTTACTCTTATTATAGAGCCTCACCGAGTGCCTTAGCGGTACCATCGATGCAACCAATATTACGCTCATTTATTTCATTTAGGGACATGTCTAAAAATAAGAACAAGCGCGTTCATTGGGTTTTAGATGCAGCCAGTTATCTAGTTCAGCTCAAACTCTTTCGCAGATCACGATCTTGAGGACCAGCCAAGGTCACAGGACCATAAGCAGTAGGTCCTTCTAATGCCTGGTTCTGCCAAGGAGCGAAAAGGGGGTGGATTAAGAAGAAAGGCCTGAACTCTCCAGTCTTCTCAGTCCATAATTGTGAAAGAAGGAATGGAGCCCTACTTCCTGGCTGTCCGTGGGAACAGCAATGGGCCCCATTCAGATAACTTGCCTCTCCGAGAGGGCAGACATTTGTTTCCCATTTCTATGAAAGAGAGTTAATTGTGTTAATGATGAAAAACCAAAATATGCAAAGGACAGGAAGACATTGTAGAAAGACATGGAATTATGCATATTTTGAAGTACAAAAAAAAAAAAAACCCTGGCATGACTTATCTTAGTTTTGCCATTTCTAAGTCTCTATATTGGGAAATAGTTTAGTTTCTTCCTAAAAGTTGCATTTATGCGCAATAATCATCAGCTGAATGGAAGGATGAGAGTTTGACCCGAGTTTTTAATGTGGCTATTGTACGTTTCATTGTCATGTGCCTAAGCTTGGACTTTACGTTCAGATTTTTTTCAATACGCTTTGCATTTTTTTTTAATTAGTAGAATTCTGCAAAATGTGAAAAGCAAATTATTCCTTCATTGTAATACACAAAACACCCTCTGAAACTCTTCTTCTTCCTCAGTTTCGCTACAGAGAGTGTCCAGGAGGAAGGAAAAATGACAAGTTGTTTAAACATGTGTGAAAACTCCACTGGTATCTTGGTCTACAAATACATCCCTTGTCTGGGACTCACAGCACATGCCTGTTGATTTTTGGTAATCTCATTTCCTCACCCCCCAAAAAAAATCATTGTCCCCATCATCACCTCCTCTCCATGCTCCTATTCACCTCCCCAAGCTCCTTGTTCTCTTTAATCAGCCTCCTTTTGTAACTAAAAGAAAAGGAAAAGAAATCTTTGGTTATTTTGTAGTTGAGCAGCTTGTATTTACATGGGGAGCATTTTAATTTTTCGAGCTGAAACTCTAATACAGTACTGAACAAAGGGTAGAGGCTAAAACATCTGTGGAGCGAGTGAACTGCATTTGGTGATTAATAGTCATTTTCTGAGTGTCTCCGACTGGTCGGACTTTGTGGAAGGGGAGACAGACAGACCCTGTGATCGCAGGACTTGCTGTAGCTTTATGGGAGAGACATACAGGTAAACGGTAAAGACGGCACCACCTGCTCAACGCCATGATTAAGAAGTAGGGACTCCATGTGGTGGGATCATTGATGGGAGAATGAAAACTCCCCTTGGGGGTCAGGAAAGGCACGTGGAAGTGTGAGCACCTGAGTCGACTCTTGGATAACTAAGACCCCTGCGGAATCATGACTGGGGAGCAGCTCTCAGGCTTCTCGTGTAAGGGCGGGCTCAGGAACTTGGCCTATCTGCTGCACACGTCTGTCCAGTGGCCGAGGCACTGAGGGAAGGGGCAGGAGATGGTACGAGGTGGGACCCGAGTCTGCAAAATCTCGTACGTCATCCTGGGGAGTCTGGGTTTTATTCTGTGGGCGGCATGTAACAAACAGAGGCTTCCACCCTGAAACCTGAGCGACCAGGTTCCTTTTTTCTTTTTTCTTTTGAAGAAAAGAAAGCCAGAGATGACATATGTCGTGATCTTGACAGAGAAATTAGTTGGGAAGCCATTTCAATGGCCCAAGTGAGAGAAGACGGGGTTCCCAGGGGCAGCGGAGTGGGACGGAGGTGGGGGATGACAGCAGGCGTGAGGTCCCTATGGCAGCGAGTCCCTCAGTGACCTTGACGGCACAGGATGTAGGTGAGGTTTTCACTTGCTCAACACACCCTTCGCTGACTGTCTTCCATGTACCAGGAACTGCTTAGGAACCTGGCCTCAGGTGAGTGAGAAATAGTTTCTACCATCGAGCATCTCAGTATTTCGTGGGGAAGATGCAGAATTAAAAAGAGAACGACGGTGTGGTCAAGCGAGAGTGACCGGAGTGATGTGCTAGACACTTGTCTTGGTCCCGTGAGGCTGTGATAACAGAGCTACAGAGACCAGGTCATTCAAACAACAGAAATGTATTCTGCACAGTTCTGGAAGCTGGGGAGTCCATGGTCAAGGTGCTGGCAGATCCATGTCTGGCGAGCACACGCTTCCCAGTTTACAGATGGCCGTCTTCTCGTCAGATTCTCGAAGGTGAAGAGTGGAGAGAGAGGGAGCAAGCTCTCCGACTTCTTTTTTAAAGGACACTAAACCCATTCGTGAGGACTCTACCCTCATGGAAGTTGCCTTGCAAAGGCTCCACCTCCTAATCTCATCACATTGTCTGTTTAAGATTTCAACATGTGAATTTTGGGGCACACAAACGTTCAGGAAGTAGACCCTCTTCTACATATTTTACATGAGCAACCTCTTTATAGCTTTAGAACAATCACAAAAAGGAGGTGCTATTATTATTCCCACTTTACATGTGACAAGGTCAGGAGAGGTCAGGCAACTTGTCCAAGATCAGGTGACACCAGGGCCACAATAAGCGGTGTGGCCTCACGCCCACCGTGTCACACACTGGACACACTTCCTCTCCGATGAGCGTATGTGCAGGATATTCCGTGTGCGAAGACAGATATATTAGAAAGTTTGTCCTGGATGTTATGCTGGAATGGTACAATATCAAAGCTTATTTTTCCAGGAAACAATGAGAAAAGTGGGTCTGAGGCTGTAAAATAGGTGAAAGCTAAAGATATACCTGAAACCTGCATGTAATTAAAGCTATGGGAGCATATCTATAAGGGACAGTATTTGGCCAGAGACCAGAAGGCAGCTGGTTCGGAAGCCATGACGCACAGTGACTATCTAAAGGACAAATGACAGATGAAACAGCAAGAATGGCCACAGGATTACTGGACAGTGGAGAAGGCAGAATACGAGCATCAGGACAGGGATTTTAGAAAGAGGGGGTGAGGGCGACGGTCCGGCATTCATAGCTTCCTTTTTCATAGTTTTACATACTACCTCTTCAAACAGAAATTATCTGTCACTCTGTGTAAGCTTAGCTCTCATCCTTTTACAATGTGGCTGTTTTTGCTGGCGGACAATAAAAATCATTCTCACCAAAACCAACAGCAACCCTTCCAGTCGCTAAATTCAACCACCCATTTGCAGTCCTGCCTAACTTCGCGAAGAACTTGTGATTGCTAATTTCTGTTTGAAGAATCACTTTGCTTTGGGTTTTCCCGTTGTGGCAGATGGTATGTGAAGGGCGAATCTATTGTAGATTAAAACATAGAAGGGAAAACAGGATTGTTTGTTATTCGCTTTAGGACGATAAGCACAAAGTGGCAGGTAACTATACAGAATTGTCAGCATCCGTGTGGTGGGGGTCAGAGCAGGACCCCTGAGAAATATGGAAAAGGGAAACTGACACCTGCTTGATGGGGGTTGTCGTGAAAGCTGCCTACGTCAGCCCCCAACTCCACTTGAAGATGGGGAGAAAGGAGTTTCAAGGCACACCCCAAGCCTCACGGGAGCCTCTCACAGAGCGTGGCATGTGCCTCTGTGACTTCGCCATGCCAGGCCACGCACCTCTACGTCTCGGCTCTTACTCATCTGTCCCTTCCGCCCAGATCCCCGATGGCCCTTTCTTATCTCATTGTCAACTTCCATTTCCTGCCATTCCCTGGTTTAAAACCTTCCAATTTTTTCACTTTATGATTAGGATAGTTTCCAACTTCCCACTTAGCGTGACATTTGAGGCTCATTACAATATAACCACCATTTGCCTTTCCGGTTTCATGTTATCACTCGCTACATCCCGGTCAGACTCTTTTGTTATTATTATTTTTTTCAAGTTTCAGGCCACACACCTTCACGTCTCAGCTTTTCCTCATCTGTTCCTTCCACCCAGATTCCCGACCGCCCTTTCTTTCCTCGTCTAGTTGTCAAATTCTTCTTCCCCGCATTCTGCTCAAATATAAAATATCAAACACCCTCCTCTATGAAACTTCATATAACTTTAAACAAAATCGATCACTCACATCCTTGATCCGATATACCTTCCAACTCCTCATTTTCTTTACTTGTCTGTATTTCCCCAGAGTATCAGGGCTGAGGGCTAAAAATAAGTTCGCTCGTCTTGTGAAGCCCTCGTAGGAAAAGGGTTCGTTATTAACGTTGCTATTTTTTTAGGGTTTATTACGCACCAGGCACTGAGGGCTTCACCTACATTTTTCTTTTCTCATCTCAACAACACTCCCCGGCGACTTCCAGTAGGAAGAGGCTGCTGTGTTGCGGGTCGGCTCCCAGGGTCTGGATCAGCACCGGGCACCTGCAGATGATCAATACACTTGATTGACGGAGTTGATCAATTAATGAACGAACAGAACAGCTCTATGACGAACAGATGATCACGGTTCCCATAGGCCAAATGAGGGACCGGAAGCAAGTGGAGGTAAGTGACTCCATACATCGTGGTTGGAAGCGTGTCCTTAAACATTAATGCACTAGTGCCCGGTCCGGCCGGGCCGGGCTGTGGTCGTTACTTTAGAAACCTGCCTTTGGAAAGGAGGCAAAGCAAAAGGCGGTCCCTGCACAAAGTAAAACTAACCACACTAACAACGGAGGACGCCACCGCACCGCCCGCGCACTCCAAGCAGAAACGAGAGCTGAGCGCTGTGAGGATCTTCGAGTGACTTTAATTCCTGTGGAAGTTCAAGTCTGGAAGAATGAGTGGGATTTCAGCAACGCCCCACCACCCCGTGACCGGGATCTGTGTGTCAGGTGAGCGCTGGGCTTTGTGATGGAAACGGGTGTTGATCTTTCACTGCAGCAGAAAAAAAAAAAATTAATTCTATTTTAGACATATACACTAAAGATATAAAAACACATTTAATTATGTCCTCAAATATTTCACTCACTTATATCTGTCGGATGCTAGGATTTCCAAGTGGGCTGGTAGAAACGTTGCTTAAAAATATTATCTTTGAAAGGTAAAGCCTATCTCGCATTATCACAGTTAAAGTTTTCAGAGTTGAGCGCTTTAAGTGTATTTTTAAATTTATAAAAGCATGGAAATCTGGCTGATGATCAATAAAATGAGTCTCAGTGAAAAGCTAGAGTAATCGAGAGTTATAAGCTGCTTAGATACTGAGACTGCCCACAGTTTGGGGGGCAGGGCCAAGTGTGCGTTCCTATTCAAGTTCACGTTCTTTTTCAAGTGCCTTCGGCAGCTCGGTGGGGTGACTCAGAAAGGGCGGCGTTAGCATTACCGTTGGTTCAAATCACGGCTCAGTCGCACCATAGCTGCAGGATCTTGGGCAAGTTACTTATGTTCTTTGTGCCTCAGTTTACTCATTTGCGTTAAGGTGAGAGTAGAGCCTCGTAGGGTTGTCACGGAGGTTTAATAAATTAGAATGCGAAGCACTCAGCATTGTTTCTGCATGTGAAACCAGTTTATAAGTTTAGTTCGTGTTGTTTGTGCTCTCAGGAAAATCAAGACAGAAAAAAACAGATAATGTTGTTCTCATGACAATCCAAATCTCAGTGTCTACTTTTACCCATTCAGATTTGTTTCAGTGTTGATGAGGGAGATAATTCTATAAACGAGATGCCACCAAAGGCAGTGGGCACACAGAAATGAACGCGAAATGGGCCTTGTCTTCAAATGACAAACCCTACAGACTCAACAACCTGTAATAACCCAACACTCAGAGCAGATGGGTTTGGAATTATTTATAAAACCTCCATGAAATTGTATCTGCTGACATGAAAATAGCATTCCATTAATTTTGATAGTATTCCATTCTAATCTCTTTCCTCTCCAATTCGTAGCAGTCAGTGCCATGGAAAGAAAACGCACATTTTACCTGCCATTGACATTGTTCCTTATTTAATTCACATCTCCAGAATGAGGGGACACTTAACCAGGTCTCTAAACAATGATTCAGAAAGTACCTATGAAATACTCCCACACTAAAATCAGCAATTCTGTCATTCCACAGTAAAAGGTGGTGGTTTCTGCAAACTTCCAGCAAAGCAGGTTGGTGAGCAGATCTTGTATCTTACGCAATGCTACCGATCTTACAATTTAAACTTGGGAAGGTTGGTGTGTATCATGCATTCCAAATTGGGTGTCTTATACTTTGCTGTTTTACATTTGTGACAGGAGCCAACCTCATAAAAATACCACTATGATTATCTCGACAGTGTTGAATCAGATGGGCTTTTTGGTGGTGGATCTTAGAATCTGTCAAGAGCGGCTTTCTCTTTCTTGAGAACACAGAAGTAGAGTTTGGTCTCCATTCCAAGTCATCGTGTTTCAGTGGTGTGGTGTGTTCTTCTGTGACAGGCCAGATCTAGAAAACATTTCGTTTGAGCGTGAATGAGGAACTGGAACCGTACTTATGGCCAGGGACATATTTTCCACAGATCAAACCAGCTACGTTGCCCACATCATACTTAATATATTGTATGTTAAATATGCTTTTGCCAAAATGTTATTTTCTACTCCTTATAACACCAGAATTGTTTTTTTTTTTTTTTTTTTTTGATACTTTGCAACATTGTGATTTTACGCCCTATCGTAATTGTCGGGCATTTCTGTGAATTTTGAATTTGTTTCCTTTGTAGAACAAGGGTGTAGGGATCATTGAAGCGAAATACACTAAGGACGTGCTAAATTTTCTTTCACCCTCAAAAATAATATAATCGCACATCAGGTCTCCATAAAAAATCACTCAGCCGAACAGGGAGAGGTCTTGCATTTCACATTAGCTACCGCTGAGACCATGCTAAAAGCTTTTCGTCAGACAGACTGTCATTTCTACAAATGTCAGGCTTACAGACATGCCATGCTCCAGAAACTCACTTTAATTTGGATAATAGCTAAGAGCCTGTCACACGCTAAGTCATTGGAACTATGTCCTACTCACTTCTGCGGTAAAGAAAACAACACCCTCTCCCCAAGCCTCTTTTACTTTCCTCCCCAAGCTCATGCCCCCCACCAAAACGCACTATGTTACATCACACAAAAAAGTTTTGAGTATTTCAAGCCCCCTATGATACCTTATGTCGTGTCATTTTAGTCCTGTTATTACAGGCCTCTTCCTCCTTGTCCTTTAATAGTGGCTTATCAGATGTGTAATTCTGTCTGTCTCCTGAGAAAACATAAAATCACTGTATTAATATTTATTTTGCAAAGGAAAACAAGGTATCGGAAAGAGACTGTGCCACCATGGCATGTGGATAACGTGCAGATGCCTACGTGTGTGTCAACAGCTTCCATGTAGGTTTGATTTTCCTCTTCTTATCAATTCTGGGGGCACTGACTTAAAAAAATTAGATACTTCCTCTTTCTTCCTGGAGATAAAAATTAAATAATGGCCACAGAAAAACCTCTGGTAGCAATAGGCACACCAGACACCCAGATCTTGGCTCTTACCATCATTCTTCAATGAAAGGAACCAGGACGCATTGGAGAAAAGACTGATTCTTGGGCTGGGGCAGGGAATAAGATGAGTTAACTGACAGAACTTTCAATGGCCAAAGTTGAAGTTTTTTGAACAAAATAAACAAAGTAATATTAGATTATAACCCAAAGTACAAAATAAAGTTCCCTGAGTCCATAAGTGATTGAAAAAAGTGAGTAGAGAAGACTAGATGGATCTCCTGTGTAGAAGAATTCCAAATAATTTAGTAGCTGCCTCACCCTCAGTGAAATGGAGTACAATTCTTCATTCCTTAAACATGGACTTGGCAAAGTGATTTCTGTCCAAGTAGCACAGTGCTGAAAAGGGACAGGTAGGAAGCATGATATGCAGTATACATAGGTGACAACCACTGCTTCAGTCAGATGATTAAGTGATGGGTCAGTGAGTAGTATGTACCCAACATATGATGTGATGATAACAATGCTTTATATCTGGGTTCCTCCCCTAAGCCCATTACCCCAGTTATGCCGTGAGAAATGCATCAGACCAACCCACCTGAGGGGCACTCTACAAGCTGCCTGACTGGTATTTCTCAGAACCCAAGGTTATCAGAGATGAAGGAAGTATGAAATGTCACATCCGAGAGGAGCCTAAGGAGACATGACAACTAATTGTAATGTGATATCCTGGAAAAGGAAAAGGATATTAGGTAAAAACTAAGAAAACCTAAATAAAGTATGAACTTTAGTTGATAGTAATAAATCAATATCAGTTCAGTAATTGTGCTAAATGGACCACACTAAAGTTAGATATAAATGATAGAGAAAACTGGGTCTAAAATCTTTATACAAAAATTTGAAATTCAAAATTTCTAAAAAAAAAAAATGTTTTTAAAATTTAGAATAATTCCATTTGGTGGTAAAACATTACCTGTTTTCTATCTTCTTCTAACCCACTTTAGAGTAAATATTTATATATTTTGATTTGGAAATTTTATTATCTGATTTCAGTGTCCTGCTCTAAACCCTTGTAATGGGCTTACAAAATATACAATATATGTAATCACATTCCCTTTCTAGAACCCAAAACATTTGGAATTCCAAAACTCATTTTTCCCCAAAAGTTTTGGTCAGTAACTACAGACCTTTAGGGTCTCTTCCTTCGGGTTCAGTGCAAATTATGTGATTCATACTCTGCTCCAGTACCAGCCACGTGACATGTGTCCAATAATAATGTAGGGCTGTTATCGTGGTTACATGCCCTAGCATGCCACAAATCACACCGATTTTCCTCTCCATATCCCGAAATCCTCAGAGGTCTCAGCGGTTGGAAAGGTTGGAGGAGATCTGGTACCCCAAACAAAGAAGCATCCTTTTTTCAATGAGGACCCATAGCCAAATTCTGTACACTTTTACCAGAGACATCATCTCGCACCCGTGCATTAAAGCTTTTGTGCTGTTGACTAGATCTGTGCAAGAAAGTGCTCAGCTGGTCACACTGGGCTGAGCTGAAGGCTGTCCCAACACTGTGGTTTAATTTCCGTCTCACAAACTGTGCTTTTCCCACAGATTTTAATGTGCTTCGACACATCCTAAACCTGTGAGGTAAAATGTATGTCACCGAGCGTCCTCCACTCTTGTTTTGAAGAGCTGTGGCCATGCCCCAACAGCTTTCCCTTCTCACAAGAGTTACGAGGCAGCAGAAGGCGGAATGAGCCCGTCTCCACATCATCGCCACATCCTGGTGGTGATCCAGGTGGCACCAGACTTATTTTCATTGAGGGATAACCAAACACAGTGAGGACGTACACACTGCTGTCCTTTTTGGGAACGCGACTCAGATGCTTCCTTTTCTTCCTGTTTGCAAGCCTGCTGGCCAGGAGGACCTGGTAGTACTGACCCCACGCCCATACTCGTCCTTCAGCTGCCAAGAGTGAGCTGACCAGGGAACACATTTTCCACATGTTTTTGACCAAACACTGCAGTCCTGGTGAGTGTGAGTCTTCCTGCACTAAAAACAAAATTCCTTTATTATGACGCTCTTTTCTTGTTTCATTTGTGTCGACGGTCCTTCCCCTGTTTTGACTGATCTCACTGTCGTTCGTCCGCTTGTCGTTAAGTCACATTTTGACGTTCGGGCTTCCTAAAGACAAGCCCGTGCCGTGTCATAGACACAAACATTCTGAAACCAGCCCAGATATTTTCTTTTGCGACACAAAGTCCTCAAAGACATGTTGGCGCTGACCTTGTTTCTTATGACTGATTAATTAGAGAAGGCCTAATTTTCCATTTGAGAACCTGCCCTTCAGACCACTGCAAACGAACTATAAAAAAGAAAAAGTATTGAGGTGTCATTGACGTATAATATGGTATTAGTTTCCAGTATATAAATTAATGATTCCATATGTGAATATATTGCAAAATGATCACCACAACAAGTCTAGTTACCATCTGTCACCGTTTATTTACAAAAATTAATTTTTCAGGTGAGAAGAACTTTCATGATATACTCTCTTCGCAACTTTCAAACATGCAGTACAGTAGCGTTACCTGTGGTCCTCATGCCTTGACACTGGACGTGACTTCCCACGCCTTGCTTGTTTTGTAGCTTAAAGTTTGTACCTTCCAGCCCCCTTCACCCATTTCGCCCATCCCCCACCCTGCACCTCTGGCAACGACCAGTCTGTTCTTTGCTTTCTGCTGGCTTGTTTGTTTTGTTTTACTTTCTCATTGTATCGGCCCCAGGTGTGTATTACAGTGATCAGGGTCATCTGCCTCAAAGACCAGTCCGTGGGCCTTGTCTGTGGTGGTCTCCACTCCGTGTCACTGCAGTGGTTTTGACTAGCTGGCCATGGAAACAGAGGAAGGAGCTGCTGAGGGATAGATCTGAGTCCAGTGCCCCTACCTGTCCCATGCCACGCCTTTTCAGTCCCCTCCGTTCGATAGTGGAGAGCCTGAAATTTCACTTTAACCTAAGGCTCTGGCTCCTGTTATTGTGGAATCTGAAAGTAAGCTTTGAAGGGGAGAAGACAGAAAAAGTGGGAGGGCACGGGGGCCAGAAGTAGGCAACGTGACAAGGCTGTGAGTGACGGGCGAGGTGGTGAAAGGAAATAGGGACGTAAATACCTTACTGCTAATTTTAAGACATTATGTGAGTCCAAACTTCTCTCGAAATGACCTCTGTTATCTCTTCACACTTCCAGTGGAAAAAAATAATTGTCTGTGGGCTCGCCCAGCAAGATCTGTTTCTAAAAACACAGATTATTTCTTTTGAAGGAAAAAAAAAAAAAAAGACCATTACACTTATAAGTGGCCTGAAAATCTTAAATGCATTCAAAAATTAAACCCGAATCTAATCTTCAAATGCAGGGCTTGTTGACAGTCATCAGTTTGCTTAAGTCTGAACTGCTTCAGTGATTTGATCGAATTATTTATTATTTTCTCCCTGTTCCCTTTCTATCTGCCTGATTTTGGGTCCCTCTAAAATCTGACAACAGGTGAAAAGAGGAGTTTTCTGAAAGAGCTGTCATCACAAAGATAGCAGATCACATAAATAGCGAAATGAAAAACTTAGTCAATTATGCAGATCATTCGCATCCAGGTGTACCTTAACTTTTGAACTTATTGGGATGACAGCCATAGTTCTTTAAATTTTCTAAGAATAGACAAATTCTTGTACCTATTATAAAAGTTTAATACTCTTTATTTAAATTTAATATTTCCTATAAAGAATTTAGTTCTGGGTTTTAAAAAAATATACAGCAAACCATGCGATAAATTTAATTTGAAAACTTTGAAATGTTGCTCTGATAGTTTGCTTAATAGAAAGAGAAAATTTGGCTAATGTACGACAGAGGTCCTGTGGGCATCCTTTTGGAAGCCCAGCATCTATTTAATTGATTTTATTTTTCTTCTCTTTAGATCTAACAAAAAAGTAACTTTTCCTTTGAAGAAAGAATTCTAAAAGAGCTCTTGAAGATCTGTACCTATTTGTCTATTTGTCCTAGGAAACAATTATTTTCAAATATCTATTTTGGAGCTTCTCAACTGTTATGCCCTATAATATAATTACGAAACAAAACTATATACTGGTTTTTAGAAATTCTGTTAATTTTTTTAGGCAGGATTCAAAATGGTCCACCAAAAGCAATTTTCCATTTTAATGACTGTGAAAAACTGGTATTTTGCCAAGATTAGCCCCCTTTGCTGCCACCTATTGTTCTACCAAAGAAATGACTCACTTGTGATACTTCCAACATAAATTACTCGTCAAAATCGTTTTTCCGAAATTAAGATCATATTGTATTCATGATGCTTTTTTTCTTCAGGGCATCTTTTGGTCTCAAACAGTCGGGAAAACAGGTTTTTGAGTACTCACGTTTGAACGTACAGAGATTTAAGGTTTTTCACCTGGCACACACAGTAGACATTTGAGAAGGTTGAATAGATAACAACAGAGAAAGCCCCTGATTCATAAGCAATACTCCATAATACCCCCAAAGAGCTGGTAAACTAATCTCCGTAAAGTAAAAGCATTTCATTAACGACACCACTCTTAGCCCAGGAAGTCAAATTTAAATTCAAGGTTGCCCCGCCCTCACTCCCCAATTTCAACATGGTTGAAAACTGGAAATAGACACACGAATGTACCATGGTCCCAGCCGGTGGGCATTTCAGGATTTAAAAGAGAAGACAAGTCACAGTGACACAAGGGAAATGCCTTGCTCACGGGCAGGTGAGGGGCCAAGACATCAAGGTCAGAGACTGCGATCGTAATTCTGCTCCCAGTGACACCAGTGAGGAGGAGACCTGGTGTTAGGAACGGGGAAGACGGGATCTAAGAGACCATCTAAGGACTGAGACTGGGTGACTGAAACAGGCAGAACGAAGATACCGTTTCAGGTCCAGAGCGAGGGGCGTGGGCAGGGGGTGTTGGTGGGCAGGAGAAAACACTTCCTCAGCTATATTTCACTCACCAGGCGATCCACACAATGACTGTAGCTCTCTGAAATGTAAACCCCCAAACAGACCACAGTAATAAACCAACAAATAAACAATTATGCGACCAATGGTTGAGCAGCCCCAAAATAGATATGATAATAAAATCCTAAATTAAGCTCTTATATTCATCCTATCCATATTAGGTTATTTTTATCTCTGGTTAAGATGGTATTAACTTTTATTTTAGAAACGATTTTAACTTAGTTAAAATATTAATGCATGGTAAATGAGAAACAAGAAATTAGGACAAGGAACAGGACGGGGAAATAATTTCCAGAGGCAGACACGCTAACAGCTGGAAATAATTTCCAGAGGCTGAGGGTCCAGCTTTCTAAGTATCTCAGGCTTTGAATTTTAAAAACTTCACCGGACTCCATGTTTTAATGTCTCCTTCTTTCCTTTCCTGGACGTTCTGGCCATTCACCTTGGCCTTTGACTATCGCTTCCATGTGGCAGTGTCCTGATGTGAGTCGGCCAAGTGTCTCCTTGGAAGAGTGCTAGGCTGACTCTGCTTCCGGCCCAGGGTGCCGGCCCCCTGCATGGCAGCCAACCATGTTTATTAACAGCAAAAACAAAAATAATGCAAACGCTTGCAGGGCGCTACGTAGGTGACAAGCACTGTTCTAAGTGCTTTATGTATATTGCGTTCCTGGACCCTCCCACGTACCTGGGAGCTCAGTGCTTCTCTGGGCCTGCTGTGTACAGCTCAGATGTCACCCAGACGGTGACTGGCAGATCTAGATGCCCATCCAGAAAGTCTGAGGCCGGGCCTGTGTTCCCAACCCTCCATCACAGCACGCCCGCTGCTGGTCTTTGTTGACAGAAGGAGGGAGCCTTCCCACAGCAGTAGGAGGGTGTCGGTTTCAGAGCTTACAAACTGTGGCCATGTGAAGCTCAAGATGCTATGCCCAGGCTGGTGGTTCGTGTTTTAGACCATCCATTCGTTCAAAGGGTCCACACCGTGGGTTACTTTCTCACAGTTGATTTATAGATGGATATATTAATTCAATCATCTAATGAACTAAAGGGACTATACATCCATAAACTGGTACTACATGTTATTCTTGTCAAATGACTCTTCTCGTCATTTTCGGGGTTAATTAGCCATTTTCTTGAGCACTCTCTGCTCCGCAGTTTCTGATTAACCTGTTATATTGCTAGATGTGGATTTCTCGCAGGCATTCTAAATATTAAATTATTCTTCGTATGTGTTGAGCATCACATAATAGGGATATGATAGAAGTAAAAGGAATTAAACTTAGAACAACATATTAGTATATGGCATAAATAAATTCATTTTTCCTTTAGTTTTTTTCCCTACTAGATTATCTAAATTACAAAACTGGTAACTGCTCCTTCTAAAAAGGAAACAATTACTAGATTTATTTTAGAATAACAGCCTCTCTCTGTTCCTCAATTTCTACTCATCCATGGTGTCTAATATGAATAACCTGGCCTATGGAAGACAGGGAGAAAAGTAGCAGGAAAAATACAAAACAAAACAAAACAAAAAACCAATCCAAACCATACCAAAATAGAAAAAAACTCCCGACATTTGTGCTATATCCACTCAACTAAAATTGTGTGTGAAAGTAACCAGAGGGAGAAAAAGAAACACACACAAATACTCACGCTTGGAGATCACTCGTATATGACTTGTATATCGAGAATATAGATTGCTTAGTGAGAAAAGCAAGTCACCAAATAGTATGTGTAGAATGATTCTATTTTAGTAGGAATAAGCAAACAATGATGTCTGTGATAGGATCGTATATATTCATGCTTCTTTCAAAGGCTACAGATGGGGAAGGACACACTCTGGGCTGTTAACATTTCCTATCACAAGGGGCCGCATTGGAGAAAAGAAACAGAGAGAGAGGATGGGAGGAATGATTGTTTCTCTGTATATCTTTGCAGTACCTTACTTCACTTGCTATGGCAAGGACTTTTTAATTTTTAAAATGAAAAAATATAATATAAAGGAAGTTTTAAAACGGGAAAATTTCAAGCAGCAACAAACACATCGCCTAATAAGTGTGTCTTTTCATGCATTTATTCATGTTTCCAGAAACATATAAACACATATGTAGGATTTATTTGATATAAAAACTGAATCAAGTCATACATTTTAATTTACAACTTGATTTTGTCCACTGATCAATACAACACGTGCATCCCCACAAAACAACAGACACAGTTCAAACACATTCTCTTATGCAGTCACACGACATTTCATAGTTCTTCCATTGACAAGCATTAGACTTAGGTCGACAATACTAAGACCAGCGTTACTATACAGCTCCTGTATGTAACATTCGGTTTCTATGGGATAAAGTCCAAAGTGGCTTTCCAGGGGCACAAGTCATAGTACTCTAAGTTTCAATAAATTTTGCCAGATTAATTCCTAAAATATTATAGCAGTTAACATTCTACCAACATTAAATGTTACCTTTTTTTAAACCGTAGGCCAGTTTAATGTTTAAAAATAATGTTGTATCTCAGTATAGTTTTAATCTGCATATTTCTAATCACTTGTGTGATCAGACATCTTTTTAATCATTCATTTGCTATTTTAATTCCTCTCCTGTCGATACTTTGTTGGATTACTTCAGTTATTCTCTTGGATTACTTGTGTTTTCTCTTATAAGATTGGTAAGAAATAAAGTAGAATATACTTCCTCAGAGCTGCAAATTTTTTCTAAATCACAGGTATTCACCTTTATGTCAATTTCTGACATGTGAGATATTTTAATGTTGGAGGTCAGGTTTGTTCTTTGAATATTTTGATTATTATCTGGAGTTCCTGATTTCTTGATAAGATCTCTTGTATGTTAAATTTATAGAAAACTTCCCTGGGTTTATCACAACATTTTAGTTGAAAAAACTTTAAGTTATTCATTTATTTGCAAATAAAGATAATTCGGCTTACTCTTGCAAATTTATAGTAATTATTTAAGTTTGTTGTGTTGAAGCTCTGTCTAAGAAGTCTAAAATAATTTTGAATTACTGACTAACATAAGATTTTGTTCTTTTTCATGACCTAATGGAAATGGTTACAGTATTTCACCATTTATAATATTTGCTATTGATTTGGAGGGTAAACTTCAACATGTTTAAGTAATTTCCTTTTTTTAGAGTTTTTATGAAGAGCTCTTATCCTATGCTTTCTCAGAATCTATTGCTACAAACATGTATTTGACCCTCTTTAATTTAATGGTGGAGTGCATTACATTGAAAGATTTTCTATTCTTGAACCACATGAATAATTTGGGCAGAAAACTTGGTTATGAATCATTTGATATGCTACTAGATTTGATTTGTTAATGTGTAGAGTTTCTCCCGAGTATTTATTAATGAAATTGGCCTACGGTTTTGTTTTTTACATTATCTTTGTCAGATGGTGGTATCAAATTTCCCCAACTTTATACAATGATATAGAGAAATTACTATTAATCACCTGAACTGGTTTAAATAACCATTCTGTGGATACCGAGCCCGCGCTAGGTTCTGGCCTCGTTTTGAATCTTCAGCCTGTGTGTGTACATGTGGCATGCATGAGTACAAACACACCTAAAAAGCACCATGTGAGAATGTGATACTGAGCATTGGACCTTATCAATAAAAAGTACCGTAAGGTCAATACCAAGCCAAGAAAACATTATGGAAACGCTACAGGGCGAAAGTCAAATTTAGGAAAATTCAATTCAAGCTTGCTGTTTTAAAGAGAAATACTACTGGATGTTGGAGACTCGAGAGTGGTAGAAGCTAAAGAGAGGTTTAAAGAAATGATCGATTGATAGTTATCATGCTTGAATGGTTTCTTTTCTCCTGAAATTCTCTTTGTATTAGCAGGTGCTCTCTGCCTTTGGGTGACGTATTGGAACTACTTAGATTTCCTGCCAGCTCTCACAGATGAATGCACTAACGGGCCTTTGGGAGGTTAGGCATGTCCCATTACATTTACTGCTTTGTATCCGATTAGAATACCTGGAGCTGGCATAGACCTTGGCAAACGTGGCAGCAGGTGACAATCAAGTATCCAGAAAGGCATGTGTGGGGGTGGGAATGAGTGAGTGAGTGAGTGAGGTAAATGGTTATACCTTGTTACATATCTTGCTAGAGATCTAGAAAACAACACACTTTAGCCCTGATTGACTTTTACAAGCCAATATTTTGATTTTTTTAATCAAAAGATGAGAAGGACGCCTCGCTCGTTGCTCACCTCTGCCCTGCTGTCCTTTCCGTGGAAGGATGAAGCCTTCGTTTCCTGCTCCTTGGCTTTTCTGCTCTGTGGTAATTAGATGCTGATATAAAGGCTGCAACTGTGTATTTCCAGCCACACTGCGATTTTCTGCTCAGCAGTGCCACCAAAAAACATCCCCTCCACCCTTCCTTCTACGGAATTGCTGCGGCACAAGTCATAGCATGGCCTCTGACCTCTGTAGCTACCAGGACTTGGTTTTCCCATCTGGGCATTGCTGACTTCTGGAGGGGGAAAAGGACCTTTTGCTTTGTAAGAATCTATATTTTCTAAAAAAATCAATTCCATGAACACCTTCCATGATCGTATTCACCAGCACAAATCAGTCTATCGTATTAACCAATTGGAATCAAGGGGCTTTATACAATCTGTTTCCCTCCTCACACGCACTGCCCATGTACACTCTTATTCCTGAGAAATAAGACTTTTGTCTGCTGCCTGACAACTTAATTTTATTCTGAAAGAAACTCAAGTAATTGGACCAGGATATCTTTCAGTGGGGCTGCATTTATGCTGCTAACTATTGCATGCTTACCGCCAATATTTCTATAGGTTGCCAGCACACCTATGCTGGCAACAGAGAGATGGTGTTTAGCAGAATATGTTATTTTCTTATGTGTGATCATATCGGTAATTCATTTCTCTACCCTGAAACCCTTCCGTCCCTGTACACCACCGTTTCATCAGCAGTCGTGTGTGATGCGCCTTCTCTCAGCCCTTCTAATGAAATACGATGTATAATTAATACTTCTTGCTAAACGAGTAAGTGTTGTGTTATATGCTGATTCTACTCAGTCCTGGTTTATACTGAAGTCAGTGCTGACAGCTCCTTGGTTTATAATTTCATTTCTCTCTGCCTTTAACTCTGTCAGCACAGCCTCATGACAGTCAGTTAAAAAGTGAAAGTTCTTTTTGTCTCTTAATTAGTTGATTGACACGAAACTAGAACACCACTTTGACTACTTATTTTGTCACAGTTAAACGATGAGAATTTTAGCAAGCATTTAATTTGGGGCCAGTAGCTGTGAATGACGAAGTTAACTATTCTGATCAAGATAAAACAGTTTACAGATAAATACGTAGACCCGGTTTGCTACAATGATCGAAAGAAAAGGGGTGGCTTTTTCCTGAAACTTACAAAAACGTTATCACCGTTCTTGCCGTAGAGGTGGTGTGGGATGTCTGCCAAGCAGTTCACGGTTTCGCTCCCTGTCCTGCCGTGCGTCTGCGACTTGACTGATTCTTGAAGGAACTGTGTGATTTTCACTTGCGTGATCAGTTTAAAAAAAAAATCGACTTCATCACATTCCTCTTCCTATTGGACATATTGACTGGAGTCCATCTTTTATGACTCCTAACTTGAAATCAAAAGGATTTTGTATCTTGGAAGGAGAACCAATGACAAAATATATATCTTAGTGAATGCGATCCAATGAGCAGAGGTGTCTGGAAGCAGAGACCCCCCCACGCTGAGTGCCCCGGACGTGCTAGCCAAGGGCAGGTGGGGGCTAGGGCAGGGGGCTCCCTCTCCTGGCTGGAGAGGCTGCACCTGCATGAACTCCCCCGAGGCTTGGAGAAAGCACTGTGTTCCCTACATGGACTGCAAGGTCTTTCATTGCTAGACAGGTGGCTTTTTAAGCCGTGTCCTCTGGCAATGAATCCCAGGCTGAGTGGGCTCAGTCCTCTGTTGACCCACCATTTACCATGTGAGAAGGGAGAACAGGAAGCTGGGGTTCCTCCACTCAAGGACATACATGTGTCTCCCAGTGCTTGGGTCTCACTGCCCGCCCTGTGGGTTGATGGAAAGAACAGGAGGCTGAGACCTTCCGTTGGAGGCCATCGGTTTACAAATTTCCTTAATAAATCTCATTTTTCAACCCATTCCTTGGGACATAGTGGGATTCACCTTCTCGCGCAACAGGAGGGCTTAATGTATTTCCTTACTCCCTTCTCCTCCCTACCCATCCATTCTGTGTTTAGTCCTCAGACTCACAAGGAAGTTCATGATGCTCGGTAAGGAGAATATTTCCACATCTTGCAGGAGACTCTGAACCGGGGACGAAAGCCAACCTGTTTCTTGTGCTGCATCCTCACCAGGCAGTAGGGAGACGCCCCTCTCTCTCCCTGCGGGGTGAGTGCCAGAGGCAAGCTAGAGGCCAGTCAGTGCCCAGTGGCAGTGACGCCAAAAGAGACAGCACCAGTGGAGGCCCCAAAGGGAGCAGGAATGAGTCACCCTACCTCGCCCGTCTGTAGACATCGGAGAAACCACCCAGAGCTTCTGCTTTTAGGCCATGCTTTGCACTTCGCCCTTCGGGGTCTGCCGGGACTTGAGTCTGAGAAGCAGAGAGTGAACTTAGGTCTAATTTTAGGTCTAGAAGCAGAAGAGGCGGCACTGAGAAGGATCGACAGTGCCTTGCAAGGTGGTTTCAAATTCTTCAGGAAAAGCATGGCTAACCTCAGCCTGGGGCAGAACAAACATGGTCGAATATGAGAGTTCAATGTCCCCAGCTTTGTCGGAATCCGCCCATCATCCTCATTCTAAGTTCCAGGATCCTGTTCTTCCCCAAACTTTGCCCTTATTTAATAGAAGACACGTTGTGAGGCCAGGAATGTAATGTGTTGCAATTCGGCCGCTCACAAGTAGAGACTCTGGGTTTAATTTTTGGAAACCTCAGCTCTCTGACTGTAGACGATAAAGGGTCCTTTCAGGGCACAGAAAGGGCTTTCGGGTCATTTTTTGCAGAACTTGAGTTGGGAGTTTGAAGCCCTGAGCTAATTCTTTTCTTTACTTTTCCCAGCAGTTAGAAGCAACCGGCCAGTGCCATTCTGCTCCTTAGCCAGCTGAAATGCCCTAAGGCAGGTGACACGGGGTGACTCCAACCTCCCTCTCTGGGTATTTGAGTAGGAGCATCCAGTGTGATCTTCTCCTATCTCTTTCCTCTTCCTTTTCTCTAGGACAACTCCTGGCACCAAAATCCTCTCAGTCAACGTCAATCCAAAGAACCAGAATCAAATCCTTATTAGATTATTCTTCATTATTTAACCATTACATTCATATTAGTTTTACAATGAAGAAACCGATGTAAGAAATTTGAAATGTCTAGCCTATCTTTCGGTCTTACGGCATAGTCATTATATATGCATCAAGTCTTGGATTAAATTATTCCATTTTGGAATAATTTGGAATTTTCTTTGAGACTTTGCCCGCAGCACATGCTAAAATGAAGCATTAAGTATTTTCTGGAGAATTTCGTTGTTTCCTCATGAGGAGGTGTTAGTCTGAAGCACCCTGACTGCACAGCCATGTGCTTTGACACTCAGGTTTGATGATTATTGAAGGATGGCTTGGTGTCTTCTGCGTGACCCTCCACACACAGCTCATGTGGATGATGACAAAGACCCTCTATCCGTGATTTTCACGGCATTCCCCTGAACCAATGAGAGGCTCTGGCTGGAGGATAGAAAGGTGAAAGGAAAGTGATTTGGGGGTACTTTTTCACCCTGGCTTTGTTCATGGTGCCCCCCTCCCCAGCCAGTTTGGTTAATACGGGTCTCTCTTTGGGTTCTAATAACTGCTCCTTCCCCTTGGGCATCGAGTAGAGGATGTCAGCTTTTATGGGCCCTAGGGTCTGCATAATTCCTTGGTGTGTTCACTAAATCCTGCCCATAAATCTGTACAAAAGATAGTTTATACCACGATGCTAACCTTTCCTATGGAGCAATATGTTTTGAGATCTCTGAGAAAGTAAATTGGTAGCAAGTATGGTGCTAGGAAGCACACCCTCAGAGGAAGATTCTGAGTTGGTATGGATCACACATTCAAGGTGCGTGTGGATAATCTCCTTGCTGGGAGGTGGGGGAGTGGTAATCTATGTCAAGTGCTGCCATCACAAATATTCAAATTACCACTGGTGGTAGCAGGAGATGATGACGACGGATGATAAGCCACTGAGAGATCAAATGACTGCGTGATTTAGTTGTCAGAGAAGCAATGGCGATCATTGCAATCATGTATATTTTTGGCTTCTTCTAAACGCCCTCCAGAGCTGACACAAGAAAAGAGGAACTACCGGCTGTGGAATTCCAGCTCAGAAGATGAGTGGAAAATGATAAGCCTTGATGGCAGCTTCGAGCAAATGTCTCATCTCCTAAAGTGTCAGCAGACGAGCCGTGGACCGACGTGGGAACTAGATTTGCAGGTTGCGATCGCCGTGGCAAAGAGACGCTCCATTTATCAGTTCTCAGGGTAGGAAAAAGGCAGTGCTGGGGAGGAAATGGGATTCCAAG
>CM053511.1:53327005-53344039 GCA_028627145.1 Eidolon dupreanum
TTGTTCGTGGTTTTGTCCATTTTTAAATAAGGTTCTCTTTTTTATTTTTGTATGTTTTAGACGACAGTCGTTCATTAGATGTGTCTTTTGTGAATGCTTTCTCCCAGTCTGTGGCTTATCTTCTCATTATCTTGCCATTGTCTTTCATACAGCAGAGTTTTGAATTTTAAAAAAGTCCAGCTTATCAATTCTTTGATGGTTGACATCTTTGCAGTCGTATCTAAAATGTCATCTATGTTATCTTCTAGGAGTTTTATAGGTTGGCATTTACATTTAGGTCTGACATTTATTTTGAGTTAATTTTTGTGAAGAATGTAAGGTCTGTGTCTAGATTCGCTTTCTTGTCCCTGGATGTCTGGTTGTCCAAGAACTATTTATTGAAAAGACTATCTTTTCTCCTTTGAGTTGCATTGCTCCTTCATCAAAGATTAACTGACTATATTTGTTCAGGTCTATTTTGTTACTCTCTCTTCTATTCCATTGAGCATTTCTGACAATATCACACTCTCGGTTACTACGGCTTTAGAGTAAGCATTGGATTTGAGTACCGTCAGTCCCCTGACTGAGTTCTGCAGCATTGAATTGGGTATTCTGGATCTTTTGTCTCTCCATATAAACTTTAGAATCAATTTGTCAACATGCACAAAATAATTGCTGGCATTTTGATTAGGACTGTATTGAATTTATAGGCCAAGTTGGGAAGAACTGACATGACAATTTTGAGTCATCTGACCATAAAATACCTTTCCATTTGTTTAGTTCTTCTTTGATTTCATTCATCAGAGTTTTATAGTTTTCTTCACATAGAACTACATAGTTTGCATCTATGTTCATGAGAGATATTGGTCTGTGGTTTTCTTTTCTTATAATGTCTTTGGTTTTGGTATTAGGATAGTGCTGGCCTCAGAGAATGACTTAGAAATTATTATCTACTGCCTGATTAGTGGCATTAGCATCTAAAATCCTAGAGAAAAAGGTGTATTTTGGCCCTAAAGTTATTCTTGGATATGTCTTTGAAGACCCAGCATTCCATCCTGGGGAGAAGGGGCAGAGAGCTGGGGCTAAGTAGATACTGCTCATATAACAGGTTAGCCTGATTGGCCTCCAGAAAATGAAGAGAGGTCCACACGTTAAAGTAAAAGAGATTTGTGTCTAAAGAGAAAGTTTGGAAGATGGCGACCTCCAGTGAGTCATCAGCTATGGCATTGGCTGTGGAAAGTGGAATTCCTGTCTCAGATCCAACGTACTTGTTTTGGAAAAACCAAACAAAAGTGAGGACTTAGGCAATAAACAAGTCAGTTAAAGATTAGTTTGAACAATGTTTTTTATTTACCAGCCATGTCAACAGTATGAATTTTAATATCGTGTTTTTACATTGTTTTACTTATTTGGACAAATGTAAAATCATTTAATTTTTACCAGTTGTCCTGGTGTATTGCATAATTAACCATTAAGTATGCCAAAGATCTGAAAATAATGACAAGCATGCAGGGCAATATTCTGTCTCCTACACAGACCTGTGGAAGGATAGACTAAGAAATGTCAAAATCGTCTTCCCACAATCCATCTTCAAAGATTAGGTAGAATTCAGTTACTCTCAGAAGCCATTTAAGACCATTATTCCTAGTTTTTCTCAAATCCATTTTGAACTAATTTATAGTCTCTGACATGCTACCCTTTGAAGATAATGAGCTCCCCAAATTTTGTCATATACTCTATGAAGCAGAATGTGCTTTTATTGGGCCAAATCTTTGTCACTCGGATTTCAAAGCTAAAACATTTAATAATTTAACAGTTTGGTAGAGGAGTCTGTGTTTACTTTCCCCAAGTCATTCAGAGTGTTATATATTTAGATGATTTCTCCTGCTTATTCTCTGACTTCTGAGGCTCTCAATGGGTTGGAGAAACACAAACACTCTCACCAATATTGGGTAAAATGTAAAATTACTCATCTTTGGAGGGGGTTGGTTTAGCATTACCTACCAAAATTTAACCTGTACACACCATCCATTGACTCAGAGATTGCAGCTCTAAGCATTTATCTTACATAGATACTCATACGTGGGTGCCAAAAGACACATGTGTACGCACAAAAAATGCTCATGCTAACATTTCTATACTGATAGCAATAAATGGCTGTGGAACGATCTCCAGAAATAATGTTAGGTAAAAAACAAGGCAAGTTCTATAAGAATAGCAAGTTTTATAAGAATAGCATACATGTAAAACAAAAGGAATACATGTATATGTTTATATTTACATTTTATGAAATCTTTCAGGAAGACATTTTATATTTTAAAGTCCTTCTTAGACTTCGATTTTATTTTTTCAATATGCATGTATTTTTTTACAATATACCACTGCATTTCATCAAATTTGAGACCCTGGTACTCCTTGATTCTACCACAGAATATCAACAAAAGGTTTTTAATCAACGATATCAGAACTGTCACCCAACTGTACTTAGTAGGTTCCATTGACTGAGGTATCCCAAGTTACTTTAATAAAAAATAATGTTAATTGATATAAATTGTCGAGAACACCAAGAAGTTATAAATTAAACTATGTCAAGCAATTCTCATTATGTTGTACAACTGAAATTAATGTGATGTTATATGTCAATTATGCCGCAATAGAAAAGTTATTGATTCACCTTAAGTTCAACACAGTTTATGAAGTCCAAGTTAACTTTCTACGGACAAGTAAATACCTTGTAGTACTAAACTAAATTGGTCATATAATACTCCATAGATTTTTCCGCTGGATTACATACACTCCATCTTTCTTAGTTGGATTTTCTTAAAAGCTTTAATGTCGTTAGACTGCCTTTTGTGGTTTATTATTATTAGAGCGACATAAGGCCAAACCGTGTCCTGTCAGTCTCTTTTTGACTAATCTAAAAATATATATACATATATTTGATTCGCAGAATCCAAGCCTAACGCATTCCATTACACTGGTGTTCCACCCACTATACTTTCATTGTTGTCATTGACTGGAGTCGGTCCAGATTGGCACCTGACTTCCAGTTCCTCGCCGGAAGTTCAGTTTCAGTCCCGCAGATGACCAGTGGTCCTCGGTGTGAGGGTAAGATGCAGTGTATGCTCTTACCCGTGTCTTGATCCAGAGATCCTAGTGCAATCGCAGCACTTGGGAGCGGGGTGTATGAGCTTTTAGTTCTTCTACTCCAACCTCTTCTACGGCACGGGGGAAAAAGAAACTCCCAAGAAATCAGACCAAAATGCAGCTTCTTGACCCTGCTGTACACTCGGCCAGCATGTGGTTTGGCCAGACATCATCGGTCTGGCCGGTAGACAAACCAAACTTCTCCAAGGCCCATGTCAGCCTTGTGCACGGGCACAGCGAGAGCTGCAGGCAGTTTGCCGGGCTACTGGGAGTTACCCCAGCTCAGTATTTAGATATAAATATAAGAGAAACGGCCCACCCTTGGTCCCACCTAAGATCTGCAAACACCCCGGAGCACAGACTCAGGGACTGCAGGCCCTTCCTGGCTCCAGCCGACACCCACCCAAACACAGGAGAGACTGGAAGGGACCCACTCATTGTGCAAACAGGGTGTTCATAAAGGAGGGAGAAACCCTAAGGGGGAAAAAAACAGAAATCCTCACATGTGGTCACTGAGGTTTAAAATCCTTGATGACGAGAATAAAACAAACAAACGAACAAAAACATTCGTCACACACACACACACACACTAATGAGTAAAGGAAAAATCGGTTACTTCGGAGTGGTGGAACGGAATTAATTTTTTCCTTTGCAATCATCTGTATAAAGTAAATACTGAGTCTATACATAATTCATAAATGCTCCTTTTATTATTTACTGTTGTTGTCAGGACGTCTATGGATCCTACGGTTGAATATTCTCCACTAGGCTTCCCCAAACTTCTGTAGCTTGGCCCAATTTTGAGCTTCTCTTCTCCCTTTTGTGCTGCACTGCATTTGCTCACCTTCTTATCAGGGCTCCATTCTCTCAGGAAAAGTAGGGCTCAGGGCTAATGAGCAGGGGGCCCGGCTGTGTCTCCCCTTCCAATGGGATGGACCTCCTGTCTTTGTAAGTTCTGCCTGCTTGGCATTTAGAGCTCTGAGCCCAGCTGCACTTCCCACTTCGTCCTCTTGTGTACCCTTGCACTTCCTCCGTCTGATGGGTCCTTTGTCTGATGGGCTCCGGGCTCCGTCCTCACATCATCCCAATATGGCGTGCCTCTTGTATGGTATGGAACTGGCGGTCTGCTATCCTAGTGCGCTAAAAAGGACCCTATATCTTGACACATGATTTGAAGCAGGAAAAATCACTTTTAAGGACACAGAGACTTTGAAGTGCCTGTCGCTTCGTGAAGAGTAGTCTCCTTTCTGCACATTCTCCTCCCGGGTCACAGTTCAGCCCCCATCGTAACAACTTACCAAGAATTAAAGCCCACAAAGGCAGGCTAAAATCGGAATCCTATTTCTAAGATATTTTAATGTCTTTTCTGACCACTAATCTGTGTAAAAAAAAAATGTGGTTAAATGGGGTTAATTATAAAAAAGAAAAAATACTCTAATATTCCACTTTCTAGAGAGAATTGTAATTGATATTTTCCTGTATGTCTTTCTAGACTTTTTACATGAATGTGTGTATATATATATGTGTGAGATTTGTTTTACACACTTGAGACTATAATGCCAACACTTTCTAAAAGTTCACGTCTGATTCTCTTTGGTAGATGTGAGACATAAGACTGATCAATTTGTAACCTCGTTGGTTCTTCCTTTAGCCTTTTTTAATGTGGGGTTTTGTTCATGGTGAAACACTTTTGGACAATAAGTTCTCAGTTTTTCCTTGAATATTTAAAATATCCCTGGTGGGTAACATCTGTTTCAATTGATTTATCTTCATTTATTTTTCAAACCAACTTAGAAAAGTATCAGTGCTGACCAATATATTATCTAGAACCCCCAATCTAATTATTTCGTGAAAGGAGCCAAAGAAATGAATTGACATTTACTGGGTATCTACTGACTCAGACGTGTTCTAGGCACCTTGTACGCCAATTATATTTAATTCTCAAGTCACTATGTGGGTCTTTCTGTCTCTCAATGAGGCACCTGACTGCAGAGTGGTCACTTTGCTGCAAAGTAGCTGAGCCTGATTCCAATTTCGAGTACGCTTGATTCTGCAGCACGAGGTCCTTCATGCCATCCTGCCTCCAGACGTTGTCATTTCCACGTATGTCAGTAGAGGAACCATGATAATAGAGACCTCAGTGAAACTTGGAGAGTCACACCAGGGCATCGTTTGCCCTCAGAACCACCCAGCCTGTTCTCATGGACCCTCGAGCATCGAAGGATGCCACTTGTTCAAATAGTTATAGAATCTCTTTTGTTAGAATCGAAGTGGTTCGTAAAGCACCCCACAAAATATTTCCCTCATTTGCTTCTCCCTCGTACCCCTTTCCCTCATGCCCCAATCTACCCTTAAGAGGCAGATACCTAAGACAAAGATTTATTACCTCAGCCACCACCAACGGCCAGAGCCAAGGACAACAGCATATTTCTAAAGCCCTCCAGATTCAAGTGTGCTATTTATAAAAATAACCCAAAACAAACATTATCCCTAAATGGTTGGTTAATGGAATTTCACAATGCCTACCATGAAAAACTGCAAGATTAGAAAGAAGCAAAGAGTTCAAGTTAAATAAAAAAATGTGAAGATTAGAAAATAAGCTTCGATCAATTGAAAAACTTTTCAATAAGAAATGGAAATGTCTTTGTTTCACAATCCTTGGTGAGATTTAGAAGACTAAAGAAACTAGCTGCTAAAGATATACTAAGTGTGTTTTTACAAGCAAATTTATAATCATTAGGAACTAGTAGGAACTAGTCTAAATAGTGCATTTCACTATGATGATTAAACGATTTGCCCACCGCCACATATATTGTGGGCTATAAACATGGTTCAATTTGATAATTCAATATTTATACTTTCTACAACAACAAAAAATCATCTAGTAAAAAGAACACAAACTATTGTTACCCTCGTTTTTATTCAGTATATAGGTTTTACTGAAGTATAACAAATATAGAGAAAAACATACAAGTTACAACTGTCCAGCTCAATTAATTTTCACATTTGATTGACACAAAGTCGGTGACCCCAAAGCCCCATTTGTTAACCTCCCAGCGACCACTATGCTAATGGCATAACTTAGTTTTTATTTGGAGAATATAGAGAAGAATTTAACTATCACCCCAGGCTCATTAAATATTAATATTTTGCCTTATTAAAATACTTCTCCAAATACTTTAAAGTTTATCTTTACAATTATTATGCAAAAACTCACCTTTTGTTCTGGTTCTATGTCACATGTATCAATCATCCATTCATTTTTATTGAGGAATAGCATCTCATTATCGGTGTGCAACAGCTCGTTTATCCACTCACCATCTATAGGACATTTAAGTTGTTTCCCAATTCTGGAGATTATGAATAAAGTTGCTATACATGTTCACATAAAGGCTTTTGTGCAAACATAAGTTTTCATTTCTCTTGAGCATGGGATTTCTCGGTGGTATGATAAGTGTATTCTTAATATTCTAAAACAGTGCCAGAGGTTAGGCCATTTTGCATTCTCACAGCAATGTCTGAGGCTTTCTTGCTAACACATTATTTTTTCAATTTTTGGTATTTTAATAGTACGTAATGGTATTTTGTCATATTTTTAATTTGCATTTTATTAATAACTAATGGTATCTTTTCATGTGCTTAATACGTTAAGGAGGTATTCTTCTATTCCTAGTTTAATATGTTTCTTTGTCTTGTCATGAATGTATGTTCAATTTTTTTGCAAGCTTTTTCTGACTCTACTGAGATGATCACATGTTTTTTCTGTTTTCATATGTTTACATAGTGAATTTCATTGCTCGATTTTTAAATGTTGGAACAGGTTTGCGTCCCAAGATAAACTCCACTTGGTTGACATACATTATCCTGTTTTGCATATTGCTGGATATAATTTCTAATATTTCATTCATGTATAGTCATAAAGAATATGTGTTTGCAGTATTCCTTTATTGTAATGTCTGTTTGATTTTGGAATCAAGATAATGTTGGTTTCATTAAAGAAATTGAAAAGTATATCTTTCTTTTTACCATTTCTGGAAGATATCATGTAGAAATGATATTTATTCTTCCTGAATATTTGGTAGAGCTCACCAGTGAAACTGTCTAGACCCAGGGGTTACATTGTCAGAAAGTTATTAAGTATGAGTTTGTTTTCAAAATAGATATAGAGCTAAAGTTATAATTTTCTTCCTGAAATGTTTTGGTAGTTAGTGTCTTATTCTGTTGTTTTTCCTTTTTAATCAATCTGGTAAAAAGTTTATCTATTATATTTCCCTTTCAACAAGGATCTTTTGATTATATTGATTTCTTCTATCTTTTTTTGTGTTTTTAAATTTTATTTGTTCTTATCTTTATAATTTCCCCCTTTTGCTTACTTTGATTTTGCTCTTCTTTTTCCAGTTTATTAAGATAGAAACTTAGATTATTTACCTGAGCATTTCTAAAGCAAGTATTTATTCCTATAAATTACCCTTTAAAAATTGCTTTAGTTGCATCTCACAAATCTTACTTTTCTGCAGTTTAAAATATTTTCCAATTTCCCTTGAGAACTCCTCTGTGTTTAATTTACGAATATATGTGGCTTTTTCAGACAACTAAACACCGCTCCTTCACCACAGAGCCCTCTGAAATCATTCAAACCGCTTTTTCCAGAAGAAACCAGGGTAAATGCTCTTGCCCACGTGTCCTCAGCCGCCCTTGCTTCCTGCCCATTCCCGCTGCCTCCCCATGTGGCCTCTGAGTGCTGGGCATGGCGTCCTTCTATCTGGAACTGTGGCTACGGCGTTGTATCTGGACTCTGGATAAGACAGCGGATAGTCCTGACGAACATAACCAGCAGGGTATTACCATGACGTGTTTGTCTCCAGTACTATTTTTAATCAAACTCCATTAGTACTTTTTTTTCCTGATTCTTAACCACATCCTTATCTAATGTAGAAATGCCTAATTAGGTACATTTATTGAACGTCTAGCCAATGTGGTTTAAAACTTCAATCTAATATCCAACTTGATGTCATCTCCCTTTTCCGTCCACCTTGGGGAAGGGGAACTCCATCATCCTCAGGCCACCAGCCTCCTGGGGTTTACTTACTTGTCCAGAGACCACCTTGGTGAAGCTACATCCTACCACCTCCTTTTACGTTTGGACTCTACATGGAGCCAAGGGGACCACAGAGGACCTGGTCTGAGGGTTTGGGGCACTGGAGCATCCGGTTTTTACTCTACCGTGTTCTTTTGTTGGATGTTATAGCAAAACTCCTTTCTTCAAACATCTCCAGGCAAGAAGTGTGCCCCAAACTGCAGGAAACACGTAATTCTGCTGAGAACTCTCTCATCATGCTCAACTCTGCTCTACGGCAGGGCGCTCCCGAGACCTCATCTAGTGTGCAGCTAGTCCCCTCCTGGAGGTGCCCCGTTTCTGTGAGTAACTGTCTTAAACTGCTCCCCTCTCGCTTGGCTCTGAGGGCATTGCATTAAATAAATCTTTTGGCACTGGATCAGTTGCCCGTATTTTTATTTGCTTGCTCCCTGTACGCACCATGCCCGCTGTGTAACGTGCAGGGTGCTTTAGATGTGCAGTTGAGTGAGTTATGGTCTTTTTTCAAGTAGCTTGTCCTCTGACCAAGGTCCTGGAAAACTGGTTTGAGGGTTACACTGTACACGCATAATTCACGAAGACCACAGCACCTTTGAAGTATCTCCAGTTTGCTTAAATGTCCAGATCTTTTCACTTTTGTTAACTTACACTGGCAATTTAATGACAAATGAAACCTTCTAAGCTGCCAGATAAGTGCCGGACTCCATTCGCTGTGTTTTAATCCTATAATACACTGGACTGTATTTCTTAAGTTCGGCTAGGCAATGCTATGGTGACCGACTCAAAACTTGCAGTGCCTTTTCTGAATAAAATGTTTATTATTTTTTATACAGAAAAATGTTGGAGTCATCAAACACTCAAGAGAAAGCACCCTCCGTGTGGTTATTCAGCAACCTAGACTACTGCGGTCTTGTTGCTGTGTTATGTCACCATGAGACCTCCACAGTGACCGAGGTGGGGGAAGAGTGGAGTGAAGAGTTACTTTATCAAACAGGAATCCAGTGTTTGAGTAGCATGGGAGGTGGGGCCTTTATATGTGAATGAGTCCCTACATATTTATGGGAGGAGATGGGAGAAGCTGGGGAAGTATCTGCAAAGTGGACTTGGAAAATCAGAGACATGTCACAGATGATTCCCCCTTAACCATTGGCACATGTGGACAAGTCGGAGCTTGCAGATAAATTTGGCAAGCCGGGGTATCTAGCTGCCGGAGCAAGTTGTCAGTGGGAGAGCACGTGGTAGGTAGTGGTGGACTCGGGCTCACCGCTGCTCTCAGCAGTCGGAGGCAGAGATGGAAGGTAGAGAGTAAGGACCAGCTGGAAACTCCTGGCCCTTTTCTGTCCGTCTTTCACTATCTAATCACAAAGACCTTCAGATGGCAACTTTACTTCTGGCTTTTAAACCTTTCCTGAATTTCCTTTTGGGCCTAACTCAGAATCATACAGGAAAGCGAAGTCTACAAAACATAGCTCCAGCCTTGTTAACGTGAACACAGTCAACAACAACCATTACTCCCACCTCCCAGCCTTACACGATGCAGCCTGGAATCGATGCTCATAAATACGCAACGCCCATTGGGCAGAAGCAGTCACGTGACCTCGCCTAACTGCAAGGGGCTGGGAAATGTGAGAAAGTACATCGTGTTTATTCGGCAATCATTACATGTCCCTGCCATGCCGACTATGTCAAGAGGAAGCCCTTACAGATGTCAGCGTCCAACAATTTGTATACGCGGTCAACTTGACCTCTAACAAAATACTTTGTTTGAGTGCTCGTATTTGTTTTATTAAGAATTATACACTAAAGTTAGAACTATCGTCACCGTAGCCAAAATTTTATCCGTCGGTCTGGAAATTCTGGTTGTCATTCTAAGCTATTTTCAGGGAAAACCTCTCTGTACAAAAGTGTTCAGCTCCTTGTCACCCCTCTTGTTTTCTTTTATAGGTCTAAGTATTATTAAGGCAGTTTCCAGCACCTAGTCATCCTAATTACAGCATTTAGCAGTCCTTGGAGTATAGTTTCAACTATAGTTTCTTTAGTGGGTGGAGAGCAGGAAAGAGAAATAATGAAATGGAAATCTTGTAAATTAGAAAACTAATAGAGTGTTTCTGTATGTAATCTTCTGGCAAATTTGATTTTATCCAGAGTGAAATTTGATTTTACCTGGAACATTTAGGGGAGGTACATTTCTACTGCATGTTAGAAATGTGAAAGTCAGTCATTGCATATTGATGGTATGAGTCATTCTGGACATTATGAAGATTGCAACATATTTGTCAATGTGTGACTTTTCCATTTAAGGCTGTTATGTAGTAGCAATAATAGGCAGCCAACGTGAAGCACCTGGTTACTTGTTTTCCAGATGAAAGGAAGAACAAATTAAAGTTCTCTTTCTATTAAAAAATAAAAAGACTGACATCGAGGCAAGAAAATTTTCACAAATCTGTTGAGCTAACCCAAATTAATGCAACAACAAATTAGTATAGGGTTTTACCCATTTGAGATTAAAATTAAGCATAATTAAATCATAAAATGGATGTTTCTTCTGAAAATTACTTTTGATATATAAAAATTATGCTTTTGATATTTGTACGCCCATTCATAGCACCATTATTCAAGATAACCAGAAAGTGGAAGCCACCCACGTGTCCACTGACAGATAAGTGGATAAACAAAATGTGGTATATACATACTATAAAATAGTATTCAATCTTAAAAAGGAAGGGAATCTTAACCAGTGCCGCAATGTGGATGAACCTCGAAGACATGAACAAATTCTTTATGATTCCACTTACGTGAGATAGCTAGAATAGTCAAATTCATAGAGATAGTAAGCAGAATGGTGGCTGAAAGGGGCTGAGGAAAGTAGAAAATGGAAAGTTAGTGTTTAATGGGCATCGAGGTTCACTTTGGGAAGATGAAAGAGTTCTGGAGATGGAAGGTGGAGACTGTTACACAGTGCAAATGCATTAATGCCAATGAACTACACACTTAAAAATGGTTAAAGTGTTAAATTTTATGTTATGCATATTTTATCACGATAAAAAAATAAAACAAAATATAACAGTAGAATCCCAAGTCTTAGAAATGCGAAACCATTAAACATCATGAAGTGTCATTATGAATAGATGACAGATCTGAATAATAGGACATACTACACTTTGCATAAGAAAACCCAGTTCCGAAGCATGTTGACTTTTCGTATGCTGCAGCTTTTGGAAAATGGGGCTATAAAGTAAGACCGGGGAACTTCACGGACATCTTCCTATTGCCTTATTTCTTTTGATGTGACATTCGTGGGTGAGAACATTAAGATGCACAGAGTTAAGTTTAGACATGGTGGTGCTGGTGCATGAATTACAAACAGAGAATGGCAATCAAAATCAGATTGGTTGAAGTGTTTACGCTGGAAAGGACAAGTTGCTGCCCAGGCCTCATCTAAAGATGCTCGATTTAACCTGCTTTACGGCAGCAGCCGACAGGCAGATGCCACCTTGGGAAGCTGGAATCGTTGGCCGCTGTTAACCAATTCGCCCTTGGCAAAGGCAGCAGCCGTTCCAAACCCAGGGAGGTCTTTGTCCTTGCATAGTTTATCACCCAGATCCCAGGAACGACATGTGCTGAAGACCCCTAAGAAAACAGCTCTCTGGCGTCAGCGTCACCAGTATCGCCCGCACAGCTCTGCCACCAAAACCTACCGGGACCTTCAAGAAGTCACTCTCTCTGGGTTGCATGTTCTCATCTGTGCACTGAGGTGTTTATGCCGATCTCTTTCCTTTCCAAGTGGCCCTGATCTGCTTCTGATCACCCGCATTTGGAACCTCAGTGACCCATGGCATAACGGCAGCGAGTCGGCCAGGCCTTTGCTAAAGGAATAGGAATGACTCTCTCCGAAACATCTTTAACTCTGTCGAAGAGAAACAGGCTTGGTATGGAAACCTTTCACTCATCACGGATGAATGCTGGTGAGAACTGTTTTGATTCAGGGTCTTGAAGACATGTATAAAAGCAGGCTTTATTTACATTACGCTATGAGCTTAATTTTCTTATCACACGTAAACAATACTTTCTTCCTCTTTGGTGCGACAACTGGACAGACGTCCTAGACACCAATGAGAACTACCCTTCCTTCTGTCCATGTGGGCTCCAGCACGGCCACCTGTCTCTCTCCCCCTGCGGATCCTTCCCACTCCACCCTTCACTCAAAGCCCCGTATGCAGCTCTCGCCCATATCTGTCGCCCATATCTGCGGACAGGTCCCTCCCATGCTCACCCGCGACTGACCAGCACTCTCGGAAGGGGCCAGGCTGGCTGAGGCCACTCGGCATTGCGGGCCACGCGGCAGGAGAGGGAAGGTTCTCTCTGAATTTCGTTTACCAGAACTTTCTTCTCCTCGGGAGCACTTCTCCTGTACCCTTACTATAATTAGGCCAGCAGCAGAGACTGTGGCACAATAAAAACGTTGTCCCTTTCGTCCATGTAATTCTGAGGACTGGAGAATGACAGAATAGCATCGTATCATAAGAGCTACTTATGAGTTTCAAGGTCAAGTTCCAAGGCCTTGGGGAAGGATTTTAACCTCTGTTGGCTTCGATTTCGTCATCTTTGAACGGGGGCAGTAACCTGTGGGGCTGACCAGAAAGAATGTATGAAAGTTTCTCTCACAGCGTGGGGTCCCGGGTGGCGAGGCAGTCAGAAGGTTTAGTTCTTATTATTCTATACGTAACAGAAATCACCCTGCTTTGAGTTTGTGTTTCACTGATGGTTTCTCTTTGTCCTTAAAACATTAATTTTTTTTAATACCGGAGGCCTGGCGTCTGTTATCGCTGCTGCGGAATGGGGCAGATCGTCCTCTGAAACGACCACCGGTCCCTCCTCCCGTCACCGTCGGTGTCATTTTGCACAGTTAGCCTGAAAATTTTCCAACAAACGACCCTCAGGAAATGTGGGTGGCTCCTCAGAAGTATTAGCTTTTTTACTGTAAAAAAAAAAAAAAAGGCATAATACTGTTCTATTTTCCATCCTCCTCTCTCTTTTTAATGTCCAGATCCTGTCTTGGAAGCTGTATTTTATTAAATCAGTGTTTCTACCATAGATTGTCCAAAATGACCCACGTGCGGGGGGGGGGGGGCACACCCTGGGGAATTCTGACACAGCGGGCGCCCGGGGGCGGGTTTGGGAGCGCATCACGGGAAACCACTCCAGAAGCGCCCGATGCGCATCTCCGACCAGACGAGCTGCATTAGATGAGCGCAGGAGAAGAGCGTGGGCCACGACAAAGCCCCGCAGGCTTCTCAGCATCACTCCGGGTTTCTGGAATCCTGTGCGCAGTTCAGAGAGATGAGAATAGAATTTTAATCGAGGTTCCATTTCCATGGGAACGAGAACCCCAGCCTCCTTCACGTGCCTGGTCCTCTCTGTAGGAAGGCACCCTCTGGCTCGCACAGCTGCCATGCAGCAAACACTACCGAAACCAATTTGCTGCTTCCCGTGGCTTATAACGGAACGCAGCCTACGCGTTCGTGATTGGAGAGAATGGCGTCTCTGGGCAAGAGCTTCCGTCTCCATGGATGATCCTCGTAGACAAAAAAAAAATATAGAGAGAGCTGATGTCCATCACTCTGATTTTACAAATGCAGAGATTGAGACCTTTGGTAAATAGTGACTTGGCCTAAGGTCACACAGCTGGGTGAATTTTTTTCTTCTTTTCTTTTTTGGTGTAATACCTTATGTAATTAGCGTCTATTTTTCTTGTAGGACGGAGAAATGAATACATCTTACAAAAAGCAGCAATAAGAAAAATGAACTGTCAAAGCACAATAGAACTGTCAGCAAACTTCATAGAATCCAAGATATTAATTACACTCTACAGATTCTAATGCTTTCATGATTTTTTTCTACAAGTCTTCTATTAAAACAAAACCTGCTAGGAACTTGTGAAGTGTAAAGCATAATAAAATACTGTTCTGTTTTCCTCAAATCATAAAGAAGAACTTGAATTTTTTTACTATTTTGTTTTTTAACCATAAGTGGGGTACTTGGTTTTAGAATCCAATTTCTTTTCATATAGTCTTTTCATAGTCATCCTCACAAAACGCTTATTGAACCAAACAGGTACAGATAGTTGTATCTTCTTTTCCTTTTTTTTTTTTTTTTTTTTTTTACTTAATGATGAGTCTATCTAAAAATAGTCTATATCCTCTGCATAGGTACAAAGAAATACACAACTTTTCTGGTTTTTTGATATTGACAGTGGTGCTTCTCTAATCTCTCCTGTCTGTGTCACCTGCTGTGCAAGAGTTCACGAGGGCAGGTTTACCTGTGTCCTTCCCCGCCCTGGAGTCACGACCTCCTCCTCAGCCTGTGTACGCATTTAAGTTTTTAAAACTCTCGGCCATTATTTTCAGTTGTTTTCAATGGAACAGGAAATCTCTGAAGAACTGAAATCAATTATTTATAGAAAGGAAAAGACCTGATGTTTTCAGAGAAATCAATGGAAAGAGGGACTTTGACAAAGATATTTTGTTACTATAATCAATGCCTCAATTAATTGAGAAGAACTTTTTAATATTAGAGTGATTTTTTTTTAAACAAAGCGCAGAATTTCTTTAGATAAAATGGATCAAAAGCAATGATAAGAAGTTGTGCTGACACGGAGCAGGTGCAGAATACTCATTAGCTGGTTTTTCTCATTAAGATTACTCCACATCCAAATATCATATATTGAAGCAAAATATAATGTCATAATGTGCGTATATAAAAATGTTTTTTGAAACATTTCTTAATTCATAGACATTTAATTTGTAGACATTTCTTAAATATATATCAGGAGTTGCCTGACACATTTAAAGTGGAAGAGTAAAAGCTTTTGAGATTTAGAAGGAGCCTTAGAGAAAGTTCGATTCCAATCTTTCATTGTATGAGAAGGCAAAGTGAGGACCGGAAAGTTGAATGAATTGCCCAAAGACAGAAAACAGCTTGACATCAGAGCTGGACTTCCGAACCCACGTCTTCGCCTTGCCAATCTTTTCCTTGGGAGAGTCGCTTTACAATCCTAGCAGCACAAGATGCAAAAATTCCGGGCTGTTAGGATGTTTACATAAATCTCACTTACCATGTAGGGGAGAAAGCATAATTGTTTATTTTTCAAAGTGTGCTTTAAGATCTCAAACCAGATAGTAAATCGTAGCCATGCTTTTAACGACAGCTTTAGTTTTATTTTCAAATATGAGAGCAGTTTCCCAAAATTCACAAGGAAAGTCGTGAATCAGAATATGAAAAAAACCAACAGGGTGAGTCTTTTGGGCAGAGAACATGCAGGGATTTGGGAAGCAAATCATTTATTCATTACAAGTCTATTAACTAAAAGGCGGATCTGAAGGCGATGTGGTGACTAAGTTCGTGGTAACTTTTGAAGGGAAACATAATACTTTCACGCGCCCACAGATCTGATGCCAGCAGGGCCTCGGGAGACAGAAGAGTCATCCAAGCTGTTCGAAGCAACCAGAGGAAGGCAGAACATTCACTGTAGTCATTAACTGGGGCAGATTGTGGAACTACTTCCACTTCGCCTTTGTCTTGTTTTCAGTTTTTCCGGTGATAATGCCTCTAAGGCTTTCTAAGTGGTGAAGAACACACGTGCAAGTCAACCAAGACCTTAACTTCCTCTTCTGAAACTGAGAATGACCTGGTCCTATAGGAAAGTGATGTTTGCCACCCCAGAAGTCTGTCTCCCTGGCATGAGGATTATCTTATTTTAAAGAGACAAAAGACTCAGAAAGAACCTTGACCTTTCCCCTAACTGCCCAAAAGAATACAGATAAGGGGCCTATTCCAGAAAAGAGAGCTAACAGCAGAGATAACTACCAAGTATGTGTGTGGAGGGAGGGGGGAAGCCTAGCAAGTCCTGCTTAACCAAGGTCTCTGCGCCCCATCGTTAAAGATGGCCCAGCAAACATTTGCTTGCCAAACACATGCTTTTCCATCTCCCTGTAAACTGACTTCCCCTCCTTTGAAGTTCCAAACCACTACCCTCTTTTCCTTAGCTCAAGATGGCTAATAAGCCTCAACTGTCTGATTTATCTTGGGGCCCCACAGTCTTATTATAGTCCCTTTGTACATATGTACATAATTAAATTTGGTCATTCATTCCTGTTAATCTGTCTGATCTCAATTTAATGCTTAGACCAGACAGAAGAACCTAGAAGGGTAGAGAAAAACTTCTTTCTCTCCAGCACCTATTCTGCATTATTCTGGCCCCAGAAGAGTGACTGTCAAGTGTAGGGTTGCTTTCCCTGTAAGGATTTCACTGCCAGGTTCACAGAACTGTTTATATTTCAAGAGTCTGAGCATGCTGTGTCATATTGAGAGTCAACTAATTTTTACTGATTACCTACAATTAGTCTATCTCATATAGTCTATCTCATTTAATTCTGAAATCTCATAAGCATTGTCTCAATTTTAAAAAATATAAGAAAATATAGGAATGCTAAATAATTTTCTCAAGGTCACACAGCCAAGAAATGTCCCCCTTCGCTGCGGCTGATGGGACTGAGGCAGGCTGGAGGGCTCACGTCGGGAAGCAGCTAACAGAAACAGCGCAAGAAACCTTCTGTCCAAATAACGAACATGGTGCTTTACTGGACTTATTAAATTCTTGCACTTGGATATTTAAGTTGGCTATAGAAGGAGAGAATCGTCGAGATTGCAGAAGATCAAGCAAAAAGACATACAGCGAAAACGCAGTCGAGCAGAGTCAAAGCAGAGATGGGGACTCTCAGACAGCTGCATTTAGGAGGGAAAAAACAGGAGAC
>CM053511.1:53344539-53384294 GCA_028627145.1 Eidolon dupreanum
GTATCATGAATATTTTTGCATGATATTAGAGATACTTCTATTACACTATCTTATTTGCTGTAGGTTAGATACATAATAATAATTATTATATAGCTAACGGATCTCTGCTTTTAAGCTATTTAAAATACTTCCAATACTTTATGGACATCCTTGTAGTTAAAACTTTGCAAATGTCCCTAATTAACATTTGAGGGTAAATTACTAGATGTGAAAATTGTTTTACAAAACTTAAAAATATTTTATATGATGTAGCAAATTTTACTCCAAAGGTTGGTACAGATTTGCAGTACTCACCAATGGTGTGACTCCCAGTTGTCTGAACACACCTTGCTGGCTTAATATGATAAAACGATTAAAAAATCAAAGGCCACATAGCTCTAGTCATTCGAAAAGTTATCCATACTTCCTTTAATTTCTGCATGTTTGTAAACCTGCAGATTACTTTCTCATCTATTTTGTGGGCAATTTCATATCTTCTATGAATTGTCAATTCATAGCCTTTGCCCATTTTTATTGGTATGTTTATCATTTTACTTATTAACTTTCAGGCAATTTTCAGATCAACGATAATATTTATTTACTATATCTATATAATGTGTATATAATATTTTTCCAATTTTTTTTAGATTTAAATAAAAGTTCAAGCAAACTAAAAAATTCATGTCCATCTTTGAACTAAACCTACAAGCACTCACAATTTTAGTGATTGATAAGATCATCTCATTTACTTTTGCTTCTATAAGATTACTTTGTCTTTTTAGCTAAAAGAAATAATCTATATCTGATTAAAAGATTCTGATTATTGACACAGAGTTGGACCATTAAGAGTGAGCCTACTGTGGGTGTGCCCAGGATATCTGTCTTTACTCAGTGCATTTTTGTCAAATATAAGGAATTGAGTGAGACATCTGCAGGGTTGCAAGATTTATTTGTACTTTTCGAAATGAGGTATTTCCTGCGATTTCAAACAGCTGTTCACATCTATGCATCTGTATTTGTGTTGGTCATACTTATGAAGTAGATGATAGGCACCATGAGCAGCTTAGAAAGAGAAACAAAAACAGTTAATATTTGTCTCTGACGATAAAAAGGAATAAATTTTTTAAATGCAGCCTAAATATATATGACTTAGTAATACATTATTGCATTAAATGGTCAAATACTGAATTTATGCATGTTAAGATAAATATCTGGATGATCCTGACACAGAAGAATAAGTAGCAAAGTTATGTAGCCATCTCTCACTTTTTTATAATTGGCATTCCTGAAAAGTCAAGCAATAGTTTTTAATGAAAAAAAATATTACAATCAGATGACATGGTTTTGAGTCTAGTAATCTAGTTTTCATGGCCCCATCATAACAAAGTAGCAAAAAATTTTTATATTTTTTAAAGCTATTTGCAAAGTTAATGTTATGTGACATACCTACTAGAGAATAAAATAATCTCTACTAATCAGATGGTGAAAGTCTGAAATGAAATACGGTTAAGATACCATGAAATCGTGATGGCCGGTTATCTGATCGAGGTAATAAGCACTCTGAGCTATACCATTAGTCCCGCTCAGCCTTTGCTCTGGGGCAAAGTCCCCTCTGTCCAGAGGTGAAGTTTAATTTGGGAGAAAGAACTTCAGTTGCCTGCAGTCCTAAAGCGACACCTCTGGGTTGACTTATGTTTCGGTCTCCATTTGTCCGTATGCTCTGTTTCTTTCCAAACTGGTCCCAAAATCAGTAGCAAAGAGTGTATGACTGATCTTCTCGAATCCCACGGCATAGGCCATCTCTCCCCTGCTCTCAACTTTTAAATACCACCCACAGCTCTCACCGGATGTAAAATCTACTTTATATTGTGAGCTATCTGAAGTCAGTGGCCCTACTGTAGACTTAAGTGAATTTCTCATAATGTCTCCTGCAGCCTAGCAAACACAGTGTGTGTGCAACTACTAAGTCGAACTGCGTCTCAATCCCCATTAAAATGAACAATTTGGTACCCATCTAAGAAGACACAAAAGAAACGAGACCAAAAAAAAAAAAAAGTAAGATGAAGACAATGGACCATAAACATCCGAAATCATTTTTGGGGGAAAAAAAAACAAAACAAAACAAAACAAAAAAAAAAAACATCTGGAGCTAGAATCTTGAACTAGAAAATTGGAAGCAAATATCAGAAACTAAATTCTCTGAGGCGTGATGTTTAATTAAAAAGCAGAACTTGTTAAAACAGCTACAATTCAAATCATCGTTCCAGTCACTGAACTTTCTCTTTGCGATTCCCGTTAGTTTTCATTAGATGATAGAGGAGCGTACAGCTTTAAAGGAGAAAGAAAAGCAACAGCGCTTAGAACCTGTGGTCAGGCCACTGCTTGCTGGCTTTAGCTGTTCCGAGAAAAGGAAGTTTTGAGAAATGCACTCCAGGTGAGTCAAACAAAATACAATTACGTAGGACAAATCAAAGCAATGGACTTTTCCACGGATTGTGTGTGCGTGTGTGTCCTGTGTTTATGTTACGGGTGAAACGGTGTTCTTCCAATTACTCACCCTCTAGATTATGTAGATAACAGACGATGCAACAGAGACATAGAACGCGTCATAGGTGTCACGGGGTGTTGTGTTTACAATTCAGTCTGACAGTTATCTTAATAATACTGATAACCATCACAACAGCAATAAAAGTTATCGCTTTTACAGCCATAATTGTATACTAACATCAGCCTAAGCACATGCCTCTGTGCATGCACGTGAACCTCAAAACAAAGCTATGAGACAGGATGGTTGGTTTCTGCATTTGACAAATGAGGAAACTGAGACACAAATGAATTCAAAGGCTCGTTCAAGTTTACGCAGCTGATGAGTGACAGAGCCAGACTTACACCAGGTACTCTGGTTGTGCGTTTTCGTTATTCGGTTTTAGTTTAAAATTGGTCTGTCATAAATAACCATGCATATGAAATTGACAAGCATCTTGAAAGTCATGCAAGAAGAAATGACAAATCAGAATATCCCTATATTTATTAAAACATTGAATTTGTTATCTCAAATCGCCTAATCATCCATAATAGTGAAATACTGAATTTTTTTCCCTGAAATCATTCATAAATCAAAGATGTCCACTTTCAACACTTCATTTCAACACTTTAGTGAGTTGTAGTGAGGTAGCAAGGTAGAAGCCATGACAACCAAGCCCTGAAAGAAAATAAGAGGCAGAGATATCAGTAGAAGTTGAACTGTTCTGTTTGCAGATGATATGATCGTTTAATTAGAATGCCCATGGAATCTACTATCAGAAGTAATTAATTAGTTTAGCAAGGTTGTAAGATATAACGCTAATGTACAAATTCAATGGGATCCTCATAGCAGCAAAGACTGAAAAATAGAATTTCAAAATATTCATTTATCACATCAAAAAGAATATATATAAATAACCAATAAGCATATGAAGAGATGCTCAACATGAGTCATCAGGGATATGCAAATTAAAACCACAGTGGGATAGCATTATGTAATTATTAGAATTGTTATAATAATAACAATAATAATAAAATCTAACAACACTGAGCGTTAACAAGGCAGCAAGACAATTGTCACTCTCAGATCACTACTGGGGATGTGAAATAACGGTACAGCTACTTTGAATGACTCTATCATCCCACTCCTAGGTCTTGACCTAAGAGAAGTAAAAGTATCTATGTCAACAAAGACTTGTATATAAATGTTTGCGGCAGCTTTATTTAAAATAACCCCAAACTAGAAACGAACTAAGCATCCATCAACAGGTGCATGGAGAAATAAACAGTTATACAGTCCTAAGAACGGCACACTACTCAGCAATTAAAAAGGAAACAAGAAACGACTGATACACACAACACCATGAATAATTCTCAAGATCATTTTAATAACTGGAAGAAGCCAGGCAAAAAGAAGGCTAAATAGTGTTATGACGCCATCTGCATAAAATTCCAGAAAGGAAGACTAGTCTACAGGGCAGAAAGCAGACTAGTAGTTGCCTGAGAATGGGGATGCAGGAGGAATGGACAATGAAGGTAGACGAGGACACTTTTGAAGGTGACAGAAATGTCCACCATTTATGATGATTACGATGACAGTTTCGAAGGCTCATGCCTACGTACAAACTTAGAGAACTGTATACTTTAAACTTGGGTAGGATATTGTATTTTAATTATTTTTCAATAAAGTTATAAAAAAATAAGGGAGGAAAGGAAAGTTATTTCTTTCGGTACGAAATTGTCATACAGCCAACACTTACTCCATTGCCTTCCAGAAATCTGCAAAACTCAGGAAGGCTAATAACTTGCAGCTCTAAACTGCTGCAGGGGGTGGAAAGCACATGGTCATCGGAAGGCTATAAGCCACCTCTTTTCCTCACTTTGCCTGTCAGTCTTTATATCGTTCTGTGCAGGCACACCTCAGAGATCCTGCAGTGGGCTTCCAGACCCCCACAATAAAGCAAGTACTGCAAGAGAGCCAGTCCCAATCTTTTTGCTAGTGGAGGGTCTTGCCTTCAGTTTGTAAAAAACAACAACAACAAAAAACAACAAAAAAAAAACCACACACATCTGTGAAGAGCAATTAAGCCAAGTGCAGTAAGACAAGATGCGCCCGCATCCCATCCAGAAATCCATCACCTTCTTCATTGATGTCCACAGACACGAACGCGCCGAGATCCGCACACACACTGGCCTGTACGAATGAACATGGCTGATAACACTGGCATAGCTTCGACTGCCACCAGAAGTATTTAGACGTGGGCTTTACAATTACCAATTTTTTTAGATACTATATTCAAAATTACCAGTATATATTCTTTTTCTTTAACAGGTAAATGGTCAGGACTATTGTCCTTGTGTCAACAGATTTTCTTCGACTCGCTTTTCCTGTTTTTCTGTAGCTCCATGAGCATAATGCTCTCCACTGAAGTTACATTACCCTTGAAAAACTGATGCTGAAAGCCAATGAGTTATGACAGGAACTGAGTATCCAGGGTCAGCTCAGTTCCTTGTGTTTAAAGCTTCATTTAATTAGCTCAGATTTGGGTACATTTACCTTGAACACTAATCGAAACTGTACAGAAACTAAATAGACCATTTGTCTATAAGATGATCGCTTTCTATAAGACAAAGTTGGTTAATTAGTTGGTTAATTATCTGGCATGAATGATAAAAGTCACTTCTGCTTTTATTGTATTTACTTTGATAATAAACAGAAAGTTTCTGTATTTAATGTTTATTCACTCTCTGGCAGCTTTCCTAAGTACCAAAAAATAGTTGTATTTAAAGTGCCAAAGATTTCCTGGCAGTAGAAGTCACATACTTCCAGTAAAGGTCTTATATAACTTGGTTTTCAGAGTAACTACACATCACTGAAGACAACTTTAAAATAATTTTAGAGCTGGCTCCAGCGAGCACTTGATCCAGCTGCCAGGTCCCCAGGTGAGTCAACTACAACCCAGGTGGCTAGCGACTTATCCACTTTGACAAACTGACTCATTTATTTGATTCTTCTCTTTATCCAGTTCTATAACTTCCAACTTTAGCATTTGATCTAATAATTTATTAATACCACAGGGGAGCATAGTGGGTGGCTTCTTTTAAGAAGTGGTATTTGTACTTTGTCCCATGGAATAGAAGTGTGTGATGACACAGATTAAAAAATAATCGCATCCTCCCCGATCTGTCCCCAAGTATACACAATCCATTATTATCGATAATGTGTCCACTTTCTCTAACGTTACCAAAATAGATTTGGGATTTTAGCACCTTTAGGCTCCTGAATCAATGAAGGTCACTTTCAAGAACCAATTAAACACTGAGTGCAACCCAAGGTTAGTTCCTCCTAAGATGGGTTAGGGTCTAATATAAGTTTTAGAAAGCTCTAGTCTCTTCTGTTCGAAGAATAAATAGTTGGTGTGGCCAGAGTAAAAATAAGGAAGTAAGTTAGGTACCTACTGCCTTAGTGTGTTGTGGAGGGCTCTAGACTGGTAGCAAAGAAGTATATATGGATGCTATTTTGAATGTGAAGCTGACAGATTGGTCATGGGTGGTTAGGAACAGGAAGGAATTCTGGATGACTTCTCGATCTGGACCTTGGATGGCTGACTGGGTGATAACACAAGTTAACGAAATGGAAAATATCAGGAAGGATAAAATAATTGGAATTGGAGGAGTCAATATAAAGAATTATATTTTGAAAATAATAGATCTAAGATAAATTGAATGAGAAGGAGTCAAGTAGGTAGAAAAAGACAAATGTTAAAAATAAAACTGTGAAAGTAAGCACCATGCAAATAGGATTTAAACACATGGGGCTAGAGGAAATTGCCTCAGGAAATAATAGAGATAGAACCATGACATTCCCACGTTTAAAGTTTGGGTGGGAAAAGGATCGGTCAGCAGTGAGACTGAGGAAGGGCAGTGTGCAAGGCAGAAGAACTGGGAGGGATTTTCTGCCACAAAAAATAATAGATTAGCCGTCAGAAAAATGCAGATCAGAACCACAGTGCAATACCACTTTATACCCACTAAGATGGCTCCAATCAAAATGAGTGAAAATAACGAGTGTTGATGAGAATGTGGAGAAATTGAAACCCTCAGAAATTGCTTGTGAAAACTGTAAAATGGTGCAGCAACCTTGGAGAAGTTTGGCAGATCCTCAAAATGTTAAACACAGAGTTACCACATGACTAAGCAATTCCACTCTTTTACCCAAGAGAAAGGTACACATATGAAATGTGCACACAAATGTTCATAGCAGTATCGCTTTTAACAGCTCAAAGCTGGCAACAACCCAAATGTCCACCGACTGTTGAATGGATTAATAAATGTGTTATATCCATATAATGGAATATTATTCATCAACAAAAAGGAATGAAATAATGAAAACTTATAACATAAATGAACCTTGAAAACACAATGTTAAGTGAAAGAAGCCACTCACGAAAGACCACTAACTGTATGATTCCATTTGTATGAAATATCCAGGATGAGCAAACCCACAGAGACTGAAATGACATTAACAAATGGTTGTCTAACCAGCGGCAGGTTGAGGCCGGGTCGGGTAGGGCGAGGGATAGTGGGGAGTGATTGGTACCGGCTTTCTCTCTGGGGTTATGAAACTCTTCTAAAATTGACGGCAGTGACGTCTGCATAACTCTCGACCCCTGCACTTTAAATGGGTGAATTGTACGTCACATGGATTATATCTTAATCAATTGAATTTTTTTACAAAGGAGAAACAGTGTTTCGTGAAGACAGAGTGTTCCACTACGCTGCCTGTTACTGACAACAGCAAATCGGCTATGACTTTCAGCACCAAGAAGGTCAGCCACGGCTTTGACGAAGGATTGAGAGCCCACTCAGATGGAAGAGAAAATGACGAGTTAGTGGAGACGGCAGCCATCAGCAGTGCGTCAGTGTGTCTTCCTACAGAAGCATCAGAGACGTCGAGCCGTAGCTGGAAGTCAGAGCACTGCTGTCGTCATCGTCTTCAAGATGTTGAAGGTACTGAATCATGTTTTTACGTCCATGTGAATAAGTCAATAAAGAAAAATGAATTAAGAATCGAGAAGGTTAGTGGCAATTGCAGAAATACCAAAGTGGCTAGAGCGGCATCAAAATCAAAGGAAGTGTTTCTTCCGCTGAAACGGGGTCAGTCGCAGGCTGGTTGGGAGAGTTGCTGCTGGAAAGATGAGAAATTTTCTCAGTGGTATCATCTAATGATGTTTCACTGTACTGTTTCTAACGTAGTTACCGATCACGCTGGGGGTTAATGGGAAGTATGGAGGAGGGAGGGGTTTTAGAGTGAGGAAGTGCAAAATATTTCCTGCGGAGAGTTAGAAAACTCCATAAATACGTTGTGCCTCGTAGGATTTTGAGGTCAGGAATTTAAATTACAATAGTCAGCATAGACATAAAAACTTCTTAATGTTTAAGTGCTGTAGCACAAGTGGGTAGTAATAATTGGCTTGAAACATATTTGATATATTTTTTCACAAGTTTTCACAATGGAGGAAGCAAAGAGCAAGTAAACTTCAGATGCTTGGTAGAGACAGCTATGGACCCTGGCAGGTAAGGAGGAAAAAGAAGACACGAGATACATTATAAACAGTAAGAAGGTTATAGAGTCAACAGACATCTCAGAAAAAAAAGAATTTCTGGCATGAAGTTGTTTTTGAAAATGAAGTATGAAAGTACGGGGCGGTACAGTCAGAGAGTAGAACGGTTTAAAGAACGCATCTGAGGTCCCGAGGGTGAAAAGCTGAGGCCATCACTGTGAGAGCATGTGACCGAGGGGGCGTGGGTAAAGCTGGCCACAGATGGAAGTCAAGGATGTGAGAGGCCAAGGTTTGGGATGAGTCATCCACACAGAAGTCACAAAAATCGATGTAAGAATAGCGGAGAAGGTCAAATACATGGAGATGTGGCTTTGGGTGGTGAACACACAATGAAATTTGCAGGTGATATATTATTGAATTGTACAATTGAAACCTATATAATTTTATTAACTAATATCATCCCAATAAATTTAAAAGCATCTTGGGGGAAAGGAGTAAGTCAGTTTTTAAAATCTTCAGGCAATAAAGGGAGAGTGACCTGAGGGTTGATAGGTGGTGGCCGTAAGGAAATAGAGAAGGTGATACAATCTGATGACGTGCTGCAAAGAATCTGTCCATTCAGAAGCGGAGGGAGGTGCAACTGCATAGACCTGGCACCAGAAAGCAAAAAGAACTCTTATTTCCTCACTAGGGCCTGAGGCTTCCTCAGATGGTAGATCTGCATTTCCAGAGAAATAGAAGAAAGGTTTGGGAAGGTACAGAATGCGCCATCAAACAGGTTGGAATTACAATGGGGGCGATGAGCAAGGGTTTGGGAGCCGGACTTTGGAACTCAGAGAAGGAAGTAGGCACGATGCTATTCATTCTTAGTCTACAGCCGGACCACGGTTCAGGCTGTCATCCTTAGGATTTGGTCCACATTCCTCCAGTCCACAGCGAAATGCCACACAAACTTAGAGACAGCCCCAGATCCCAGAAACGTGAGAGCAAAGTCTATGTAAAATTCTTCTACAGCATTTTTGTATCGCAAATCTCCTGATTAGACGCGGCAGTCTAACTAGGCCTCGTCATGAATACTAAGAAGAGTCATTGCTTCATTAAAATGTATGATTCTCCAAACTTATGTCTCAGTATAGGATCTTCTCCACTGTAGGATACAAATCTTAGTTGTTATTTTTTAAAAAAATATAAGCTAAGACGTCCACATGGAAATAAAACATGATTTGCAACACAGGTGTTCACTACTCTTTCTTCTTTCCCTCTTCTACCCTCTGATAACTCTTAGTCTAATAATACACTAATAATCGACTAAGCAATTTAAAAATTCAAGATAAGTTTTTTCAAAATAAGTACCTATCTGATAATATTGCTCTCTTTAGAACTGCTGTTAAAATCATATCTCTAAGCTGGAGAAAAACATTCACGTAGGATTCTTAAATTCGTTTTATTAAGAATTAAAATGATTGATAAATAGTAGTCTTCAATAGAAAAATACGTTCCGGAAAGGTTTTTTAGTGCTTTTTTTGATGCTTATGGCTATTTCTAACCAATTGACTTGAAAAAAATGTGCACACTACACAGAACAAGAGTGGGAGGTAAAAACATAATGTTTGAACGAAACATAAGTGATCATTTAGACCGATAACCTAAAACTATCTCGCATCAGGGGCAGAAAGCAGGAGTTTATAATGAAAACGTAGCTTTCAACAAAAATAAGCATTTCTGACAGGCAGCTAGAGACCCACTGGAAGTCATTACCCACGTGTGGTTTCTTGATCCTAATTACAGCTGCCTCACGGGTCGCCTGATGCACATACTCACAGCCCAGTTATTTACAACAGAAGAAAACATCAGGATGGATTTTTGAGGAGGGGAAACCAAAGAAAACTTTATAATTTTATATTACGCATCTGAAAGGCAAGTAAAAAAAGCTGTTCTCTTAATTGAAAGTATTTTTATTTTTAAATTCCCCAACTCTTGAACAGAGAATGTCTCCATTAAAAGCATAAGGAAATATTCTGCACTAAATGCCAAAGAAGTTCGAATAAGACTAATTATTTTCCTCTTTCTTTTGTCTTATAAATAATTGCACTTGTGTGCCCTTGCCTATTCTATTTTCACCTACTTTATGAGATTTGGTGTTTTATGTTTGATGTAGAAATTGTGAAGGAATTTTAAAAACATGAAGGTTGTACTGGGTTTTATATTTCTCTTTTAGCTTTCAAAATTATCAGTATAACTCTCCACATATGGTAGATGCTTCATAAATACTGTTGACTATTAAAACAATTCAAGTTTTTTTAGTTCCGAATCTTATGCAAGATAGCTACAATTAACACATTTATTAGAATCTCCTCCAGGGCAGTACATTAGAGATCAAGACACATGAGGTGCTTACACACTCAAGGAACTAATGCTATAGTTTGGAGAAAAGTAAATAGTAAGTAAACAAACAAAAAATATCATTTCTGATTACGAGGTGTGTTAGGAAAGAAACAAATACAGTGATGGGAATAAGCAGTGTAGCTCACCAGATGGAGGAGTCAAGAAAGGCTTCTTGGAAGAGGCACTATTTGAGCAGCCATCTGAATGACATGGAATGAGACAGGAAATATCTTAGGGAAAGGTATATCCAGGCAAAGGTATAGCAAATGCCAAGTTCAGACAGCCAGGAATGAGCTAGGCACATTCAAGAAATAACTAGGTGGCTAATTGCCGGATCGATACGATCAAGAGATATAATGTAGATGGGGACAGATAGTTGGGTAAGAACCTAATCACAGAGCCTTGAGGACAATTACTAAGGACTTTGAGATTTGTTCAATTTGTGCTATAAAACAATGGCATGTCTTTTGAGCAGGGGAATGGTATGATTTGGTTTATATTTCAAATAGATCATTCTAACTTCTGTCTAGAACATGGATCGCAGGGAAAGTGGGATCAAGGAGACCAAAGAGTAATGTGTTGCAATGTCCTAAGAAAGACGAAATGGCTTGAATTAGCCTGGTAGCTGGGACAAGGGATAATGAGAAGCAGATCCCAGATAAATACGTGGAGATTGGCACTGATAAAATTTTCTTATTAACTAGAAGGGGGTTAAGAGGTAGAATGAGAGGACCAAGTGTAACTCCAGGTGGTTAGAATAATAAAATAAATGAGAAGAAGACTGTGATTTAAAAAAATAAGGACCTAGTATCTCTAAGGTAGACAGTTACCACTGAAGGATATTTGGTACATCAGCTAGCCGTCAAGTTCTTTGGGAAATATAATTTAGTCGGTGCACGGTTTATAGCGCCTATGCTGTCAGGTTGGACCCTGTATCACGTACGTCACTCACGGACAGAGGTAAGTTAGGCCTAGCCTGGCATATCTTTCAGAAGACTGAGATCTTTGGCTCTGGCTTGCATAAAAGCCAGAATAAAATCAATACCGCTTCATTCCTCTCCCATAGCTTTCCTGAGTCTTAGCAGATGCTTGTTTTCTCTGTTTCTCTTCCAGAAGCAAGGACATGGAGAGGCATTTAGCTTTGAATAGAAATCCAACATGAACACGCTACAAACTGTTCTTTTTATAGGTTATTGACATAAATTATTGGTTTGTAAATTCTAGTGCCTAACCCCCAACCTGGTAGGAAGAAATGGAACATCATAAAAATAGAAAGGTGCCTCTATTCTGTTCTATCTCGGCATTCGGTGGGAGGGTGGTCCTATGTCTGAGATTCCACAGAGTCAAACACAACACACACCACACAGCAATCTGAAACAACGCACACCCCAATGCAGAGCAAACTGGGCCACTGAAAAAGTTCTGAAAAATGACTTTCGATCTTCCTTTAGGTAAAGAAAAGGGGCAGACGCCCCAGCATTGAACCCTAATGTGGCCAACTAGTGACTTTTTTGGTTAAATCCAACCTAGAGTCATGCTCTATTCAGCTCTCCAAGTGTATTTCTTTTTAACGATTTTTGAATCGGTCGTCAACATTTGACAATCAAAAGATTTTACATCTTTCTCTTAAAATACAAAAAAAAAAAAAAGAAAAGCTGACGACACTGGAGATAAGATCTATTTCCCTGTAGGACAGCTGGCCGGAGCTGATTAAATGTCACATCTTTAAATTTAGCAGTTCACCACATTCCCAGACGCTTGCTGTTGTCCCTCAATGATTTAGACTGAACGTCAGTTTTAAGTTGTCTAAATCAAGGCTGATCCACTCATCTGCTCCATCTCGGCTACCACTCTTCCCTCCCCATAATCCATCCTCCCCACATCAGCATCCATTTGAATGATCTTTCAAAGTGTAAATCAGATTATATCACTCCTCTGTTTCAATGTCCCAAGCGACTCACACTGTCCTGAGAATAAAAATCGAACTAACTGAGGCTCTGACAAATTTGTAGAGCCAGGAATATTCTATCAATATATAAAATTTGTGGGAATGTAGTATTTATTGTTAGAAAATGGTACTTTTTTGGACCTAACCTACAATAGTTATTATATAACCTATTTCTGATAGTACAAAATAAAGAATCTCGTATGATGATTACATAATGTTACTTTTTGTTTGTTATATTTTAAACAAATTCAGCAGTCTGATTTTATTGGAGATGCAAATGAGGAATTTATTTTAAATTGTGTAATCTAGAAAATGTCAACAGGGTCATGGGAAAAATTTCTAACGTCAGCCAAGAAGATATCTGTTTTTAATAAAAATAAGTTCTTCATATGGGAGATAAATTGTTGGAATGGAAATCATCTAAATCTTAAAAGTAAATTATAATCCATCATTTGTTATCATTGTTGTTTTTGAAGTAGTCTCAAATTAGAGCCTGTCATTTCAAGTATTGGCTGAAATTTCAACCATGTGACTTCCACTAAAGGCAATTAGTTGAATTAATATTTCCCAAAATAATGCCTTGGAAATTATGTCGTCTGACCTTCAAGGTCAGAAGTTGAGAAGCTGATAATATCTTTTTTACTTTATTTCTTTGTTGAAGCAAGAATCCTAGTCAAGGGGTTAGTTTTTCTTCAAAGATGGGAGGTAATCATTTGAAGGAAAGAATGAGAGAAATATAATTACTAACCTCATGATTAGTTTTTTCCCCATGCGCCTTCCTCTTTCATATACCTATCTAAATCTAAAAAAGCAAAGTTACCATGGGAAGGTACAGGCAAAGAAAGAGAGAAAAAGCAGGTTCTGAAGTACAGAGCCTTCAGCATTTAACACATTTCAGTTAACACCTATGTGTAAGAATGGTTTCTCCTTATATGGTACATTCAGAGTATACATTTCTCTTATCCTGACATTCTGTTTATTAGTCTGACCATCTTAGTCATTGTACCTTTTTGTAACAATCTCCTGATATGTAATCACTCAATGATAACAACTTTAAATCATCTTTAAAGTAGGAACAAACAACTAACACCTGTCATAGAGAATGGCCGTGAGGGCCAAATGAAAAGATGTAGGTAAAGGCATTTTGTAAACTATCCATTTGGGAAAACATTATTGCACTATGTCCTTATCAAGGGCTGATTCTTCAAAGATGCTTTGAAATAATAATCAAGCAGCCAATATATGTACTATGTATTACTTGTATGATGATTTTATTTATTTTGACTATTTGCCCCCAAAGTCCAGTTGACTTATTCTTTTAAATGCAATTATCTGAAAGGCAGAATGAAAAATGTAGTTTGGACACTAAGTTCCAAAGCAAAGCACCTCTGATGATATGGAGACATAGTGTTCGCTTCATGGTAACAGTCCTCGGCTGCCGTGTGCCTACAACGGATGGCAGGATGCCCGAAACTCTTCACATAATGTGTAGTTGATAGAAGTAGCTTTCTTTCACTTATTTCTCATCCGTATGCATTCCAATGAGAGACAGTTAATGAATATATTGTGACTTAAGAAGATAACAAATATATCACTTGAGAACTGGAGAGAAATTCGAGATCATCTGATCAGCGATTATAAAATGTTAAAAGTCGAGAGATTATATTCAGGTCCAAACCTTCCATTCTCAACCTGAGAAATATAAAAAGGACAATCGTTTTTAAGTGATTCGCTGCCAGACGCACGGCACGTAAATGGCAGAGCAGTGACGAGGTATAGATCCTTTGGCATCCACTGTGTCTTTTTGCTTTACTGCTGCACAAGGTTCTGTTTGTGTTGGGGAGTTCTGATGGAAAATGGAAATGGGAATTACTGGTACAATTGCAATATCATTGATGCAAGACTTGGCCTCAGATGGACCCACTTGCATAATTTCTCTAGACCATTGCCCTAAATCTGTCAGGAATCACAAAGTAATTCCATACTTACAACATTTATATGTGTGTGTGTGTGTGTGTGTGTGTGTGTGTGTGTGTGTATACATATACATATACATATACATATACATATACATATACATATACATATACATATACATATACATATACATATATATATATGAGATACCAAACAGAGTCTAGATAAATAACTACAAACATCTAGAAAACTTGTGTGTCTACATTTATACTCCTACAATATATCTCAAATATATGTCCTAAATATATCTGTACCTAACTATGTGTAGGTAAACACACACACACACACACACACACACACATGCATGCACATACCAGATTACAAAGAAAGTCACGATTCTAACACTTTACCCTTTCACCCTTGATATTGCAAAATTTCGAATGCTTTGCATATGTGCTTTATTTTCAAGGGAAAGATTTAGAGATTTCATCAGATTTTCACCTTCACTTGAGTGTGTATGCAGAGATTTAGATTCTAGGTATCTATACAGCCCAAACATGGTAGTTTAATATTAGTAGTTTAATATCAGTAGTGCTGTTTATAAATGACGTCATAGGCACATACACTGAAGACTTAAAAAAAAAATACAGGGATATTTAGCATCGTCCTTGGTTCCAGACAATAAGACTCTGCTAATATGAGGTCACATTACATTAAGGCTCTGTCTTTGCAAAATTCTGCACAATAACATATTTATTATTTCAACCAGTAGTTACTGAGCATCTTATCGTTAATCATTATTTTAAATAAGGGGAGCCAATCTAAGGAATTTAAAGACCATGACGGCTGGCTGGCAAGTCGTAAGTGAAGGCGGATCGGTTCACAATGAGGTCAGAGAATGAGGCATGGGTTGAATTAGGCGTGATGTGATGAGAAACTTGGATTTTATTTGATTGGTACTGAAGGGCTTTCAGAAAGGGGATTATTAGATCTGGTATACAGTTTTAAGAGATGACTTGGCTCCTATGGCAAATACATTTTATTTCAGCAAATGTGGAAACAGAGAAAATATTTAGAAAGCAAACATAACACTTTAGGAGATAGATGCTATGGGTTGGATTAGATGACTAAAAGAGGAGACGGAGTGACAGTATTTGGATGTATCAGGTCTATTTTTCAAGTAGAATAAACAGAACTTGCTGATCACTTAAAGATTCCAGCTTAACTGGAATAACAGGGTATTAATAGCATTTTTACTCGGCTTATGTAAAAAGCCATGAGGATCACAGATTTTAGCTCTGGAATTAGAGAAGGCAAGTCGTTCAGCAAATTCTGCACAAGGTAACATAAATTCAAATTAGATTTGCGGTCCTCCAGCAATTACATAAAAAGAGAACTTTTCCCATTATTTTATTAATCTCCGAGGGTCCCTGAAAGCCTTTCAGGGGATCCACAAAGAAAAAATGATGTCCATTGTAATACTAAGATTTGATTAAGACCAGATCTAGAGCGGGGAGGGCAGGGATGGAGAGGAGGGGAAAGCAAAATTGACAGGAATCAAAGATCGAGCAGACAGAAAATGTTTAAAAGCAGAAGAAATTATAAAAGTAAATTTGGGTATTCCATTTTTCCAGCAGTGAAATAATGAAAGAATGCATTGTGTTGGGTTCCTATTGAAGAAGCATCAAGTAATTAAATAGATGATGTGTGCAACTGGCCAGCGAGAGAGAATCCATTTTGCTGAAATAAATTTTCTAATATTAGCGCCTTATCAAAATGGGGGCATCTCTGAGGAAAGCTGCGACAATGGGGTCTACATATCTCATCTCTGAAGATCTAATCTAGAGGGATAAATACTTGACATATTGATTTGGCTCAAAAAATTGATGTTTTCGGAGATACCTTGGCAGCTGCTTCATTGCACTTAATTCCTGGCCTGGAGAGGAGAGTCCTATTTGTTGATTAAAGGAAGACTGATATGTTTTGCAAGAGCCCAAACCGACCTTCTGTTGTATGAATAAAGGAGCCTGCCTTGTCGGGGTTATGTCAGCTCCACCCAGGATGGAGTGGAGAGATGCCGGAAATCAGAGCCAACAATTTTTTTTTCTAGAATCCTGAAATGTACTTGATAGCGCTCCCTGTCTGGGTGAATTCTGCTCATGGTTAAAACTGAAGTTAGGTGTGAGCTTTCATAGGAAGTCTTCCTTAGTCAGAACCTGTCCCTGACTTGGATTAGGCACCCTCGTTTTGTACTTTGTAGTACAGCGAATTACAGCGAGCTGCTTGCTTACGTGTCTTCATCTCTAGATGGTCAGGAGCAAGGAATATCTGGTCTAATAGCATCAGCAAACGCCTACTGCGTGGTTGACCTCCAAGCCCATGCCCTACCCTTGGCAGCCTGACTTCCCCTTACTCTTCTCCTGTTTCCCCCACTAGTACCTGTCACCTTCTAACCTCACACATCCTTTACTTATGTCGTATGTTGATTATGGTCTATTTCCCCCACATCAGAAATGTAAGTTTCTCAAAGACAAGAATTCCTGTCTGCTTTGTTCCACAGAACTCAGCGCTTGGTACATACAGTTGCTCAGTAAGTATTTGTCACTTGTTGGATGATTAGAAAATTGTTTAACTGTATGTAGGTTAAGATCCTGATAAAAAGAGCTACCATACCACTTTAAAAGACATTTACTAAATAAATGAGACATCGTATTCCTGTATCATACAACACAGAATGACAATTTTGACCCTGAATGTTTAATAAAGATATCTGTGCTAAATTTTTAAAATTCTACTAGAATCCATGTGCACCACAACAGTGACCATTTTAATGGATTCCCATTACATGGGAGAACCCACATGAGTGTTTTAACTTGAGAAGTCCACACCTCCTGTCATATCATCTGTCATCTACAGTACCTCTGGCGTACACTTTTTGAACTCTTTCCTCTATTTTCATGGATATGGGTCTATCTGAGTAGAAACATTTTGGCCACTTGGAAAAATGACCACCACCTAGTCAGATGACAAGACGCTCTTACGTTAGGGATTAGATGTTACTAACGTTATGGGCACTCCCTCTTTCTTGAATATTCCCTTCTATGTAGATTTTTTAAACTCTACCCTGCTGATCTCTCTTTACAAGACTGGCCACCCTTCCCATCCCCCAGCAAGTCTCACTTCTCTGCATGTCGCCTCACATTCTGCGCTAGCGCCTCTTCTTTCACTCTGTCTGCTTTTACAGAGCAGTCTCGCAACTTCCAAGACCTCAGCTCTGCCCACACACCGGGTCTTTGGTTTCCCCAACTGCCTGCTGCACATGTCCTCTTGTGTTTAGCATAAGAACCACACACTTCAGATACCAGCTTTCCCTGAAAACCCATTCCTTTCCATTAGTGAATGGCATTGGACATCCAGATACTTAAGCCACGTTTTATTCCCTCTCACCCCAAACTCAACCCATCACTGAGGCTGATCAACTCCATCTCCTAAATAAGTCTCTATTTGTTCACATCTCTCCATCCTCACCTCCCGGAACGGCATCATCTCACCCTAAGATCACTGCTTATAATTGCCCCTTTCTGCTGATTCGCTCTCTTAATGTTACCGTTCTCAAACACAGATACGGCCCATATGCACATGGATATGCTTATGGTACAGTAGGGAATACAGACTAAAACAATCATTATATATATATATAAAGTTACATAAACTGCGATAACTCCCAGAGATTAAAATGCTGCACACCATGAATGCATCCAACCGGAGAATTAACTAAATCCAGGAAGGTCCGCTTAGGCTCTGATGGGTGGTGAGGCAGGCGCCAGGATGGGGTGCCGGGCAGAGAGAAAAGGCTGTGGGGGGCAGAAACACTGTTCCCCCAAGAAACCGAAAGGCAGCGAGGGCGTTTGGGGTCCAGACAAAGATGGGAAGAAGGACCTGAGATGAAGAGGCACAGGTGGCAGGAGCCATGTTGTAGGTTTAAAGGTCTCCAGTCTGGTAATAATGGGGCGCCCTGCGTGCTTAACTAAGGCAAGTAAATGCATTATGGGCAGACAGGATTGAGTGTGTAAAATCATTTCTAAAAAATTAAGCAATGCATTTATTTTCATATTTTTCCATTCTTGGATTGTATTGTTTATTTCTCAACTATATTCATCCAATCTAACCCTAGTGGAACCAGACCAAAGCATGTGGAAAAAGTCCTTCATGTAAACATTTATTGAACAAATATGTTAACAAATATAGATCCTAGGTCCATAAGAAGCACAGGCACTCAGGATAAAAGAGTGACCAAAATGGACAGAGCTCACATCTAAAAGGCAAAAAGAGGGAAATTCCTGTGAACTCGTGAACTCTTAGTGACAAGTACATGTGACTGAAGCCGACCAACCAGCCAGATGCTCCTATCTGCCGAGAATGAGGAACCTGGACATAGTACCTGGACTGACTTAATTTCACTTGTTTTGGAAACAAATTGGTTTGACCACAGTTTGATTCAGGCATTTTTGAACCACTGGGGGTGGGGGGAGGTTATCAAGTGGTAAGCCATTCGATCAGCGAACTAATCCAATACATCACCTTCGTCTTAAAATGTGACGCTAATATTAGTGGATATTGGTCCGACCAAGCCCTGTACTACCTCCGTGCGGTTACTGGAGATAGGAGAGATGCACCACTTCCTGCTTCCCTCCAATACAAGCTGAATTTTGAGCCATTTGTATTTGCGCTAAAGTAAAAAGACAAATCGTCTCTAAGAGTAGAATCCTTGTTTACACTGAAACAGTGACAAAACCTTGAGGATATAAATGTGAAAGATGAATTTAAAAAAAGGAAAAGATGAACCTCAAGCCTTAGTGGGTAACAGAGAGTAACTTGACACGCAGAAGGAAGTAAAACGTGCTTTCATCTTAAACATTAATAATTTTGAAAATTCCATCTTGTCACTATTGCATAAATATATTCTTGGGCCACAAATCACCTTGACTGACTGTTGTTTTTCATAATACTAACAGTACTTCCTCTACTATTAACAGTCATAGCATTTCTCATTTATCAAATGCTTACTATACATTAGGAGATTTAGATGTCATTTTTAATCCTTATAACAACCTTAGCAAAGCGGACGTCACAACAGCTGTTTTTCAGTTGAAGTCACCACAGAGATACAAGAGACGGGCTGGAATTTAAACACAGAACTACGTAATTTTCAAAATGGTGCTTTTTGTGCTTTCAAAAAAGAACCGAGTCTGAGTGCCGAGGGCGTTGTTGGAACGGAAGCAGACGTTTCACACGGTGTTTTCACTGCAGGTAAGGCCGCTTTCCACACGTGCTCATCCGGGCGCCTAGTTAGCCCGTGTGACATTGCAAAAATGGCCCCGATTCCTCGCCTCCCCCGACATCCAGACCCTTCCCCGTATTCTTCTGCAGTGCTCTGGGCAGGCGAGGTGCTTCCTGCTCCTTGACGCTCAACCGTGAGTCTGGTGCAAGCCGAGACTGACCTACTGCTGGCTTGCTCTCCGGCTTTGCTTACTCTTGTGCCTAACTGTCACCATGGGAAGAAGCCCAGCTTGTCTGCTGGAGGATGAAACACACACACAGAGCAGTGCTGAGCCACCGCTCAGCCAGCCAGCCTCCAGGGACGCGAGCGAGCCCGGTCAAGGCCAGCGAGCTGCCCAGCTGACAACCAACAGACCCAAGACACGTGAGCGATCAGTTCAGCGCTGTGTGTCCTTGAGGTTTCGTGGTTGTTCTGAATGCAGCGTTATTGTAGCAATCGATAACTAAAACCACTGCAGTCGACTTGTGCATGTCGAGAACCTCACGAACGAGCACCCCACGGCACCGCTTACGCTTCAGCTCTTTCTACACGCGATTTCCTTCAAGATGCGTCTCCCAGAATCACAGCTTCGTGTCCCCGGTGCAAACGTCCCTGAGCTCCAGACTTGGACGTTGAACCACCAACACGCTGCCTTTGGATCTCTCATCCGACAGCTCTAACTTAGCATGTTGCAGTCGGAACTCCTGTCCCCTCCACCCCGCCACCTCCCCACAAAACCACTCTTCCTCAGCTTTACGCGTTTCAGTAAATGACACCGTTATCAACCTATTAACTCAGGACAGCTCTGTACCAGTCACTTCTTACCCTTTTGTTCACAACCTGTGTTCAAAACAACAGTAAGTGCCGTTGGCTCTGTCTTTTCGGATCCATCCGAAATTCAACCCACTTCTGTGCTACCTTCTCTCCCTAAATGATGCTCGTATGTCCTAGCTGGTCCCCAAGCCTCTCCTCTTACCTTTGTTCAATGAATGGTCCTCACCACAAGTAGATCGATCTTTCTAAACTGTGAATTAGATAGCTGCACTGCTCAAAATAAACCCAGTGTCCTCAGTGTGGCCTGGGAGACACTACGCAATTTCTTCCCCAGTCCCCATCCACATTTTCATCTTCACTTGCTAGACCTGCCTGCTTGGTAACCGGGGGCTAGGATGCTGGCGCGCTTGCTGCGGTCAAGGGCATGCAGATCGAGCTTGTTCCCACGTCAGGAGACTTGGGTTTGCAGTTCCCTTTTCCTAGAAAGAACTGCATTCATATATTTGCCGGACTCATGCCCTTACTTCCATCACGTCTCCGCTCAAATGCCTCTTCTGCAGAGAAGTGTCCCCTGATGACCTTGATTAAAATTACGACCCCTACCACATACACGCCTCCTCTATTACTTTCGAACTCATTGCTTGGTTTGGTATATATGTCAGAAAATTTGTCTTGTTCACAGATGTAACTCCAAGCCCCCAACTAGTGTGCCTCTCGATATAGTCATTCAGTAAACTGAATAGAATGAACGAGTTAAGTATTATGGTAGCTGCTACTGTCCTTTTCATAACCAATGCTCCTGTTCGAGAAAAATCTGTGTCTTGGTCCCTTGTGGTGGCTAGCCTACCTCTCTTCTACCGCAAGAGTTAGAACTAATCTAAGGAACAAATTAAAACCTGAAAATAAAAGAAAAAGTGAACTCTAATGGCCTCCAATTTAACTGAACCTCTGTTTTAGGGGCTTTAGAGATTAGAGTCAGCTCTTACAGGGTGCGAACCCACATACAATGGGAGTCGAAAATTGAAGGCTGTGGTTTGAAGGTTTCCATGGGAACAACACGATTCTGTGTTCTGTTTAGAAGCTTAAAATATGTAGTGGCAAGAAGTACTGCTGTAGTGTACCATGTGAGGATGATTCAGAAGAAGGAAGCTTAGAAAAATTAACGATCAGAGAAGAATGCGGACGAGTAAATCAACAACACGGTATTAAAAACAGAGGAAATATAATTGGCCACATATGGTCACACTAAAATAAGGCGAGTCACTGTGCTGTTGAAGCCAGTTACACATTTACATCCGCACCATGATGTCTCAACAAAGGGAGTCACTGATACCCCAGAGGCCTCGCAGAAATGAAATCCTTCCTTTCTTAATATTTGTCATGACATCGAATTAGCTGTTAAGAAAGTGGCTTAACAGTGAGAACAAGCACCTAAAATAAAACCATCCACATTTACTTGAAAGTGAAGTGCGATTTAGAAATAGTAGACTCCAGACTATAGAGGTTTAGAGGCCAGGTGATAATTCAGACGAAATAAAATCGCTGCGTATTTGAACTTCGCTTAACTGCCTCATCTTCTGAGGATCTCAAAACAGAAGACAGCTTACTCATTTCACAGGTCACCATGTGATTTGAAAAAGAAAATGATTACATATATATGTATATATACGTATATATACACACATAATAAACACACAACAGATCTTAGTAATAATTTTATGTTTTCTGTAAGTTACTGCAATTTTGAAGACTTCTGGTGAGGCTCTAAAATGATTCAAAGAGCCATAAAAATGCTGTTATAAAGCTTTTGTTTAACTGAAATGTTTCCTGGCCCACAAAAGTTTTAAACCTTTTCTGAGACTCACCAATATTTCAGAAACAAAGTATTATTGATAGTAAAAAATAAAAGATCTTTTTAAAAAAATTATTTGATGTTTGACTTATTCAAAAAATAAATCTTTCTATCTTCCTTGGGGTGAAGAAATTGATGCCCGTTTGCATGGCTGGGTTAAATAAAAATAGCTGATAGTCACTGAATGCTACCCATCAGCACACCCTACTTTTTTCTATGCATCTGCTTCATTCTCTTTTTGAATTCTTTTTTGGTTCATTCAGGGCAACGTGATAAACAATAACAACCACTTGCTCCTGAGTTTTGCAGGCTGTGGTATAGTTACTCATGGATGTTGAAGTGACCAGGTCTTAGGCAAGGCCCCAAGTCTTGAAGAAGGGGTGGGAGGGATGCTGCAGGCTTAATATCAAACTCTGAAACTGCTACTTTGTCTACGAAATGCAGGAAGATAACTGGAGGAAAAGGGTTGGCTCTACCTGCAGATTATCCAGGTTCTGACCAGTTCTTGCCGCCTTCACAGCCACCCCTAGCAGGATGAGAGCAACAGCCTCCTGACTAACTCGTCTCCGTACGCCTGCAAGCACCCTTCCATGCCCGTTCGCAGCCAGCGGTTAGATGTTGGATTAAGTCACACCTCTTCTCTGAACCCTCCACCGGCTTCCCAACTTTCTCTGCTTAAAAGCCGAGTTCCTACAGCTGCCTACGAAGTCCTAGGGGATCGCCCCCAGCTACGGTCACCATCTCTCCTCTCCCCCGCCCCCTCCTGGATTCTGGTCCTCCTGCTTCATCTTTTTCTACTCCCCTCTTTTTCTCACGACTGTTCCAGCCACTCTTCCCCTTTGCTGTTTCTCAGACTTGGCGAACACACCCGCCTTTCGGGGTGTTTGCCCTGCTGTGCCCTTTACCTGTGCCTCTGCTCCCTCCCAGAGCCCCTAGGCTGCTGCCCACAGCTCCTTAGGTATGTGGTCCGATGGCACCTTCACAATGAGGCTTTCTCTACCCATTCTGCTTTCGAACACTTCAACGCCTCTGTGATAGGTGACTTTTCAGGTGGTTCCCCCCACCCCCACCCCTTGGTGTTCACAATCTGTATGCTCCCTTCCACTTTCACTTGCTTCTAACAGACAGACTACGGAAACGATGGCAGGATATGACCGACATGATTGTGCTACGTCATGTGAGACTCCGCGTTGCCAGCTGACCCACTCTAGAATCCCTCTTTCCATTATTTTTTATTAAATTTATTGGGGGTGACACTGGTTAATAAAATTAAATAGGTTTTAAGGATGCAATTCAATAATACGTCTTCTGTATATTACTTTGTGTGTTCGCCACCCAAATCTCCTTCTGTCACCATATATTTAACCCTTTTACTCTTATCTACCTGCCCCACCTTTCCATGACTGACTTTGAAGAATTAAGCTGTCGCGAATGCCACAACACAATAAAATTAATTCTTCTAATAACGTGAGTGAGTTGGGAGCCATTTCTTCGCCACTCGAGCCTCCAGATGAAGCTGCGGCCTTGATGGACACTTGGATTGCAGCTCTGCGAGACGGAAGCGGAGAACCCAACTAAGCCATACCTGTCGCCCTGACTCGCTGCGACTGTAACAAACGCGTGTCGTTTGAAGCCACCAAATCTGTGAAACACAACACTGAAAATGAATACTGCCTCTCTAGCATTCTAGAAGCTCCATATTCCCAAATTCTGTCACATCTTCCTTCTACACTCTCACCTCCTTCTCATACACCATACATTCACTGATTTGTTTATTTCCTGGGTCTCTCCCCCATTCGTGCCAGTTCTGTGAGAACAGAATTTGTAACTGTGTGGTTAGAAGACTACCTGGTACATTGTAAGCACGTAAGAAAAACAGTTTGAATGATGACGTACACTACACTTTGCAAGCTAGATGATTGTTCGAATTGAATTCACAATCAATTCAGACACACACAAACATGCAACTCCACACATAACACCTAGGTATATTCTGCCTAAAGACTTTATTTTATTTTATACTAAAGGCATGATCGAAATGAGTTTTTCTCTCTTGATAGTTTTCACAACATATAGAAGCAGCTTCCATCTCTGCTTAAAATATAACCCATTTAAACTACAGCAGGAATCATAAGGCAGGTACTGGTGATGAGAACTATTACACACAGGCTGGCTTATGGCACAAATTTGTGGGATCTCATTCTTTAGAGCATGTTAAAATTGGGGCTAAGTACAGGTTCACTGTTCTGGGACAATGTGTTCATGGCTCTGCTGGAAGCCACAATTATTAAGATGCTGCAAAGTTCATTCCAACTCTATGATGTCATGACGGAGGACTGAGTGAAAGAAACATGTAACTGTTCTTTATCAAAATGACAGGAGAACACTTCTGCTTTCATTTGAGAAATACTGCTAGCCTCATCATAGAGCTCTCTGTTTTTATTTCCCCCATAGAAGACAAATGCTACATCAGAGATATTCATAAATATTAATGTCCCCAAATCAAGAAGTGCCCCTAGTTTTACGTTTTCTCTCAAAATGCTATTTAGCCCATTTTATCATTAGATACCGTGTTGCATTATCTGCTGAAGTTTTACTATTGTTGTTGTTTTAATCAAATAAGTTTTACTATTGTTGTTGTTTTAATCGAATAAGAGACCATCAGAGAGTGGAAGGAGCTTGACAGAAAAAATAAATGGATATTTTACATGTTTTTTCCTGTTATCGATGCATGTTTATTTGTTTGCTGATTCAACAAAACATTTATTGAACAAAGTCCATGCAGTAGTCGATGTGTTAGTAGACAGCCAAAGACAGAGTCAATCCTACTCTGAGAAATCTTTGTGGAAAAAGAGGCAAAGAAGCGACAGATGCCTGGGAGATATGGTGGAGGGACTGTTCTCTGCTGGGAAGGCCGCCATGGGTGCCGACGGATCTCAACGACACAGAGACTGTCGCTTCAGTTCTTCTCCCTGGGAGGCCGTGTATTGTTATAAGGTTTGTAAAAGGTGGGCATCAGGACTGAGATGTGACGGACAAACTTTGTCACCTCCAGGCCCATCCCCCTCCCCTAACAATGTTGGCTGGTGAAGGACCGGACATGAAACCCAATTAGGGCCATGCACACAAAGCCCAGGACTGTTTCCGAAATTATGAGCCAGAAAGTCTTCATCTCTGCTAAACTTGTTCAATAAGCAAGGCAAACACCAAAAGCTGTCTCTAGGGAGAGGACGCCTATCCGAGAATGAAGCCAGTGGAGAGGAAAGAATAACGAAGCGATGGACGGAGATGTCACATTTGGATGACGTCATTCAGAGCTCTTGGGCTCAGGCTTGCCCGCAGTGGCTTCTGTACCCCCGAAGCATCCACAGGTCCTTTCCCTCCATTAATATTTAAGCCCATTGAACCTGGGTTTCTCAAATAGCCCTTGACCTCGCGTTCCCTCTTTCCTGTCCCTCGTGGCAGGTTCTATACCTCTTTCTTCAAATAGACTTTGAATTCCTGTTAGGCAGAAGGAGCGTAATAGTCACCTCTATCCCATCAGTGTTTATTAAAGTTTCTGCCTAACTAAAGAAATTCAGTAATTGTGAGAAAAAATAAAACCAATAGAAGGAGATGAGGAAAGAGAGACGTGATTGCCATAAAGCCCGAATCTTAGAAGGAGTATCATCTCTTCCCTTTTATTCTCTTTTCCTATTAAAGGAAGCAAGAGAGAGGCCAGAACTGCCCTTTGGACCTTCCTGCTGCTCATGCTGCCCTGAGGCTGACGACGTGCCATGGGTTTGATTGACAGGGCTAATCTCGTATGCTCCGTCTTATTGTCAGGACATGTGCTGGATGATGCATCCTCCATTTTTTTTTTTAATTCAGAAAATATGACCATTGTACTTACTCTAGGAGAGAGAATTATGTTTACCAAGTAATAAAGCTTAGCTGTCAGCAGAGCCTACAAGCCCATGCATTTCGGGAGGTGGTGAAATCCCTCCTGTATTGACCCCAAAGTGCAGGATTCCTGTGAGCAGTGACAGGCGAGCTGAAACCACTAGAGCGTGCAGAAGCAGCCAGAAAAATTACTTAAAAGTGTGCTACGGAAGCTGGAGTAAAATGTAGCTAATGGAGGAAAAAACGCTTACTTTCAAATACGATTTCTGAAAGAGGCTAAATTAAAATGTCAGATGCAATCACAGAGACAAACTTCTCCTCGGCTAAAAAAAATGCATAGCAACCATTCTGGTTATTAGCTAAGATATTCTCTTTTTTATCAATCCCGATATTGATCTGCTAAAACAGACGCCAAAGGCAGTCGAATCATCCTTTAGATGTATCTTCAGTTCTCTGCAAGATGAGAATTTCTACAGGAAGGAATAGTTGTTCTTCTACAATCAGCTGTTCATTGTGTTAGTGTTTTCATTTGTAAATACTAACATAGCGGTTATATTGACTATTAAAGCTCACAATTGAAAAAACGGGGAAGCATTTGAGATCTTGCTCTCTGGCATAACGTTGTCAATTTGACTCAATAAACTCATAAAAATTCAAAAAAAAAATGAATTACGCAGGTTAGAGAAATTGAATTTGAGGAATTAGCTGATAGGTTTTTCATATGCTCTCTAGTCAATCATTAATTAGAAATGTTACAGGAAATAGAAATTGCAGCGTGGTTAATGGTTAGATGATTGGACCCTGGGGCTGGACAGCTTGTTTGAAAACACAACTTGACCACTGAGGACCCTGGACACGTCATGAAACTACTCGGAGCCTCAGTTTTCCCGGCTTTAAGATAAATGGGAAAATCAAAGCACCTAATTATTAGGGTCATGGGGAAGGTTAAATAAGTTAATGCATGAAAAATTCCTGGAATATTGCCTAGCAGTAAATAAGTGCTACATTGTTGTAAGTTGGTGTTCTTGTGTTCTCTGATATATCCACATTGATACATCTGCATATAAAAAGGCGCGCGCGCGCGCACACACACACACACACACACATATATACACAGATATGTGTACATATTCTATAGACGTAGTATGTATATGCATGTATATGTATGTGTGTGTATGATAAAACCTGTGTTATTTTGAAAACATAGGTTAGAAACCTTCCATAACTCTCCTTGGAACAGCAAGACCCAGTGGCAAAACACAAACCTGCCCAAAGGATGAGCTAGTCCAACTCGTTCAGCCTTCCTCATTATTCAAGCCTCCCTAAAGGAGCCTGAAAACCCATAGATGGTGACCTTCCTGTGGCCTTATTAGACATAACTGACAGCCACACGTCGATGGTTGAAGGGTGTGAGCTCTGACAGACACGCAACCTTGAATGAGTCATTTATCTGCCTGTGCTTCCGTTTTCTCATCTATAAAATGGAGATAAGTAAGAATTCCTTCTCATAGGATTATTGCAAGAACTGAATGAGTTAACTCAAATAAGGAACTTAGATCACTTGATGCATAAAAGCACGAAGCAAGTCATTATTTTAAATAAGTACTTGTTAACTTATCACAATATGCAGCTTTCCGCTTATCATTAATCTGCATACTGGATGACTGATAATACCACCTGTCAGTAAATCTGCAATATTAGCAAAACCTTATCATATACAGCCTCCCATATTCTTAAAAATAGGGTGACATTTAAGCAATTTCCAATTCGTAGTGCATGTTAAGAAAAAAAAAGTAGCGAGTGTCCAACTAGCCTAAGTGGCTCTTAATTCTATTTTCACAGCAAATGGCTTTTACATAAGCCACTAAATGCCATTTGCTGGTGAAGTCCTCCATCAGCAGTGAAGCCATACCTATGTGCTTCATGGGCAAATTAAAATCACCTTATTGAAATTGTACAGTGTCAGGTAGCAGAGAGGTAAACAAGAACAGTTACCAATGGATAAAATAAAATCTGTAAGAAAACTAATGGAGCCAAAAAGCCAATTCGGTAGACTTCTTTTCTTCTCCCTCCCTGCCCCTTCCCCAGTACCCCAATGGGAGGTTTATGCTAGTCTAAGAAATGCACAAATGATTAACATTTTGCTACAGCTTCTAGTTGCCATGGATTTTTTTTTTTCTTGATGATACAACAAAGCATGGGAAATATATTGATTTGTCTTACAGAACAGGAAGGCTTTTGCTAAAGCTAAAGCCAGTCTCTCTTTATGAGGGGGAAAAAATTGAATCAGAGTGATGATTTAGGTCAGTAAAAAATAAACTGTCAGGAATGACATAGGTGCTTAAAGAGTGTTGACACCTCACATGAGGAAGCGAAGGGATCTAAATCGAGTATTAACCTTACTTAGTTCTTTAGGTCCTGGTTTATGATTAGTTTATCCCTAAGTAGATTCTCTAGGGTCAGGGAGATGTGGGTGTTTGAAAATGATATTTAAACTAAGTGCTGATTATATTCACCATAAATTAGCAAGATACAATGAGAAAACTTTTGAGTATGCTTTTTGATATATTTGAAACAGCAGCTGAATGTTTTGTTGTAACAGAAAATCATGTTCATTCCTAAAAAGAAATATCATCCCCTGGTCTTCAAGCACTTATGTGTATTTAAAATGGCTGATTTTGCTAAGTAAATTGAAGAGTCCTGCGTTACGTAGTAATTAATAAAAACAGTGAAATGTTTCAGGCCAGCCCACCTGAGTTTATTTTGCGCAATTCTGTTCCCATTACCGTGCCTCACACCTTTGTGGATACTTTATGACAAAACAGGTGAAAAAGTGAATGAGTCTGATGTCACCAAACATTTTTTTTTTAATTTTGTGAGAACATCCAGAATTTTTCTCTGTTAGAAAATGCTGCTAGGATAAGCTATATTCAAAAGACAGGAATACACCTAACATCATTTTTTATAGTCATACTTTGCTAGAGAACATTTTGTGAACACGAGAAAATCATTGCAGGCACGACAAATATTTTAACCGGAACAGAAATTTCTGGAGGCCAGACTGACGGCACCCTTCAGAGAAACCAGGGAGAGCCAGCGTCGCTGGGGAGGGACATTTGTCTCTGACAGGACCTGAGGGCATCATCACGGTGCTGCTCACGGAAACGCCTGATGGAGGACAGCACCCACGGAGAACAAGAGGTCTCAGCGCGGCAAACGGCCCTGACAGCCACTCAGCCTCATGAGTGAGCCTGTTGATCTCCAGCCCTAACATTCACCAATGATTACGCATTCGTTGTAGCCTTTTAGGGTCCTGGAGTCATGGCGAGAATACAGTGACTTCTCTGGCTCGTGGACTCTTATAAGGTTTATAATCTCATAATATCCCAACCTGGCTCGAAGACACGTATCCCCACAGTGATTTTTTTAGGCTCCATGTTACAATGTCTTCTCCAATCTCCTTTCTGGTCTCCCGCCTTTTAACCACCCAAACGACCCACATCCACACACACGGCAGGAAGGGGAGCTTTTGCTCTTTGCTTTCCATGTTCTTCAGTGCCCTCCGACACCCAAAGCCCGTCTCACGTAAAACCAAATCTTAGTCTCCAGCCAGGCCGGACCGCCAGTCTCTGACCGTGCGCTCTGGGGAGTTCAAGTTACTTACACAGTTAGGTTAAGAACTAAGAATAAGGTTTATTTCTTCTCTCTGTGTCTCTATGATGAGGTTATCAAAAATACAATCTTTAAACCTTCGAAATGTCTTACACACTTTCCATGTCCTCCCATCCCCAGCTGGACACGTCTCTTCTCACGTCCATGCCGCCCGTCTGTGCTGATGCCAGGCCAGTCCTCTGGGCACCACAGTCAATATTCCATTTGGCTTCAAGACACAAAAAATTATTTTCTTCCCCATCAAATTCCAAATCCTTTTTCTTGATTTGGAAACCCACTATGATCGCTCCCTACCTTTGACATCACACACACACACACACACACACACACACACGCACACACATGTTCCCCTATTATATGTTCTATTCCATCCTAGACCTCTCTTTACTTCAAACACACAACTTACTTGTATATTTATATCTCCATGTCTTTCTCATTTTGCTTCCTCTATCCTCTTCTCTAAGCTCTCCACTTAAACATGCTCCTCATCCTTCTCCTTCTCTAATACCCAATTCCTTTGCGAAGACTTTTTCTAACTTCTTCAATCCACACCATTCTGTCTCTTTTCTGTAGCTAGTGTTAGTAGCATATAAGTTAGCATTTAATGGTTTTCTGATTATTTGATGTGGATAAACTGTGTGCTCTTCAGTTTGGTTGAGAGATCTAAGACTCATTCATTCAATGCTTGACGCCAAGCACTTTTCAGACATTTAAGGAGTGAACACAACAGCTCCTAAAAGAACAGCTGAGAAGGCACAGACATAGCATGCCACCCTCCACTGGCACACACGCAGTAGGCATTACTAATCGATCTCAGCATTACTAATTGATCCTTTTCTCGCTGAGCTTGAAGACGACTTCAGAATTTCAAACCAGTTATAATCTATCAATTGGATTGAGGAGCAAGTTGAAATCCATTTGGTTAGCCTGACCTATAATCTAAATGAAAATGTGTATGTGTGCACACGTGTGTGAATGTGTGTTTAAAAATCAATTTCTATTTAGTTCTCTAAAGAGGGGGAACAGAGACTTATTTTTGAGTTATATTCCCAATATAATATCAGGAGAATTTCACTAGAGATGTGGGAACCATTTATTAAAACAGAAAAACGTTTTATGTGAATATTTGGGCTTCACAAACATTAGCTACAGCAAGCTATGAGCTTCTCACATAGAGACGACATAACCCCTCACTGATTTATTTCTTCAACCACAGAGACACACACAAGGCAATGTAATTAGCAGCAATATCTTCAGACACAAAGAAAATCCACTCTTATACACTCACACATGTTGACTAAAAATCTTTGAGCAAATTTCCCACAGACCCTGATTCAACAGACCTCATCTACAATGGGGAAACCTAAGTGGATCCTTTCGTCATACACCTGGGCGAGGCTGTCCTTGCGACAGACCCAGAAACAGCATGATGACAAACAGAAGATTCTGCTACAGTCAGTTAATTAGTAAAAGAATTTGCTAGTCCAATTCCCAAGCAGCAACCTCATGAAAACAGTTTGTATGTATCTGTGAGTTTGTATCCGAGAGAAAACAAAGGAAAGCATGAAGGAGAAAAAGGGAACAGAAAAGACAAGACAGATTAGCTGTGTATTAGGAGAAATGAATGACTAGTGACAACATTTTGGAGGCACTCTAGCACACAAATTCAAGGTTATATTTGAGCATGGCTAAAACAATTAGTAGGTGGTTGCAAAGAAAATATAAATGAAAAGAACCGTGGTACAGATATGCCTTTTTCCATAAATATCCTCAATAATTTAAAGGACGGAAGTTCCTTCATAAAAAGGTCAATAAAGATCAAACATATGCTCGGCTAGATTTATTTCTACAAGCTGTTCTGCAGGCTTTGAAGGAAAACCCATTTCCATTCTTCGCAAGCCTTCTGATTGTTCGCTGCCTGCGGTTCTCCGATTCTCAGCTGAGGTGTCATCAACCACCTAGCGTGGATACCGCAAGCACCAAAGTGAACATTCAGCCTTCTTTATCTTTTATTTTTAATGAGACTATCTTATCTTCCAGCTTTTTGGACAATCTCCAATTCGCACTCATCTACAATAACCTGGTCTCCTTCTAGAACTATACGGACAGCAAATTAGTTATACCTTGTATTTTTACAAGAACTATTTACTCATTGCAAGTATATAGAGAAATAAACGATGTTTTTACTTGAATTTATTTTTCTTTCCATCCTGGTATTTTTGTGCTGTGAAAGAGGTTAGCAAAAGGGGAGGAGCCCTAAAAGTCACAACCAGAGGCGATGTTAACATCTTAATCGTTTTCCCTGATCTACTTCGAAGCACTTGGAACGTCACGATGCCATTGCGGTGCCAACCCATCTGCTCCATGAGGCCGAGGGCTTGAAGCCCGTCCTAACAGAAGTACTTCAGTGCTTCTGGGGGTGCCCCGTTCAGTTCTTGGACACCTGTCATTTTTTTCTTTGAGCATCTTCTATAAATGGAAGAAGACACTATAAGCAAAGGGAAGGGAGGATTACAAACCAACAGAAAAGTGAAGGAAATTAATAACATATTTTGAGCCTTCTTGATATTTTGACATTTGGAGATTAAAAAAAAAGTTGGAATTTTTACTTTCCATGGGAAAATGCTAAGCAGCTGAGGTTAAGGTGGCAAGACCAACAGGACCCATGCGGGCTTACCTGTCACATCTCAGGAATTCAAGGCTGAGGGGGAAAGGTGGCAGACCTCTGCATTCCACCTGTGAGAGAGTTTGACTCAACAGAGGAAAGTGTGTTTCTAAAGAGCATTTACTAAGTAAATGTTTAATCCAAAATACATAAGGAACTCGTACAACTCAATAACAAAAAAAAACCAAACAATCCAATTAAAAAATGGGCAGAAAACATGAACAGATATCCCTCCAAAGAGGAAATACAGATGGCCAATCGACATATGAAAAGATGCTCAAGACCACCAGTCATCAGAGAAGTGCAAGTCAAAATCACAATGAGATATCACCTCCCGCCTGTCAGAATGGCTATCATCAATAAATCAGAGAACAAGTGTTGGCGAGGATGTGGAGAAAAGTGAACCCTCATACATTGTTGGTGGGATTGCAAATTGGTACAGCCACTATGAAAAGCAGTCTGGAGGTCTCTCAAAAAATTAAAAATGGACATACCTTTTAACCCAGCAATTGCACTTCTGGGTATTTATCCAAAGAAAACCATAACAATGATCTGTAAAGATCTACGTGCCTCTATGATCATGGCAGCACAATTTGCAATAGCCAAGATATGGAAGCAACTTAAATGCCATCAACAGATGACTGGATAAAGAAGTTATGATTCATATATATAATGGATATTACTCAGCCATGAGAAAAAACGAAATCCTACCATTTGCAATGACATGGATGGACTTAGAGGTTACTATGATGAGTAAATAAGCCAGGCAGAGAAAGATAAATACTATATGATTTCATGTATATGCAGAATCTAAGGAACAAAATGAACAAACGAATCAAAACCAGACTCACAAATATAGAGGACAATCTAGTGATGGCCAGAGGGGTGGGGGGCTGGGAGAATGGGGTGAAGGGTTAAAGAAGTACAAATTAGTAGTTGATAGTAGTTTATGCTGGAGGCATAAAAAAATAATAATAATAAAAATAAATAAAAATAAAAAATAAAATCTAAAGTTTCTTATTAATATGGTAATGACTTCTGTTACCTTTTAAAAGTTAATTTATATTTTTAAAATATAGCCTTCAAGGAACAGCGAATCTTCAGATAATATGACTCCAGAAAAGGGTATGTATTTGTGTAGGAATCTTATTTTCACAAACTATACGTTCACTCAAATACAGACAAAAACAGTGCCCAGTCATGTAGACGACTTAGTCCCAACCACGTGGTGAAACTAGGATCCCACAGCGGTGTCCGAAGACTGTTAAATACCGCTGAGTGTCTCTCGATGCCCAGTATCTGGACATGAGTATCCAAACAGAAAATATGAAAGCTGAACAAAAACAATGACATGCAACAATAATAAACTTGTAGCACCAACTCAAGCATGTGTGCAACATCATATTTCTTCGTTTTTAATAAAAACATTAAATCTGCCTCTAAACCAGAAAAATCATCATCAGGCGTTACGGCCCTCCAGGCACCCTGGCCCCTTTCACCCTGAGCAGGGCAGAACATGTAGGAAAGCCTCTCCCCTGGCTGATCACTACTGGAATATGCTGTTCCAGCCCATGGAGCTCTGGGCCAAATTAGTTTCATGCTGTATTTGGCCCTTTTCCTGAAGGTGTGGATCCCATCTCAGAACCAGAAGAGGTTTCGTGATATATACCATTTGCAAAACACTACGATCTTGTGTAAATCATTTCCACTCACGTACACCCCCCTGGCATGACCTTACACACGTTTCAAAACACAGGTGAATCTAGCTAAGTCGGAAAGGTCAATGAGAATAAGAACATTTCTGTCTGCAGGTGTTCTTGGATGCCATCCTTGTCAAAATCTTGCTGTCACCCTGTGTGTAGCCACAGAGCAGGAACAGATAAACACGCCTTGTGGAAATGGCCATCTCCATCCACCTACCCGCCTGTAGGAAATCTCTCCCTACCCTTTGCTGTTCTCAAAGATACTCCCTCTCTCCGCATTTCTCTGTCTATCTCGGGAGCCCAGTAGACACTTGGTGAACATGAGTTTTTAGTCTTCATAAAACACAGACGATAAGAGTTCTGCCAATGTGCTCTGTGAAGGAAAACTGTGAGAAGTATAACTACAAATTAAAATTTAGTACACGAACCTTCACCAACACATGAAGCGCTCTCTTTCACCATCGACCAGGTGGATATTCTATCAACTTCGAATGACTTACTATTCTTTTTTTAGGACTAAAAACTACCTCAAGCCCTTGGCAGTGATTCGAAAGAGATGTCATCTTTCTTAACTGGCACTAGCACCCTTAGGCCCTCATAAGAGGCCCCGGACCCCTGCTTCATCACAAATACACGATTAAATTATTACAGAATACCAAGTCGTGTCACTTGGACCTGATGCTCAGGGCTGCCGTAGTTTGGCCCCGGGCCCTAAAACCTCTGCCTTGACTCACACCCTCCAGGCTCAGAGTGCGCTCCTCCATCTCGGGCCTGGTATTCTTGAACAAAATGTGCCTCTGTGTGAACATTGTGAATGCTGGAAATAGACACAGAAAGGATTTGAATATTACAAGGTCTTAGGAAAGAGGAAAATCCTTGTCAAATTCCTCCTCTCACAGGGCATCAACCTAATACATTATTTCACAACGAAGCATCATTTCCGAGTATACTGAGCATCTGTTTCTTCCTTTCATTTGTTTTCCAAGTCATCATTCCAAAGATATCTGTGGAGATACATTAGCAGAGTCTTTGCAACAGTTATGCAAGATGGCCTAGAAACATTTTCAATGTTAATGGATATTGCCCTTAAATTTATATATGGATATGTATGACATTTAGATGTAGCACACAACTTGAAGGAAGCCTTTGAGAGTGTGCAGTCTCCATTGTGTGTTTTTAGCTTTGCATAGTATAAACCATGACAGTTGTTTTTGTTTTATATTGCAAGTGTCTGGCTGAAGCTTCAATGGAAGATATCCACACCAAAGATGGCTGTCGCGAATAAACACACTCCCAGCCACAGGGCTAGTTAAAGAGCCCCCCCACCTTCCCCCTGAGATCCCTTTGGTTTAGAGATCGTGCTTTATTCCCATAAATGACCATTTGGGCTGCTTTTTTTTCCCATCCCCCTCCCCCAGCTTTAAATCCCCACTTTTATATTTTAAATTCACCAATAAGGAGCGAGCCCCCGAAACCCCAGGCCCTGCCCGCTCACTGCGGCCCCCAGGGGTGCCATGCGATGTCTAGAACCTGCAAGTAATAAACCTGTTTTCAAAGTTTTCTGATGGTTTTCTTCTTTTTTAAATTAAAACATAGTTAATTTACATCAAATATAGTTACTATACATACGACACTCAGGCAAACACCAGCGCTACCCGACATTTACAGACCATCGATTCTCAAGCCATCGGGGAAGCTGGCGACCAGAGGGATGAACCGAGGGTCTGAGGTCAGGTGCTTCGTGCTGGCCTCAGCCCATCGGTAACCAGCACTGAGGCCGGGCCGGCCCTCGGGGGTGTCTCGCCATCGCAGTAAGAGCTCCAAGGGCCAGCGCAGCACAAGACGGGGGGCCAAGGAGACCACAGGCCCAGGCGCTGTCACTGGTGCTGAAGCCCAGGGCGCCAAACCTCGACTTAACGCCTGGCCTAATCGTCGCTTCCAGCTCTCCCAGAAACGTGACCCTGACCGGCCAGTGTGCGGTTTTCTGGCCAAACACCAGTGACGTGATCTGGCCCCTGGGCCTTCTCCACGCTCCCTCCATAGCCGGAGAAAGAACGGGCAATCGCACAATGAAAACCTTCGCTGTCCCCTTCCCCAGAAGGTGTCCTGGCCTCAAGATAATCCTTTCTTTTCTTTTGTTGACAGCTCCCTTACCCCACTGTTAGTCCAAAAAAAAAAAAAAAAAAATCCTTCCATTCTGTACAACCCCTTGGACTACCTTTCTATATGGGATGCTGCCTGATTCATGAATCGCTTAATAAAAGCGATGAGATCTTCAAATGTATTCGGTTGAATTTTGTTTTTGAACAGTGTGTGTAAAAAAAGTCACGTATGCAAAATACTACCAAAAATTCGATATACGGCATCTACCCTTCTGAGTGTGTAGGCCTCCCTGTGGAATCTCATTTCTTTACTCAGATTAAAGGAGGTCCCCATCCCCGAAACAGAAATGCTAAATATAATCTGTCACATACATTTTTGTATCCTGTCTTATTAAATTTTAATGTTTGATTGCTCAGTGAAATAACATTGAATAAACCAGTGCAAATAAGTGTCAGCATCCAAAATTCCATATTTGCATATATTATCTGTCACCTCAGCATGACTTTTTCTGCACTTTAGAGACATGACAAATAATTCAATTACCAAAATACACATGAGAAAAACAAGATGGCAACTAAACGCCACATTCGTGTGTGTGCGAGCACGTCCCTTTGGCTGCCCCAGATGCCACCCCTGCACGTTAGCCTCCGAGCTCCTCCTGTGTGCGGTCTTGGTCACGGTCAGCATCATCCTGGGTACACACTCCCTGAATGTCCTCCCATCATGCAGCCAAGAGCGATCCAAGGTCGCCCAATGACACGGCATTAGACTGAGTCTTGATCTTGGGCTAGAGAGGCAGGAATAGCTTGAGGTGAGAGCTGAAACCCAGCAGGTGGGCGCCCCATGGCCCTCCTGGGTTTTCAGCTACGGCCCATCCTGACGGCTCGGCCTCAGTGCTCCGCCGAGACAAGTGTATTCCGAAAACCGCCCACCCCTGGTCGGAGATAACTCACTGCAGGAACAGCGATGCAGGTGTGTTTTTCCTGCCTCTTTGTCTCTAGAGGTCCCTGAAGCTGTCCACCCCCTAAGCTTTGTCATACATATCTTATCATCTACGTGTCCACTTGTCCTGTAGACACTCAATGCCGTTTTGTCTGAGACAAACAGGATTGGTTTCCTTTGCTTGCAGCCAATATCTCTGATCTATACTGCAATACAATGCCTCTGAGAAACATTTTTAGAAAATTTTATAATCAATAATTCAAGAGTAATCTAGAATAACTACGAAATGTATATTAAAAAATCCCAAGAAATGATCGTAATAAAGAATGATGGAATACACTCATTCGGAGTATTTTAGAGTGTTTTCACACCTATTACTTCATCTGATAACTGAAAGAAACAGGTGGGAACAGCAGGACGGAACAATATCCCGATTTCACTCCCAGACACAACGGGATGGAGAACCAGCATCCAAAAGGCTTGTTCCTGGGCGAAGTCAGTTAAACCTAGGCCGGGGCTAGAAACCAGCTCCAGGCTGTTGGCTGAGAACAGGCTCAGTTTTCTACGTGCAGCCTGCTCGGGCACAAGCGACATGACCACCTACTCTGTCCGTCGGATGCGGAAGCAAGGTGAGCAGGTTTCCTTTCGTATCGCAACTGCTCAGAGCTTGTACGGCTCCGGACCAACACAACATTCCCATGCCAGGTACGTGTTAGAGATTTACGCAACTGGAAACTTGAATTCAAATGACACACCAGACAGAAACTCGATACGGAAACAGAGGAAGCTTGAGGCTCCGGGTGACGTGGCGCATATTACGACAAGTTGCATCCTGCTCGCTTGACTTGTGTGGTTCCCGAGGGCAGAGCCTGCTCCCCCAAACATGCCTCTACTCCCCACAGCCAGGCAGGCCACAAAACTACCTTCTAAACAAGAACACTGTTGAGAGTGAAAGACCCCTCTGCACCCCAAAAGGGACCAAAGGACCCTGAGACCCTCCGCTGTGGGCATCGCTCCCAGAGGTGCCGCCTGGGCCTGCCTTGGGGTGCTGCCCAAGAAACTAGGGCCTGGAACAATTCCCGTCCACTAGAAGGCTCAGGGAACATGCCCGAAGCAATCCAGGGGTCAGCGAATGTCCCCAGGGAGAAGCCACAGGTACTGGAGTGGGGGGGCTCTGCCTGAGAATTTGGTCTGGGAGCACCAAGGGGAGTAGGAGCAGTACCCCAGAAAGCCACCTGGGGCCCCCCCACACTCCAGGCCTGTTTACTCGCCTCTGATGAGGAGTAAAAACCTCCTCACCCCAGCCAGGCCGGAAGCAGACAGAGGGGCTTCCCAATATGCAGCTGTGACCCAAAGAAGAAATACTAATAATTAATAATAATAATAATATGATTGCACCTGGAGAACAAGCTAGGCAGAGAAGGGTGTATTATCACACTATCCATGGTACTTAATATTGTTTTACATAAAAGCAATTACTCTAGGAAAAAGGCGTTTCGGATTCAATGGTCTTCATCTCTCCCTTAATTATTACAAATGTCAAAATTAATCCTACCCCGCCGAAGAGATTGTAACAACAGAGACGCGATGCAGGCACCTTCTTGGCAGCGCGAGTATCTCCTGCCTCGCCTGCTTGGAGACTACACACCCGGTCACACGTGAGGAAGGGTAAACAGCGAGCGGGGTTCATTCTGGAAGAAATTAGTAAATGACCTGAAATAAAATTAGTGAAAAAAAAAGAAATTAATACCTGTCGAGTTCGGTTTCCTTACAGAAGTTTCGGTGTGCAGTCCTGGTCACCCCCGCCCACGACACAATGTCCAGTCTGGCCTCACTCACCACCAGGATGTTCTGGAGGCGGCTAAGGGCCAGGGCTGGGCTCTTCTTTCACTCTTCACTCTTATGGGATGTCCACGCCCTCTCCATCACCTGATGATTCTTAATGAAAAAACCAATGGCTTTCTGACCTGCAAACTCTGGGCCTAGGGTTCAAAATAATCACCCTCTCTTGCCATCCAAGTGGCTTGGGTTCCCACATTTGCATTGACACCAATCACTCCAGTTCTGCTTAACCCCATGATTAATTTCCAGCTCAGGAGAGAAGGAAGAGCGATTATTCACCTGGTCAGTGAGCGCTCTCTGGATTCCTACATTCCTCGTGTTGCAAATTTGGCAACGATGCTGCAGAGACAGGGGAGAGGCCTGCGGGGAACACAGCTCGATTTTTGCCTCCTTCACGACTTCCGGGCGATACATAAAACATGATCAAGCCATTCGGCTGTACACGAGAATACTTTCTAAACTAATGTTTAACATTTACAAACTTTGAACATTATGTGCTTATTATATTTTGCAATAAAGGAATAAAAAATTAAAAGCTAAAGTATAATGGAATTAATTCTCCCTTAGAAAACATTTCCGTTCCTTTCCAACTTTGGATTTTTCACTTTTGACACTTCTTACGCTTGAAAGGCTCCTAACTGGAATCTAAATTACTCTTGGGTTCGCAGCCGATGGGCCGCATGG
>CM053511.1:53384794-53410721 GCA_028627145.1 Eidolon dupreanum
CAGCCCCTCTGAAGCAGACATGCGCATCCCATTGCAGAATGCGGAAACCCAGGGGCAGCTCGGCTGAGAGACGTGCCCACAGCCACGTGGCTAATGAATGGTCAAGCTAGCATTCAAATCGGTGTCTTGTGTCTAAAATCCATGTTCCCAGGCTGCTTCTTTAGGATTTAAGGAATCAATTACAAATTTTAAAGATAGACTGCACCTGGAGATTAGCACCCTTCTTCAACAGCAAGAATTTTAGGACAGGATGACAGTAAGGGCATCTGAGTAGACAGGGAAGAAGTCCCCTCCTGCCAGCAACCCAGGAGAATCACATTTATTAGTGAGTGCTCACAGCTAATTTTCCTTTCCATCTGCTTGAAAACGAGAATAGAAATCTAAAAAGACTGAAAAGGAAGGCATATTTTTATATAAACTCCATGGAGACTACTGGATTACGGTACGGAGAATATGAATTTAGATGTATCTCACACAGTAAGCATGATAATTAATTCCCTTAAGCCAAAGAGCACCATGTAAATTTTTTTTTTAAAAAATGGCTTCCGACATTAAGCTTTGGGGGGTTATTGTATTCTAAAGGACACTGCGGTCCGATGAAACACCTGGGCATCCACTGCAGGGTCCCCTTGAGCTCTGGTGCCCCTGTCACCTGCATGGGAAGGGTGTCACCTACAGAAGCCACTCCAGAATGAGACACAGGTGCAGAGGACCTAAACCACAGGCGGAGCCGAACTCAGCCAAAGGACACACGTGCTGTGAAGCCACCAGACACGAGTCACAGCGGAAAGAAAGGAGAAACGGAAGGGAGGGAGGAAAGGGGAGAGGGAGGGAGGGAGAGAGGGTAAAGAAACAAGAAAAACACAGGCAAGGTAGATGAGAAACTCCCACAAATCCTGGAAAGATGGACGGTGTGCTGTCTTCCGATGAGGGGCTGCTGTTTCATGGTTTTATGTTGGATAATTATGTGATATGGATCTTTTTTAATTGTATGTATAGAGGGTGTGTATGCGGGGGCGGGGTGCTGGTTACCCAAAGAAGTGAACTGTGGTGGCAAGCTTTATTTTATTTCATTTTTTAGACTCCGAATACCATAACTCAGTAAATAATTGTTGCAGAATAATGAGAAGACCTGCAGAGAATTACCAGTTGTGTGGTTAGATGTGTTACATCTTTTTGCAATGAAATCTTATTTGGTAACGTTTTTCCAAATTTCTCTGAGAAGCCGGATGTCTATACGAAGTCCGTGGCACTGTTAAGGTGTATTTACATATGAGGTAACACGTGAGGCAATTAATTTGGAGTTGTTTCCACAGAATGAGCCACGTGCTATTTCTGTACTCTTTATGGAAGATTAGTTTTGATCGTGGTAGAATATTATATTCTTTCTGAGTCATTAATCGCTATTACTGACACGTACCAAACTGTGTTTCGAAGCATTGCCATTATGTTTAAAACATATAATTTGTAGATAAAAGCGAAAGCATGAAGCTTGTCAAATATTCTTTTCTCTCATACCAAAAAAGTGGGAAATTCTTTCACTTCAATGTTGAATTACTCTAAGGCAGATAAATCAGTGGAAAAATCAATAGTAAAAAAAAAAAGGAAACGTTATCTCAATATTTGCAAGGGAAGCGTGGTAAAGTTTACTGAGGCTTTTCATTGTTGATTTTTCGCCATCGCTGGAATGTCCTGTCCTCCATCCAATGGCTTATTTCATCTCATCAGCTCTTTTCTATTTGCAGTGTGACCGGTAGGTGACAGATGTTTGGAACATGACAGATCTCAGCAGATTGCACCCCGAGAACACGAGAGCAGGTGACACCACGGGGCCTCCCCCGGGTCTCCGAACACCCCTGACGGAGTGGTCGGGTCTCGGCCATGTGTTCATCGGCCCCAGGGATTTACTTTCTGGGTGGGGAAGTGAAACCTGCATTTAATTAAACTAAAGCCAAAACAAAGACACGAAACGTCTCAGAAATTTCCATTCGCTGTCCAACTTGGAAGCCCAGGCCTTCAGCGCCCTTCTCCTCGTCCCCTCTGAGCCTCTCTGCCTGTCGCTGCCAGCATCAGGACACTCACCACACGGTCGGGTGTCACAGAGGAATGACGAGGCAAACTCCCGACATGCAGTGTCCAGAATCGCGTGGCTGAAGGCAGCAGGAAGAACCGCATCCCCGTCACGCTTCTGCCTGGGCCCTATTTTCTGCTCGTCTCAGTTACCTACTAACATCACGAACTGAAGTTCCAGAGGTTTCGGAATCTAAAAAGTGTGCAGAGGACTGTGGCTGGCTAAGGGCGGGGCACACAGTGGCCTTCGCTTGGGTGTGTGGAATGAAATCAGCCGTCTAGACAGGTAAGTGTGTGTGGCCACCACACCCCACCCCCACACAGAAATAATGAAATGGAATAATGACAAACCCAGAAGCTCCGTGACACCAAAGGCCCTGTCACGGTGGCCTGCCACCGCACGTGGCACCCAGCAGGTCGTCACTATGTTCCCAGCGATCGGAGAAATCCATTCAACCCATGTGCCAGCGACCACGCACGTCCCACTTCTAACTTTCTCGGCAGCTGTGCGAGTTCGGCACACCAACCGTGACTGTCACAGCCGCAGGCACCGATTCAAGGGAGCTGGTGCACAGAGACAGAGCGAGCCCAGACTTTAGAGCTGGACTGTGCTCGGTTCAGACCTGTCCTTGTCACTCGTGTGCCCGTAAGCAGCTGGTTTACCTATCCGAGCTTCATTTCCTTCGTCTGCAAAATAGGGGTGATAATAAAATATGCTGCAGAGGGTGGTCATGAGGGTTAAACCAGATGCCACGTGAGAAGCCGCAGGGAGCAAAAAATACGTGAAATTAAGTGCCTTTTTTTAATTCTTGTGGTAAGAACACTTAGCATAAATTCCACCCCCTTAAGGTTTTAAGTAAAGAACACAGTGTCATGCAGTAAAGAACAGTGTCCCGTGTTATACAGCAGGTCTGTAGAAGTCCTCATCTCGCATAAGTGAAACTTTGTATACATTAAATAAAACATCCTGCCCTCCCTCCCTGCAGCCCCTGGCAACCAGCATTCTGCCCTCTGCTCATACGTCTCTGATTCCTCATTTAGGGGGAATCATGCAGAATCTGTCCTTCTATGACTGGCTTATTTCACTCAGCCCAATGCCCTCCAGGTCTATCCACATTGTTGTAAATGGCAGGATTTCCTTTCTTAAGGCTAAATAATATTCCACCGTGTGTATACACCACATTTTCTATTTTACCCAAAGTCACACAAATTAAATAAACAGCTGAGCCAAAAAGCAAAGCTCTGATCCAGTGACTCCAAGCGTGGATTATCAGAGCAAGCCAACACGCCTGGATGAACCTACTCTGTTCTTTATCAAATGGTCAGCCTCTAGGAATAAAAGCCCCATTTGTACTAATAAGGACCTAAGCGCCCTCCTTCCTTCTGGAGGGACTTTATGTGACTGAGAGGGCTTTGTCTTCTGGAGCAGGGAGCTCCGGCCTGGTGGAAATACAAATTGAAATGTGAAATGAAAACCAGTAAGCATGGGATCAAGACCAAGTGACTAACATCCATGTTTTGCAAAGTGTCATAAATGAGTCCCCAGGGTCCACAGAGGCCAAAAGCACAGAGCTTTCAACTTTTTCCTAAAGCTTTATTCCAGGCCTCACTTGGAAGGATGTAATTTCCTCTTAATGGGATGACTTCCAACCATAAAACAGACATAAACTTTTCAATATTGCTTATTTATTTTAACTCCAAGAAGCAACCTGTCGAAATACATCGGTGACGAATCGCCACCCAGTATCCTTCTCCCTCGGCGCCAAGAATTCTCTCATGAAAGATGACTAGAGCCAGCATCAGGTCAGGCCGAGACGGTCGTGAGTCACACGCGAGCTCGGGCGGGCAGGAGAACGCAGCCCGCTTCTATTGTTGAAATCAAGCATAACATTCGAAATCCAAAACACCGATTGAATTATTTTTTCTTAAAAGTTTGACCTCATGTGCAGTGAGGGAAGACGCACTGAACAGATGAAGTATTGAGTCAAATTTCTTCCTTTCCTCTCTAACACACGTTCACGCCTAAGGAGGGTGTGTCAACTCAGCACGTACAACACGCCAACCAAAATATACACACGACAAGCTGATTCCATACCTACAGGATGCTTCGTTGCTTTGCACGTCAGGAAATGAACGCCTCTCCAAACTGTTATAGTTCACTTGGTGCCCGAAATAGAATTCCAAACAACACTTTAGAGAATGAACTGTGTTGGAGAGTAGAGAACCTTCTGCCAGTCAAGGCTTTCTTCCTGGACGTGAAAAACACTTCACTCCCTCTGCCTTCCTCCCCCTCGCATTTTCTTTGGGCCCAATGTTACTATCTCCATTATTCTCATTTGAAGATTTCACAGGTGGAAGATGAATGGCTGCGCAATCCTGGTTTTATGATAACTAAGACCAGTTTGGTGATCGATACTGAGTTTTCATAAACTCCACAGGAAAATGCTCACTGAGCAGAAAAATTATCTTATGCAAAACTTTCTACGACGTTGCTGACACTGAGCATAAACACTACGACGGCACTACACTTGACGCCCTTCTAGATCTAGCCTCCCAGAACGAAAACATGGACCATTGATAACAGGTTTGAGCGTGGAAAAAATTCGGCAGCAAAGGAACATCTGCAGAGGGTTCTCTACCAGAGGATGCTACCGGCAGACCATTGCGGGCTCCCGCCTAAGGGATGAAGTCAGGAAGCTAAATCTTGTATTTCTATAGAGGTTTCCTTGAAACAATTATTTTCTGTGTGTGTGCGTGTGTGTGTGTGTGTGCACGCGTGCACACGCGTGCATCTGTGGAACTCTAGAAATTCTTCTTCTAAATAGCAAGTCCGGCTTCTGAGCAGATAGAAGCATCAGCAGCACTGAGGAGCCATATATTTCTTCATTCGGCTGTAACTAGTATGTCCCAACTGCTGAGAAGAAATTCATTTGTATTTCACCTCCTACATTTTGCTGTTTCTGACTCTCCAGGTACTCATGCAAGAGAGTCCAGTCTTTCCCCAGGTTCGCTTCTTCCAATAGTTCCTACGTCTCTGGAGGCTCGCAGGTGCCTGGTCATCCCTTCGGCCCACGAGGGACATGTGAGTCCCCTTCACATTTGCCTTGATGGCATCGTTGGCAACCACCGGCCACCATGGTAACCATACAGGACATTGGCTGCTGCTGTGGGCACCGGTAAGTGCCCAGAAATCCATGAAGCAGGCACGGATGTGAGGCAGAGTGGAGGGACAGGAGGACGAAGTCTCAGATGACGCGTCTTCATCAGTAAAGGGTGTGAGGGAGGCAGAAGAGTCCCCCAAAACATCCAAAGCCTAATCCCCGGAAGCCATGGATATGTCACCTTACAAGGAAAAGGAGATTTTGCAAGTGTGATAAAGGTCGCCAACCCTGAGGTGGGTAGATTATCCCGGACCCAGCCTCATCACGAGTCCTTCGAAGCAGAGAACCTCCCCCAGCTGAGGTCAGAGCCAAAGGGAGACGTGACAGAGAAAGAAGGATCGAAGAGATGCAACGTCGCTGGCTTTGACGACAGGGGGAGGCCATGAGCCAAAACGTGCAGACACTTCCAGAAGCTGGAAAGGCCAGGGAAAGAGTCTCCCGCGGAAGGGAATCCAGCCCGGCCAACACCGCCATCGGCACCCAGGGAGGCCTGTGCTTACTTTCCGACCCACAGAACTGTGCGATGATAAATTTGCACAGTGTAAGCGCCTAACTTTATGACAATGTATGACGGCAGCAATGGAAAACTCATCCAGGCTTATCCTGGGTTTGCCATTTGCTTCTTTTCTGCTGTCATTGTCACCGGCTGCTGTCTCCTGCTGGCCTCAGGGCTCACTCAGCAGCAGCCACCCCCCATGACAAGGCACAGACAGGAAGCCACTTGCCCCCTCCCCGGTACACACCAGCAGAGGTGGCCGTAGCCAGCAGGCGACAGCTCTTTCTAGATGCTCACATGAGTTCATCAACAGGTGTCTGGCTGCCGGAAACAGAGTTCCCAATTTCAAAATCAACACTGCTTTTAACCTTCTCCACCATCAACGCTGAAAACTAGTCTTCAGTTCAAATTCTCATATGCTCAGCTTCGTCCTAGCTGCTATGCTACTCTTTCTGAACTCTTTCTGGCGACATCTTTAACCAGTTAGAGTACTGAGGATAGTTAAGCATCGCCCGTAACTATCGCTGGCTGTCAAGCAACAGAGAGTGGGATGGGACCGTCTGTCCAGGTGTCTCATCCAGCGGCTCAGCGCCACGTTTAATACAGCAGAGGCCAGCAGCACGTCCAGGTCTGCCCAGGGACATGCTATCAACTGAGCTGACATGGTCTCAACACCCTGCGTGATGCACAAACACTCCGAAAGTGTTCTGAATACAAAGGGCTTGCTAAGATTCAGTAACATGTTATCTCATATTTACATATTTTTAAAATAAATTTACATAGAACTGTCAAATACTTGTTTTGGTTATGCTCAGAATTTAAAATTTTACTCGTCCTTCAGGTAACACAAAATAAATACTTAAGTAAACTTTCTCAACATATCATTAAATGTTCAAAATTGTTTAACACGCAGCTTTCTCTTTACGAATAAAAAAACGTCTCCCACCCCAAATTCCTCTGCTGAAGGCGGCAGTGACTGAATGGCCACCGTGTTCATTGTCACTGCCATGGCTGACCACCAGCACGCCAGCGGCACACCAGCGGGAGCGTGTAACGTGAGACCTTAATTTCTAGCAGAAATCGATCAGAAGCACAGAGGTCGGGCAAGCACGCGAAGAGTATTCTTGGAAGATGTTCAAAATCCGCTCACGATCAGTGCTGCTCTGATTTATAGCACCTCCCGTCTGCTGGCTCTCATTAAGTGACCTGCGCTTCCTTTTTAAAGTCAGCGCTGGAGAGACCTCAAATACAGACGGCATGCGACAGGAGAGACGCAGCGAGCGAAACCCAAATGCCATCGCCGAGGCCCGAGCGCGCGGGTCAGAGGTCGCGAGGTTGTTGACTCCAACCACGCGAATCTGTTTACGTCTGGAATAAACCAAACTGGGCCCCAAAGAAAAATGGGGAGTGGCGCTAAAATAAATAAATAGATAGATATAGATAAGTGATAGATAGATAAATAGATAGATGATAGATATAGATAGATGATAGATAAAGTCTCGCCTCGTTCCTTCTCTTCACCTGGGATGCTTTTCCCCGACTTCTCCGACCCCTGATCCAGGTACCAAGGCGAACGCGGGCAGCACCGGGTGTCGCCTGGGACCACACCTCCTCACTCACGCATCTTCATCGCGTTTCTCACCGTCAGAACATACACACCACTGGCTTGATTATTTATTATCAGCACCCCCCCACCCCACGCACACACACACGCACCAGAATGTGCACACACACACACGCACCAGAATGTAAATTCTATGGGGACAGGTAGCTTCATCTCTTTTGCTCACCAGAGTTTCTCCAACACCCTAAGGGTGCCTGACCCAGAATGGACACTACATAAATCCGTGTTGGAAAAAGTGAATAAAAGGAATGAGTATCTGAAGGCACAATACGCATTCACTTCCAGCCCGGCGAATGAAAACGTAAAGCCATTATCCAGAGTCCTCTCACGCCTCGTGACTTCGTCTACACCGGCTTCTTCCCGAAGGCCCCACCTCCACCACCACCAAACCGGGAGGCACACATTCTGCCATGCCATTTCATGAGCGTGCCGTGCGCTTACGTGGGACGACACGTAGGAAGGGCCCACAACACTTTCGGTGCATTATAAGCATCCTAAAGGCGTTAGCACTTATTACTACAATGTATATGACAATGCTACATTTTACGTAGGATTCATAAACATGTAGAGTATTTCTGCAATGAAGTTTGGACAGAGAGTTTAGATTTTACATGGATTTTATTTCATTCAGTTCGGAGAAAAATATGCTGATTCCACCACTTTGCTCTCTGCTTAAAATTTAGTTCATTGCAATCGCTGAAATACTGTCATTTGATTTATGTTTTCTGGCCAGGGATGATCAGGATGTGGTCCGTCGCCTGCTGTAGGGTCAAAGCCAGTGTCACAGAATGACAAATGGTAAACACTGGCTCTGGCTGGTGACGGCTGCTTTGCCTAACTCCTTTGAGCACAATAGACCAAAAAGGGTGTTTTTAAATGGTGCTTTTGAAACCGATTCACAAATATCTGGTTAATGGTCACCAGCCGAGGCAAGGAACAAGAAAATGGCCGCAGGGGGCCCTGGGTGGGTGTCAAGGAACTGACAGGAGGGAATATTAGACAAAATTATGTACGAGTGCTAAGCGGCAGCCAGTTAGAATTGGCAACTTGGAGGGACTAAATCCACCCACAAACATATGTTCCAAATCAGGAGAGAAAATCAATAAGGATAAGAAGTCATGCATCTGCCCCTGATCTTCCCATATACGACTAAAGGGAAGTCGCTTCCGGCCCAAAACCTGGCGTCCTCAGGACCAACTTTATGAATATTAAAATATAGAAAGGATGCTACTGAGATGTAAGGATTCAAGAATGGAAAAATAGTAATGGCTCCAATTTTATTTCTATATTTATATTTTTAAAAACTAGAAAATACATCAGCACGTGGACAGAGCAGTCGTGGGTGTGACATTACAGATGACTTCCTACTTCGTTAGAAAACATATGACTTGTTAGTGCACAGATACGATTTTTATAAATGAGAAAAATTACAAAGGTAATTTGTAAAATCTTACGTCGTCCTCACATGTCAAGCAAAACAATGTTCATCGGGAGAATTTTTTAAAATATGGCTATACTGTATCCCCACGCATGTATTCTCATCATCGTGACCTGTGGCGGCCATACCTAGAACCATAACCTCGAAGTCGCGAAGGCAAAGAATGGTTCCTAATTTGTCCTAAGTCTCTCATTCATTTGACACGAGTTTGGTGTCCCCTGTCTAGGGACCCTTCTGGGCTGTAGGAAAACGAACAGTTGAAAGCCTCATTCCTCAGGAACTTAGTCGGGGGATGGGGAGGGCTGGGCAGGGAGGCGAACGCTTACAAAACAGAGAGGCGAGGACAGACGTGGGAGTATTTTCCCTGTTGTGACAATTCAGGGACATTCTTATTATTTCCAGATAGAATTTTAGATAAACTATAAAAAGTTGTCAACTGAATTTAAGTTAGTCGCCCTACTTTCTCTCATCAGTTAAGCTGGCCAACACCTACTCGTGTCTGTTATATTCTTTAGAGCTATACCTTTCTATTTTGGTGCTTTATATTATGTCTTTAAAAGAAACTAACCTCTGTGAGGACTCCCCAGGACATGGCTGCTTCCTCTCATTCCTACATTTCTGTGTACTCCAGCTCCTAGGGCAGATTTTGCATTTATGTACCATACTAAAGAGTTCTTCTGGAACTTCTGTATAGAATATGTGTCTATTGGGAGACGAACCCAGTACATTGAGGCAGATACTAGGTAATGCTTTCTATTCCATTCTAAAAATGCTCAGGGGCCTGTTAAATGAAGTTCTACAGAACAGCGATGGCATAGCGCCTATTAAGGTAGAGTACAAGAGCTAATTACATATTCACCCATGTTTGCCTATTGAACCACAGAAACACCTAAATAAGCAATCTGTAGTTATCCAGTGTGAAATCATTAATTTTATTAACACCTAATTCAAAGCATAGAAAAAACATCTTTCTTAACACCAAAGATAAAATAGAAGCAAATACTTTCTTTAATGGCTAATGCAGTTAAGCTAACCAATGCAGTTAAGCTAACAAATGTGGTATAGGCTCTACCGACTTGTTTTCCTATTCACTGGAACATTATACATCAAATTATAGAGGTTATTACTAGCAACTGACATAACACCTGTTTTTATTTCTATTAACATTTTCCTTTATACCTCCTCTTAGATCTTCAGGCTTTATATGGAAACGCAAATAAATGTTTTTACCTTTCAGAAACTTGAAATTAACGTAATTAAGGATCTTCATCTTCCGCCTCCAGCGTTTCTGGCGGATGTTAGCTGGACGGGGGAGCATTTCTAACGCAGCGCTGCGCGTCTAAGACAAGGCCCATCAGCGCTTCACGTGGCTGTCTTTGGAAGGCTTTCGTTTGGCGTTGCACATTCTAGATGCAAAGCTCCCTCCCCAGCCGTGAGCCCCGGCTTTGCAGGGCTGAGTGGGCAGAAGCCGCTCCCTCGGCTCCCCGTGCAAGGCTCTCTCTTCCGATGCTTAACCGATGTCCCTCGAACGTCATCTTTTCTCCTAAGATTAGAAGAGATATATGTACAAAACTTCTGTGCTGGGATAGCTACTAATACGAAAAATGCAAGCCCGTGAGAATAGGAGCAGGCTGTTTCAATCGACGTCCCAAGCGGCTGTTTACCAGTGCCAACACCACAGTGCCGTGATCTTTGACAAGACACCGAAACTCTGAACCTTGGTGATTTGTTCTACTGTGTTTCATACAAATTTCTATAACAGATTAGAAATTTAAAAAAAAAAAAAAACAGCCCTGGTCCTAGGTCCCCGTTTGAGAAGCACAGTACCAGCCACCCTACAATCAAGTTTCCTAGTTGTTTTTGGTTTATTCGATGGCGCGGGGCTGAAAACCATGCTTGCGATCATATTATAACAAGCTGAGAAAAAGGTTTCTGCGGAGATCACAGCACCCCTTAACTACAGAAACGCACACGGATCCCCGGATTTCTCAGGAAGGAAGGCAGGTGGTCAGGGGCGGGAATCAGGGAGGGGACAGTGTTTCAGTCCACATCCCCTTCGCCTCGGTCACTGGTGTCTACTTCCTGATCCATTTCATCCTGAGTATCAGAAAACCGAGCCAAGTCAATAAAACGAAGCAGAGCAGCAAACAGGCTCCCACTGTCACATGGACGTGTGACGAGGACATGTCCCATCCGCTCTCTGAGGCTGCTGCGGCCTTGCTCAGAGACGCCGGGCCCCGGAGGGCGGGGGAGGCGGACCGTGTTCCGTCCGGCCCAGTGCGATCACGTTAACAGCGCTTTCAGGTAAAATACACGGCGGCTCCGATGTCACGCCTCCTTCTCTCCCGGCGGAGCTGTGTGGCTTACGTGACCTCACGGAAAAAGGGTAAAGGGAATCGAGCACCCTTGTGTTTGTCGTCCTCTGACCCCTTCGGTTCTCACAGCGACGTTTTGTTCCCCTGGTCGATGTTCATCCTTCTGGGATGCAGCCAGCAGCTCGGATAAACGCCTGGGCCAGGTCTCCCTGTCTCTGTGACACCCTGAAAGTCGGACCCTCACTGGACGACTTCGGGAAATCCACGCAGGGGGAGGAAAGGTGTTCCCAGTGCGACACCAGTAACGATTAGGCAAAATGGTCGGCCTTCCAGGTAATAATACTGCGTTGCTGAAGCTGGCCAGAGCCAGCTCCGGGCCTCGCCTCTAAACCTCCAGCGACAGCACGTCGGCAGCTGGAAGTCGGCCGTGGTGGGAGCCTCACGCCACACGAATTGGCAGATTCCATCGCGCAGCGTGGTTTTCACTGTGTGTGGTTTGTTTTTCCCAGACACCAGTTCACCAGCAGCACGTGGCCGCTGCCAGACGGCGTGCCCGGGCGCGCTCAAAACCAGCAGTCCAAGGACAACTTTTTGGGATGTTTTTGCATGTTTTTGAAAGTGAAACAAAGAAAGGACCCAGCAAAACTTCGCAAAATGTTCTCGAAAATAGATCCAAGTTGAATCTTGGCAAAAATAGTTCCCCAGTCCCTCCGCGGGTCCCTGCTTGAAATGTCTGCACATGTTTCCATGAGCTCGCTCTTCGGGAGCGCCCTGGGTGGTCTTCTGAAAGTGGCCACCACTATTCTGGCCCTTTTATCTTGCGTGAATATGAAGCTCCGGTCCATTAGTCTGAGAATATGCTGCCCAACAAAAATGTTTTTGATTTATTCTTTGCAATTAAACACATTCCTTTGCACTTTGAAACAACAGATTTTAAAATACACAAATATTACTATTGCTAAATACTGAAAATATCTCACCTTTGACACCTATGTAATTAACGAACGTGAATTAACTAACACTTATTATTCTTCAAAACTTACTTATTTCCTATGATTGCTCGTGTTATTTTCGTGATTTTTCATGTGTTCTGATTTTTCTTTCATGTATTCGATTTTTCTTATTTTCCCAGACTACTCTCGCTATCTATCCTCTTTCTGATGGTATTTACCTATCATGAAATACATTCCAGGCACCCAATTTAGAAATGTTTTGCTTGTTTTTCTTTTTTTTGTCTGTTTGCCTTTTTTTTGTTTTCATATTTAAAAAATAAAATATCATTTGCCTTTACAGAACCCTGTAAGAAAAATGTCGGTTTTCTTATCGTGTATGGTCATAGTAAAATAATTTTAGGAATGATCATAAGAAAAGGTAATATACTTATTCCATGAGCTTTATGAATGCATTTAATGGAATGTATTTTTGGCAAGATACACGTCAACGTCCTTGAAAGAACAGACTCATTCCTTATCTTTTAGTGGGACTCATATAAACACACTAGGGACTGAAATGTTTTTCACTTTCTCCAAGTTCCCAAAGACCCTAAAGATGCCCATGTTTTATAATGTCACTCGACTTTCTCCTTCCTCGAGGGCTTGCCTTGTGTTCTAGTTCTAATATGAAAATAGATACACACACCTTAATTAAAACAGATTTGAAACCTGAGTTAGGGATGTGCACACCAGCTGTTTATGAACACCTCAGCAAATATGCCTGCAATATTACTGTCAAGAGACCAAAAGGAAGTTGCACAATTATCTGGTATCCTCTACTCAAGTGCTACAAAAACATCTGGCAATAAGCTGACGAATGACAGCTCTGATCTCATGTGTGAGGAAAAGTTTCCTGTTATTTGATTCTAAAGTCTAGTCCTAAGAGAATAAGCTCATAAATGAATTTCACCATGAGTATTCTGACATATCTTGTAACCACATATCCAATCATCAGAGTATTTAATCAGCTTCATTCTATCTGATGGCCAATTGTATATCATAAGAAGACAGAAGATGCAAATATTTGCTCCTATTCTGCTATGAAAGGCCCGTCAATGATGTCCATGCCTAAATCCCCAGAACTTGTGAGTATGTCCCCTCACATGGCTGAGGGACTTGGTAGGTGTGGTTAAGGATCTTGAAATGCGGGGGTCATCCTGATTATCTGGGAGGGGGGGTCCAGTGTCATCACCAGAGATGTTTATACAGTAAAACAGGGAAGCGGTGGAGTCAGAGAGATTTGAGGAGGCCATGATGCTGGCTTTGAAGATGGAGAAAGGAGACACCAGCCAGGAACTGATGGGCTCTAGAAGCCAGGACAGGCTGAGGAATAGGTTCTCCCCGGCTCTTCCAGAGGGAACACTGCTTTCCCGATACCCCGATTTTAGCCCATAGAAGCTCATCTAAGACTTTAACCTCAAGAACCGTGAGACGATAAATTTGTGTTGTTTTAAGTTGTTGTGGTTAAGTGTTGTACCACATGCTCTGTGGCCACTTGTCACAGCAGCAGTAGGAAAATAGTATATTTTTTATACGTTCTGGAGAAAAGAAAAATAGAAGATTAACATACATAATCCTTTATCTGAAGCCAAAACTAAATCCTTTAAAGATATCTGGAATTTATCATTCTCCCCCTCCCCCAATATACTGTTATGGGATTGAGAAATGTCCTCTTTATTGATCATATATAAAAAGTACATTTTTCTTCACGACTTTGAAAAAGTTGCTGTGAAAGCTGGAAACCAGCACTCCCGAGGCAAAGCAAGTCAGGATTCCAATCACGAGCAAAGGAGAATGCAGGAGGCAGAGCGCACCTTTCCAAGGTGAGATGTATCCTGGATAAGGCTTTCCTCGTCACATTTAAAAGGAGCGTTTGCTCTAGTTTCACTTTTAACAGCTTGGGAGTGTTTCGGAGCTCGACAGAGCGGGTACCCCACATGAATTTCTACACACGACACCACATCCCAAGCAAACCGTCTCGAACTGACTGTTCTTGAAACCCATTCAAATCAACAGATAAAATGTGCTTTTGTGATGATAATAAATAATGAATTTAAATGCATTGGACGCTGCAGGCTGACACGTCACAGATCCATTTCTGTAAGCCTCACTTGCCAGCCCATGGGAAATGACATGTCGCTTAGCATGAAAGGACAACGTGTCTCAGGACAGAGGCTGCTCACAAATTTCCTCGAGTGTGATCTGAGGGATGTCGTGCAAAGTCCTCATTCCTGAGGACGCCTCCAGGCCAGGAGAGCACAGCCCTGAAGAAGCACGAAAGAGAGACAGGTACTGAGTTGACACATTGCCAAGAGGTTGTAAGACACCATTACTAATTTAATACTAGCTTTGGGGTCGAAAACACCACATTAAACACAAAAGCCCACCGTAGGATGCATTCTTATATTTAAAGTGCAACGATATGAAAAAAGGCGTGTGCTAAAATCGATCACGGAGCTGGCCGTGCAGTTCCGTGAACGTACTAACACCACTGACACGTGTACATCAAAGAGACGGTGAGCGAATTACGTCACAACAAAACTGCTCCACAAAAGAAGGAGCAAGAAGGAACAAGCCACCCAAAAAATCACTAAACATTCTCATGTGAAATCGTTACAGCTAAGATGTTTAGTTGTTATACCGCAAAATAAAGAGTCAGAATAAACAACACAAGTTGGCAGAGAGAAAGAAGTTGATACACAAGAGCGAGGGAGGGAAGAAAGCAGATGAAGGACAAGAGCTACAGGCTTAGGTCCTCGGAAACCTTGTGAGCAGATGCGATCTGAGACAGATACGGATGACCTCGTCCCCTGGGGCGGGCAGGGATGCTGGCGAGTGGGCAACTCATAGGTGGAACACAGGAGTTGACAGTGTCACTATGAAATGGCTTCGGCCGTCTCTGGACAGCGTGGCATCCGCCACGGGTGATGAGGGAGGAGGGGGGCTGACGGGGCACAGAGACGGCGGCCAGGGTGACGAAGCAAACGCACACCTGGTATTTTATTCACCCGTCTGTGCCACAGCCTTAAGTTTTGCAAAAATAACAACAATAATAATAATAATAATAATAATGAATGTGCTTTTTTTTAAGAAAGTCCAAACTAGTCTAAGATAACCCTTTACAATAAAGTAAATGAGAAGGGAAAAAGAAAATAAATTTAAAAATAACTGCCAATGTATGGAAATACAAATAATATTAAAAACTAATACTTATATTACACTATATGTCAGGGTCTGTTCTAAGCAACACACACACACACACACACACACACACACACACACACTCATTCAATACTAGTAAAACCCTATGAGATAAGTACTATGTTTCCAATTTACATAAATTAAGACTGAGGCATGAGAACCATTAGGTAATTTAGCAAAATTCACGCAGGCAGGGAATGAAAGGGAGGTTCAAACCCAGGCAGCCACGCTCGGTAAGCACTACACAGCGCTGGTTAAAGTGCCAGATAGGTCCAGGGAGTGTCAGGTGTTCTTTGAAGCTGAAACAAATACCGACTTCGTAGCAGGAAGGGGCAGGAGATGAGCTAGAAGCAGGGGCAGGGATGTGTTCGTCAGCATCCTCGGGGATAGAGACCAAGTGAGGACCGCGCCAGCTGGCGAGGTGCTTGGCGCCTGTGCTTATGTGGGCTGCGAGGATCGGTGGGTGCTGGTAATTTATTAGGAAGGTAATGGCACAGAGAAAAGCATATTTACTGGGATTCCTCCCAGAAAAAAAATTTGAATGTGTTAGCAAAGACACCTGATTGAGTACTTGGGACAAGGGACAATACCCCAGGGAGACAGGCTGCAGCAACAACAGACGGCCAGTAACTACTCTTCTTACTGAGATAAAATTAACATAAAATAAAGTGCATGCAATCTATACGTTATAGGTTTTGTCCACCGCATATGCCTGTGAAATCACCTCTCACAACAAAATGAGATATAGACTACTTCCATCTTCCAGAAAGTTCCATATGCCTGTTCTAGTTAATTCTCTCTCCCTCACATTATCTGTCCTTTCACCATAGATTAGTTCTGCCGGCCCCAGGGTTTCATATAAAAGAATGTATACGGTATGAAGTTTTTGTGTCTAGTTCCTTTCACTTAACATACTGTTTTTGAGATTCAGCCGTGGTGCTTTAATAGTTATTTATCCTTCTTTATTACCGAATAGTACTCCATTGGGCAAATAATATGACAGTTTACCCATTTCCCTGCTGAAAAACATTGGGGCTTCATTTCCAGTTTGGGGCAATTATAAATAATACTTTTATACACATCTTTGTACAATTCTTTTTTGTTTTCATTTTCTTGGGCACATAGGAGTGGAACTGCTACATCATAAGGCAAGAGTATACTAACTCTCTCTTAAGAAAGCCCTGTCTTGTTATTAACAGGACTTGCATTTGGCAGAACAAGGCATGCAAGTTTGGGCCAGAGCTGAATTGTGCAGGATACCTGGAGGGAGGCTGAGTGCTCCCTTCTTCCTTTTCTTGAGGATGCTCAGCCTCATGCATAAGTAATCAATAAACAAATATTGACAGACTGTCGGTTTAAAAAATGACAAATTAGTAACCTACTAGAGGCAGCAAAATTTAATAGTCTCGCTTAAACATATCATCATAATTACGAATGCGGATTTTGTTTTGAAGATTAAGTGACATATTAAATCTACACCTAAAGACAGTAACTCTTGCACCTTGTGGAAGGAAGGTGGACCAAGAACTAGGAAATAGTTTCAAAGGCTCCTGAAAAAAATAATGAAGTAAGCATCTTTGGGATATTTTAGGAGAGAACAGAATTCAAGAGAGATGTAAGCACTGCTTGTAAACGTATGCATGGGTATGTATGCATGTGCACTCCCTAAGACATATGAGTCCCCCAATATCTGAATAAAATTAGAGTTCTGATAACAAGAAAGACAAATGTAAAGGCTTTTGGGAGAGCTCTATCATCAGCGACTGACGCAATCATTCGGTAGCTAACTCGTTAAAGTTAGTGCATCAGCCCCTTGGTGGGACTCAAAGAATTGCTTATTGCTGTCCAAGCTGCATGCATTTTAGAAACTCTAGGGGAAAACATTGGGGTGCAACAGCTTTTGAAAATTCTGTATTTATTCAAAATTATTTTTAGTGGGAGAGCATGAATTCTAAGTAGCTTTTTTCACACTCCCAAGACAAATCAGTGCTTATACTGTTTGTATATCCTCCTGATGTCCAGTAGTAACTGGAATTATGTGATGTTTTAAAAACACACAAACATGCATGAACCTGAGGTAGGTAAAAATACAACCAATGAAAATTCACTTTTGGAATATTCTTCCATGCACCGAATGCATCTGTCAGGTAAAGGCAAAGTCAGGACAAACGCGAAGAGGATCAAGAGAAGCTGATGAGGGTGTTTGGAGCGTATACAGAAGACCACAAAAGTTCCAACACGAGAAAGCTTGAAGAAAAAGACAAGACTGGCCAGACAAATTTTTAGAAAGCAAATAAACTCCCAAAGTGCGAGGTCTCAGAGTAACTGCCCATAATAATGGATGTAGCACCAAAACTGGGACCGTTCCCAGGTTTCGGCACCGATCCTAGAGGAGGAACCGGCGCATCTGTAATCCGGCCCCAGCTCTGGCTTCAGCAGATCACGGCTGCGAAGTCTGCACGCGAATCAGGGGGCAGGGCCGGGCGGCTGGTACCTCACCAGCTTCTGGAGACGAGGGCCGCTCCCGTCCCATGAGACGTGAGACAAATAGCTGGGAAGATCCGGGAACCAGCAGGCGACAAGAGGATTCAAAAAGACCAGGCTCAACCCCTCTTCTTGCATTGACAGGTATGAAAATCTGAACAGCTCTCCCGACTCCTTCTCCCCAAAGAAATACAACTGAGGCACGGGAGGGAGAGCCGGGCGTACCGCGTGGCTGGCGGCGACCACAGCAACCCAGACGAGCGGCTTTCTCCTCCCGTTACTCTTTTACTTCTCCAAACATGAACCGCTTTTGTAATTCCCAAAACAAAGCCGTTGATTTGGAATGGATATATCTGGATCGCTGATCTGATTCTGCTCTTCTCTGCCCGCTACCTGCTTCAAGCTCCTTGACTGAGGGCCCGTCTTTACAGAGCGCTGTACCTGGCCCGGCAGATTAGGCAGCAGGCGAAGGTGGGTCGGTGATACAAAACATCCATCTTCCAGTGACTTTAAATCATGCAAAAGGATGCTTTCAGCATCTACCAACAGAAAGCATTCCACGGAGAGGATGACACCTGAATACCTCCAGTTTAACTCCAGATCAACCTTGAATGTAAGTGTGATGACATGTTTCATCACTTCCTTTGTCCAAATAAACATGTTATTCTTGAGTATGGCACAGGAGAGATTGCCTTTTCAGATTTATTGTTTCTTTATCCCCTTTTTTGAAAAGGAGCGTCAAAGAACCGTAATATTTCTAAATTTTAAGAAGTGTGCACACGAGTCTATCGAATTAACGTGTCCTTCAAAGGCATTTGCAGTTTAATTTGCTTTTGAATCACCGTACAGCACTCTGAAACCACCGTGCGGACAGGAGCCAGCAGCTCTTGGCTGATGAGAGCTTGAGACCATCTGCTTCCCCAGCTCTCCCATGCTGCTGTCCTCAGGACACTCTGGTCAGAGGGGAGAAATTCTTCTTTATATTCCAATATTCCTCCCACACACTCCACACATTTTCAAAATGCCTTCTGTCGAATGCATACATAACTGAAATGGCTTATCAGGTGGGGTGGGTAAGGGAATCCGGCACCCCATCTCTGGTACCTGTCTACTCTTTCCTCCCCTTCAAACCTCACCCCTCCCTTACACATATGTGCTTGTGACAGTACGTGTTGAAATTATTCCTTGACTCTCATTCATTTTTTTTAAAAGATTTGCCATCTAGTATGCTGCATGGATATTTATTACTAAACAATAAACACTTAAGAAATTCTAAGTATTCTGCAGGACTAAATGTAACTCTGTGTAATAAAAATTGAACTTACAACTTGTTTGGGAATTCAGCGTTGAACGGTCTGGGACTGACAGTCACTCTCTGGCTGTCCTCATCCCCACTGGCCACGGGTGACCATAAAGGACCATCATAAGACTTTCAACGGAACGCTCATCAAGCCAGCTCTACTCTTGCTATTTTAAAAATATAAGTAAATACATAGATAAATAAAATAAATAAACAAACAAACAAATAAATAAATAAGAGAGATGCAAATAATTCTCTCTTCCAGGAGATTATAAAGAACAGAAGGTTTCAGCTGCACATACCCTCAGCATTAAATTCATCCTAAAGAAAAGCGTGATGCTATAAATGAATCAATCCACTGTAGAAATAAACCTCTGGCCACTCAGAGGAACTGCAATATTACAATTTTTTACCTTTATTCTATCAAGAGAGCTACAGTAGGTGGGAATCCACCCTTCAGTTGTGCATTCAACAATCTCTATAATGTCGTGTAAGATGATTTTGTTACTGTTTGTATCAAAGCATAGGAAAATGAAAAAGAGCCTTCTCCTGAAGACATTTGAGGGCCTACTATGTATCATGAACAATGCTGTACATGTATTATGTATATGGTACATATATGCGGTATTATACATGCTATACTTACAGTAATCTTATTTAATCTTTATAAGGAGCCTGAGAGGTAGGTGCTATGTTCACTGATGGATGAGAACCAGAAAGTCAGCAAGCTGAAGCAAGCTGCTCACGGCCACACAACCAGGAGTGGTAGAACCACGCTGACTCGGGTCCAACTAGTCCAAAGCCCAAGTGCTTTCCACTCTGTGTCACAGAAGAAGAAAGGACCCCTGGAGAAATGTGTCTAGTGAAGCTCAGTCAAACGCATGCTCTAGCAAAGTCGCTTGACCAGAATGCTGGCCAAAACCAGAGGTGAGTCAGACTCTGGGGGCGATCGAAAGAGTCCAGCTCTCTGCCGAGTACAGCTGAGTTAGAAACAAACAAGCAAGCAAAGAAGGGAAAATCCTCAGGTAGGAAGTCAACTGGCATCTAACAACTCTAAGGCCTGGTTAACATAACTACACATCAGGCTGTATGACATGAGATATTTACGAAAGAAGTAGCCTAAACTCCCGGCAAAAGGAAGAACACCGCCATGCCTAGGTGGGCTTAGATGTGATCCCACAGAGTGTTTTTCCTCGCAGAAAAGAAACTTAGCAGCCCCTGCGTGTCCCGGATGCTTCTCTCCAATATGTCGGGGGGAGCAGGAGTTTAACTAAATGTAAAGATCTATAAATCATCGCCTCCGAATGACAAGCAGGAGAGAGCTAACTTACTCTACTTTTCTGCTGACGTAGAAAGACCATCAACAACGAATGTTAAGTAGTTATAAAAAAAACTCCACAGTCACTGCTAAAACCATGAGAAAGGCAACCACGATCGATACAATTGATAATGAAAGCATTCTTCTGAATCATCCGTGATGACAACAAACACAGCCTAGCCAAACTAGAAAACCACGAGGTGCAGTCCAACTAATGGAAGCCACCGGCAGCCTCAATAAATATCCCATTTCTGAGAGACTTTGTAGAGAAAGTGGCTTCCGAGGAGAGGAAGAGGAGAAACACTTAATCAATTTCCTTTAAGACCCCTGGCTGCTTATAAAATTAGAAATCAGTCTTTCATGTGTTGTTTAAGCTTCTAAGACAATGGAAGTAGATAGAAGAAAATATTCTTTCGCATACACACTTCTATTGTTGACTTAAAACAACAGATCATTAAAGCAATCTGAACCAGTGCAATTTTCCCCAAATACATAAAAACATCAGAGCTAATCAGCTGTCATATTGTCAAGCTCAATCATACACAAGCCTGTCTGCATTACTTTAATAATTTTCTTCCTCTCCTGTTATTTCAAACATTTCCTTTGATGTTAAAAGAGGAATAAATTCATTTTAAGGGTGCTGAATGTATGGGCCTTTTAACAAAGGACATTTGCAAAAGGAGAAAAGAAGCTTGTGGCATGATGAAGAGGAAATAACTGACTCACAGTCTCTCACCAAGTTAGAGTTTTTAGAAAAATAAGTTTTAAATTAAAGTCACAGTAGCCTAGTTCAGGTTAGAAGGGCCTCCATTACATTTCATTTGTCTTCTGAATCAACCAAAAGGATTTACGTCTAGTATAAATTCATCTTACATTATAGTCTTCTTCCAGGAAAGACATAAAAGAAAGCACTCCGATTAATTTTAAAAATGTGACAATCTCAATATCATGAAATATAAATAAGAACTAACAGCAGGAAGTGTATGGCAAAACAAAAAGCTTCAAAGACAATAAGTCAACAGAAGGGTAGGACAGGGTCAGACGTTAATTAGTTTTATGTTTTCGATTACTCTCTGGAAATACCTACAGTCTAGGTTGAAATGATCTGTACTGTGCACCTATCAAAAGAGATACGCTTCCTCCTCCTCCTCCTTTTTTTTTTTTTTTAAGGCTTTCCCTGATTCTGATTTACACACACTTGGTGAATGAAAGATGTTCAGAGAGGATTTTTTCTAATATATGAAATTTTCTGAACTGCCCAATATCTAGCAAGCTAGACAGCTCAGAAGTCTGCTTTAGTATTTAGCAAACATAAAACATATGGTCTATGAAGTTTCGTTCACACATTTGCAACGAAAGCTTTAAAAGAAAGCAGCTTAAATAAATTCTTTAAAATCATTTTTAAGTGAATCAGGAATTGTGAAAAACAACCCAAATGTAGCTGGCTTCAAATATCAGAATTAATTTTACATTGAAGAGTTTGATCAGATACGAAATAATCTCTCATTAAACTTGTGAATCATGATTAAAGTCGGACAAACTTACAGACAGGAAGCCAAAAAATTTATGTTCAGTTTCAAACTGGTTTCAAGTACCATTAGGTTTAAAATTCATAGTAAAATTTGTAGAGTAGATGCATTGATTTTCTGTTGCTGTGTAACAAATTACTGCAAATTCAGCCACTTCTAACAACATCTGCTCATTATCTCACTTTCAGAAGACAATGAGTGGCTTCTGCTTGGGGTCCCCCCAGGCTGGAATCCAGGCAGTAAAGGGAGCTGCAGGCTCATCGAGAGCTCAGGACCCTCGTCCACACGCGTTCAAGTTCTGGCCAGTATTGAGGTCGTTGGACTGAGGTTCCCATTTCCTCGCTGGCCGTCAGCTGGGCGTCATTCCCAAACCTGGAGGCCGCCTGCTCTCCCCTACGACACCGCCCTTTCCACAAAGAGGCCATCTGCTCCTCAAGGAGCTTCCTCACTTTCGATCTCTTTGCCTCCTTTAAGGGTTCCCCTGGTTAGATCGGGTCGCAGAGGTCAGGGGCATGGGACTGAACTGGCATCCGGCCCCCACCCTGAGGTGCTTTCCAAAAGACACCTCATCAACATCCCAAATGACATCTTAACCGCTCAACACTGATGAAATTCTAAGAGTTTTGGGAGTTGTGAGCCAGGAACTGTGGACTAAGACCAAATACATATGAGAAACATGGTCTGATCATCTAGATGACCATATATGTATTTTTGTCATAAATCACAATATTGCATCCCCCAAGGATATAAATTTTCCCCTGGTTGAGACTAGACAAAAGGGCTAAAACAAAACTCTTAATTTTTCACATAAAAGTGAAAAATGAACTATATTTACATCAGTAAACATCAGCAGGAGCCACGAGACTGAGGTTCATGGAGTGAGGATTGGATTTTGAAATCCTCTTCCATATTCACCAGCTTTATCCCGAAAGCTGGCTACATCTGGAGTTTATCCAAATGCTGGTTATGTTTGATATCACTCATTGTGTGTTGTTCTTTTACCCATCTCAATTATCTGTTTTCCTGAGCTTTTTCTTTCTTTTCCTCTTGCTGAGGTTGGTGCTAGGGAAGTTAAGTTGGCTCGTCTCAGGCTGGGTTAGTCTGAAGCGGATCAGCTCAATGGGAAAAAGGCCTTTTTCCCATAGTCCTCTGCTAGAGCCCATTGATGCTTATGGTTGGGGCAGGGATGAGGGGACATATAAATTGTTCATGTCCATCTATTCTGGAGAATACATCTATGGTGATATGTGTGAACGAAGAGTAACTGTAGCTAAATGTACAGAGAGGAATTCTGGAAGTTGCTCTTTCAGATGGAATCAGTAGGCTCAAATCTGCTGAAGTTGAAGGGAAGGTTTTATACAGAGGACAGAGATTTAGGACAGAATCAAAATAGAGACCAGAAACTACCACATGGACAGGAATACAAAGATGGTTGACGGCGAACCCAAGATGTAGGCTATATATACAAGACCCAAGCTTTAATTTTACATTTTTTGGTTATTTGTTCAGATAGATAGATAATGATAGATACATAGATGATAGATAGATGATAGATAGATGATAGATGATAGATAGATAGATAGATAGATAGATAGATAATATAGATATAGATGATGTATAGATATAGAAATATAGATACAGATATAAAACCTGCACATATATCTGACTCACAGACATAAAAAATGATTTGAGATTTGTAATCTTTCAGTCTAGAAACTCTGACCTGATAAATGTCAAGAGTCACCGGAGCTAGATGATGTGCATACGGGGGCCCATTTTACTCTTCTATAAACTTTTCTGTTACTTCACCATTTTCTATAATACCAAAATGTCATTTAAGAAAAGGAACTGTTACTTTTCTGCAAAAGCAGGTGTTTTATTTTGGTAGCACCTAACGTTTACACTGTTTAAGCAGAAAGGAAATGTACTGTGTGTGAAGTCAGAGTCCTCGTGGGATCTTTCAAAAACAATGAGAAGTTTCTATAATGTAACTACTTAGTTATTCAAACTATATTTTTATCATAGATATAAACTTTCTTAAGAAATTTTACTTCTGTTGCACACGATCCATTAGGGACTTGAACACTTCCATGTTATTGAAATATCAAATAACGTCATCTTGCTCTTCTGGAAAATTCTATTACATTAAAAACCGACTACAGAATACAGCCCCTGAGTGAAAGGTGGTTCAGAGCATGGATGTACGCAGATTATCATGGAAGAAACAGGCACAGTAATAACGGCCGCTACAATTTGTTCATCACTTTCGCGTTTTCAAACCACTTCTACGAACATCATCTTTTTTCTATCTAATGTTCTGTATTCTCCCCCATCTCTGAACTCCCAACCTCCAAAATAAGAGGATTTCACCAGTCAATTACTAGAATCAGGAAAAACCATTTGAACGTTCATTGGACAAGCACATTTACCACGAACATTTTTTTAAAGGTGAAAATGAATTCAGTTCACCTTGAGAAAAGACCTTGACTAACAAATTACCTTAATAGTGTTGCTAAGGAAACATCAATGGCTTACAAAAGGGGATTAATAGTATGAAAGAACTAGACTCAAATAACAGATTGATCTCGTAACAAATTGACGAAGGCCCGCCAATTGAATCTGCAACGTACAAGCAATGCCGCATAATTACACAACACGTATTAATAGGTGTGGCTCCCCCTGGAAAGACAAAAAAGCACTAAATACGTTCCAAATAACGTACTGGCTTAAATGTACTCAAAATGCATGTTTAAATGATCTGAAAAATAAGGCTACATACCCAATACAAATAAAACAAAGATAAGTCTAACATAAACAGAAGTTTGCCTAGTGAAACTCAGCTTACAGAAATAAGTTTTTATTTTTTTTAAATTTTATCTTATATTATCTTTTGGGATATTTGAGAGTCTCATTTAGGAATGTCATTCAAGGGTGCAATTTAGGTTGGAAAAGAAAAGCTAATGCTTTCTTCAAGTTTCAGCTCCTTTAAAGCAAAAAGCAATAAAAATTCTGACTGTAGGGTCACATGGCCCATTAAATGTCTTAGTCTTTGGAGAGGGTAGAGGATGGGTTTCTGGGTAGTAGAATGCGCAGGAACCCCCATTTTAACTGGGAGGATGGATGGATGCACACCATCAGCCTGCCTTGGGAGAGGAAGCTCATGGAATGGGCCCCAAAATATATTTTTTAAACAGCAGAAATCTATTTCTCTCAGTTCTGAGGCTGGCTGTCCAAGTTCAAGGTGCCCGCAGCGCGGGTTCTCCGGAGGCCTGCCCCCGAGGCTCGCAGCTGGCTGCCTTCCCACTGTGTCCTCACACGGCCTCTCATCTGTGCACACGTGTCCCTGAGTCCCAATTTCCTCTTATAAGGACACCAGTCAGATGGGAGAAGGCCCTACCCTAAGGGTCTCATTTTAACTTAATCATCTCTTTAAAGGCCCTGTGCCCAAATACAGTCACATTCTGGGGTACTGAACCCCAGAACGTTTATTCACTCAACAAATATTCATGGACAGTGCTTACACGTTGAGTTTAGGGTAGTGGGGATGAACAGCACAGAGACAAGCCAGAGCAGCCTGTCCCCAGCTGAGGGAGGCTTTCCACTCCTGGGCCACCACCACCCGGGCTCTCTCTCCTGCTGCATCTACTCCCTCCCCCGACCTGCCACAGTTAGAAGCCAGCGCAGGAGCCAATGGGCACCCTGCAGGTGAGTGTGAAGCTGGCTTCTTCACTCAGACAAAGCTGAGCCCAGGGGTGCAGGTGACACACACCTGTCCTCCTTCCTGCAGTCTCCCCAAGGGAAACTTCAGATTCAATGTCAATTGTCAAGGCAGAGTGTTCAAAGCGGCGCTGTGGTTTTGGTATCTAGACAAGTACGGACCACAGACACACAGGAACCGAGGAGACGTCGCCCGTGAACGTGAGTGCAGTGGAAGGCTGTCCACGGGCCACTCACCCTCAGCTGTCTCTCAGTTCTCTGAATAATGTTCCATTGTATCTA
>CM053511.1:53411221-53431466 GCA_028627145.1 Eidolon dupreanum
ACATTTTTTCATATTTGGAAGCACAGAGCTAGAATAGCCGAGTCAGAGGAGAAATTTTGCAGATATGGTAAAAATAGAAGCGAATTGCTCTCCTAATTGCCTTGAAAACTTAGCTTATATGAATAATTATTCACAACCTTTTCTGATTCTGTAATGAGGTTTTTTTCTTTCGATGGCAGTGAAATAGATTCATTTATCGAGGTTATAATGATCAAAAACTGATGCGCTCACACACTAGAGGAAAAAGAGCTTGAATATTTAAAACACTAAACGATAAAAGTAAAGTTTTTCTCACGTCATGCTTTCAAAAATATTATGTGAAGGTGACTCCTGTACACTTGGTTTATTATTTTTTTTATTTTAGTTAACCCGATATATCCAAAATATTATCATTTCAATGTGCAATCCACATGAAAACCGCTAGTCGGGTGCCTTACATCTTTTCTCTGCAGTGCGGTGTGCACACGCTCGCGGAGCATCCCAACGTGGGCGAGCCACGTTTCAGGTGCTGAGCAGTCTCGACAGGGCCAGCGACTTGGACGGACAGCACAGACGTGGAACATAAAAACATTCGTAGCAGAATCAGCGATTTAGCGAAGTCGCTAAGTCGGTTTACATAAAAAGGCGCTCAGGGGTGCAGAAGTGCACGAGGAACAAATTCTTCCAGAGTCGGGCATGGGGGAGGGGCGGGCTGGGGGGAATGAGGGTGGGCTCTACTGGTCCTTGTCACGGAGTCCAAGAAAACCCTAAGGTCTTTTTGTTTTAAAATATTTATGCTGCATGGGCTTCGTTTTCTGTTAAGAGCACTACTGTAGACTTGAACCCCAAAGGATGAAGCTTCTAAACTAAAGGAGGAGGGCTTTTGGGCTTTTAGCCGAAAGGCTGTGGGTGAGGAGACGAATCCCTCGTCCATCCGTCTTTGTCATTTCCACGGGATGCGGCGTGAGCACCCCTTGTCTACTCTACAGTCACCCACTCCCCTCCGCTGGGGGAAAGGTGGCCACTCTTGGGTGGGGTCTGACACTCCTGGGGTCTCTCGTGTCCGGTGGGAGCATCCAGATGGTAGCAGCCACTGGCCAAGGCTCTCTTCTGCCTCCACGTGGCAGCACGGGCTGTCCCCCCAGACCCCAGCCGCCCTCACGAGGGAGCAGACATACACGCCCAACACGACACAGTGACCACCACGATGGAGCTTTGGGCAAAGCAGCGCAGAGCAGAACAGGGTCAGGGGTCCGGAGCTCCCCCTTCACACCCGCATCGCTTTATATAATGTCACTTGTCACTCGATATTATTATGAACATTTTTTTCTCAGATTTATTGAGACATAATTGTCATATAACAATGTATAATTTTAAGGTCTAAAACATAATGAATTGATACATGTGTAATGTGTATCTTGCAGAATGATTACCACAATACGGTTAGTCAGCACATTCATTGCCTTTTGCGTGTGTGTGGTGAAAACTTTTAAAATCTTCCCTCTTAGCAACTTTCAAAGGCAAAATACAGTGTTGCTGACTAGAGTCGCCACATTGCACGTCACGTCTCCAGATCCTCTTCATCTTATAACTGGAGTTTGGACCCTCTGACCCCTCTATTCATCTCCCCCACCCCCATTCACCCCCACCCCGCCCTTGGCAACCACCAATCTCTACTCTGTTTTCGAGTTTGTTATTTTTAGATTCCACACATAAATGAGGTCACACAGTATTTGTCTTTCAGTCTGACTTACTTCACTTAGCATAAACCTTCAAGTTTCGTCCATGTTGTTGCACGTGGCAGGAATTCTTTCGTCTTTAAGGATGAATGATGCTCTGTTGTATATATACATCACATGTCTTTATCCATTCATCAGTGGACAGCTAGGCTGTTTCCATATCCTGCCGTGAGTCATGCTGTGTACAGACATCTCTTCAAGACAGTAATTCCACCTCCTTCAGATAAATGCCTAGAAATGGAATTGCTGGATCATGTAGTGGCTCCATTTTCAATTTTTGAGGGCTCCCTTTCCACGTCCTCGCCAGCACTTGTAATCTCTTGTATTTTTGATGATAACCATTCTACCAGGTCCACCGACGATCACTGTAACCTCACTTCTCCATTTCTATCTGACTCTCAGCGTCCAGCCCCAAAGATGTCTCCAATGATGCCACGAGGTGAGATGCGAGTGAGTTTCCTGGGAGGTGCCCCGCGATGCTGGGGGCGCTAGATGTCCACCTCGGGCCCTTTTATCTCTGCTGGACACATTTCAAAACTGGCGAATCTGAGCGGGGAGGGAGCGGGGAATGGACATGCGGAGGACAAACACAAACAGAAGGAAGGCGACCTGAAAATGCAGGTGTGCAATACAGTGACAGTGGCGTCAGGAAGAAATGCTGCTGCAAAGAGAAAAAATCAAGTTCAAGAACAATGGGATTTTACCGAAGAAAGAAGTGTCGGCATTGGAAAGGTTTAAAATAGAATGGAGAAAGCTATTCTGTACATCGAGAGAGAGAGATTGGTATGAAGCAGACTCCTAAAGTTTCGGAGAAGAAAAAAAATAATGAGAAATGGAGGGGAAAAGTCCTTTTTCCTGAAGTTTCTTTGCTTTTTTTTATAAAACGGAATCTCTTCAGGGGTTCATAATTCTAAACACAATGGTTTTACTTCAAAACTGTTAGGTATGTTTCAATATTCATTAACTAAATGGCCTTTAGATCTAACTGCATTCAAGATACACTAAACACATTTTTATTTTCCAAAACAATAACTGCTTATCAAGTACCCACCATATATATGCTGGGCCCTGAGCTTTATAAGCATCGCCTCCATCAGTCCTTCAGCCCTGAAAATCAGCTAGCGACATCCTCAGTGGCAGACAGGGAAGTGAGGTGCCCCTCCCCCACCGCGCTCCAGGCGGCCGGTGCCTGCCAGGGGCGTCCAGCCGGTCACACGCGGCCACCTGTCCTCGTCCGCCCATCTCCCGGGGAGCAGCCCTGGTCCTCCGGCTCCGAGGCCTTCCCGCTCTGCGCCGCACGGAAAGGTGAATTCCCACGGCTTGGGGATTCCAGGAACGGTCGCGCTTCTGATCCGCGCTGCAGCTCCGCGGGGTGGGTGGCCAGGCTTCGCGGGGCGCCCGCGACGCGCCGAGCCCAGCCTGGGTGCTGTCCACGCTGCGTCGCGTCGTCTTCGCGGCTTTCTGCGGCTGATCCCAGCACGACTCCCATTCCGCACACGAGGAAATGGGGACGACAGGCAAGGGAGCCCGCGGGGACCGCAGGCAGCGGCTGGGGAGCTCAAGGCCGAGCCCAGGCAACCGCGACTCGTCGTGGAGCTGACCTCAGGGGTCAGGCGACACCGGAGCTTCCTCACCGGCAAGCACCCTCATGCCCCCTCCCTCCTCGCGAAACCGTCAGGCCACTCTGCAGTGATTTATCGTCCCACGTCAGACTTCACAGTCACCTCCACATAAACCTGCGGTTGATTAATTAACGAAAATTGGAAGACATTTTGGTGATGAAGAATGCTGCGTATTCCTATGAATACTAATCAGTGTGGTCCTCCAACTAAACCACCTGTCAGCCCTGGGGATCGGTCAGCAGGGGGTCAGAGCTCAGACGGACGGAGCCAGAGAAGATGGACAGGGCCGGATGGGACACACGGACAACGAGAGCCGATTCAAGCAGCAAAAGACCAACATCTGACTGAACACCTACTATGTGCCCGGGACCACTCGGGCCCCTGGAGACACGGGCTGAACAAGACAGAAACGGTGCCGGCCTCGTGGGTCTTACCGTCCAGGACACGGCAGAGCAGGGGGCCGAGGAGGCCTTGCAGCCGGCACGCGGACAGGCAGAGGCAGGCACGAGGCCATGTGGCGGTGACTAAGGGCCTGCATCAGACGAGGCCAGGGACTCAGCCACGGAACGAGGCAGCCACCTGCCCACGGGGAGTAAGCCAGGGCTCGGTTACCGGACACGGATCAGAGCCTGCCCGTCGGGTGGGGTAATCGGGTTGGGGTCAGGCCCAGAACTTCTTAGCGCCCCCACAGCCCAGGGGAGCAGAGACGGCCCAGCAGCTGAGGCCCGCGGAGCCCGGCCCGCCACCCCCTCCCCAGGCCGACGTTCCCCTCCAAGCTGGCCCGCAACATTCGGGCAGCTATAGGCAGAGGTCACGCCACGAACCTAGGTCCCAAACCGGAAGTCACCCAAACGACAGTCTCCCACGGGGCCTCCTGCCTCCCTACCAAAGAGACTTGTTTTCTGGGCGTGAATTAGAGACGTGCCAACAGTTTTCCCGCCCAGTGATTCCCCTTGGGAGCAGCTGCCGCCCTCCTTCCTGGGCGCTGGACCCACAGCCTTTGGTCTCAGGGAAATGAACTCATTCTCAAAAGCGAGGCGGTCTGATTAGGACGTCCCCCGGGGTGTGGCCATCTTAGACTGAGGGGGCTCCGTGAACTGCTCAGTGCTCTGACTCGCATTTTTACCAGGGAGTCAATGTCGTCAGACGTCCCATTTCATTCCCTTCTAATTCTATTTATCTCCTTTGACACTGCAGAAGCCTTTTCCTTGCTTTTGTCTTACTCATGAGCTTCTCAGGTGGAATAAGGCCATCACCTTCGGTGATGCTACACCTATGCCTAAAGGTTATAATCCCTGATGGCGAAAGGCACAAATTGCATTTATTTAATTAAAAATATTAACACGACTGTCTTGTGCAGAGGGACGCGATATTTTTTTCCAAAGGGTAAGATTTTGAAACAGGATGTTTTGGGTGTCGTTTATCCCATTTTTTTAAGAGACATTTCTTCTCGAGAGAATAATTGCACGCCCTAAGCTCGCGTGCATCTGAGCTCGGACTTGTGCGCTGTCAGAGCTGTTAACTGCTGCGCAGTCAGCATTTGTAAGCATTTCCATCGGAGATGAGCACGGAGAAGCTAAGAGGCTCCCAGTGAGCACACAGTAACTATTCACGTGCCGAACAGTCTGCACACCCCTGACGACCTAACCGATAACTTACCAAGTTCTTTCCCAAATTTCAAGTGAATTTATCCTTGAAACAGAGCAGAATTATGATGCCCACTTAGTGGTGACATGTTCGCGTCTACACACGTGGACTGCACAAGACAGAAACGTACCAGTTGTGTACCTACAACTTACACCATGTTATGGGTCAATTACATCTCAATAAAGCCAGAAAAAAAAAAAGAAATTACAATCGACAGTGGTCCAGAATGTCCTTTCTCCTAGAAACCCCAATATCCATTTGATGACTCGAATCTTAAAACTAACCAGTGTACCTTTCAAGCCAGCATTCCCCGTACAGAAGCTGACCTAAGTTAGCGTCTTGGCTGACGACAGGTGTGCCCCAGAGGCTGTGAGCGCTGTTGTGGACCCAGCAGCAGCATCTAAGGCTGAGATTAGTTCACAGGGCACACTTGGGTTCAACCCTCGGATGCGGAATTGGACGGAGGACGGGCTAAGCTGTGACGCAGTCTCAACCGAGACCTCGGGTGACCCTGTGGACAGCTGTGACGCTCAGGTGGCCTTTCAGAACTGTTCTCCATTACAGCCAGAAGCTTAGGCATTTTGACTCCGCATCAGCGGGTCACAGGATGTGGGCTGCCCCCTCGCAAGAGAACACGACCTTGGGTGAAACAGCCGGGGAGGAGAATTTCCAGGAGGAGCTGACATCTGAGGGACTAGGTCCTTCGGTCCTCAGAGGGGAACTCAGGCATCATGTCATAGTTTCCGCTTCCGGCATAGAATGAAAACAAAGACGTTTCCTAACTTCCCGAGACACCTCAGCATGGAGAAGACACAAACGCCCTTTTCGAGGCTGTCTGACATACAAAGGACAGCTTTGTTCTGTGAGGATCCGGTACAGTCTAATTATCTGTCCCCCATCAAACGTTCACCCCGTAGTTTTAGCATTTACTAATGAATCTTGCCTAAGTCAATGATCACTATGGTCATTGCAGAACGGTAATTTTTTCCCCCAACCTCATCTTTCTCTCTCTACATTTATTCTATTTATTATTGCATGTCATATAAAAAAGATCTTTCCCTTTTCTCCCATTTATTTATCTAGCATCACTAGACACCCACGGATTCGTACTTTATCTCATGGGTTCTCATCCATAATTGCTATTATTCGTGTTGACGGTCAGAGTGTCCAAATGTGGCCATCAAGATCCCTCCGAGCTGGTTCCTGTGTCCTTTCTTCAACGTACGTTATTTTGTAGAACTTCCTTGCTTTTTTAACACAATAAGGAGCTTCAGACTCATCTTGACTTTTCTCTACACCAGCCCTAGAGTCAAGCTCCTGTCCGAGCTATTCAGAAACCACGACACACGTGTTTAAATCTACCGAGAGCGTTAGTTCTCTGCATTTATGTCAACAAACGTATGTCCCCCCGACGTGTACCCCTAGGGAAATTTTGTCCCGTGTGATTAGATGGTCATTCCACACTGGCCACACAAAATGTGGCCTGTACTCTGACGAGATCTTCCTGCCTCACTTCCTTTTAATGGAAAAATGGTATATTTTAGTTAACTTGTTTTTAATTTATTTTTTCAAAACCAAAATCTGAGTGTTAGCCGTGCTCACTGTACCAGGGTTTAACTGCTTCTATTCAGTGGGCAGAACTAAGAAATACTGACTGTTATTATAAATATGGTGTTTTTAACCATGCCTTGGGGGCGTGTATATATTTTTATACTATGAATTCTTATCTCTCTAATCACAATCTAACACCACTGTGTTCTTTTCAATGCCATATTTCCATATTTACGTCTCCTTTCTCCCACAAAGACAAACCTGGCTCCCAGCAATAAGATTTATTCACTCTGTTTATCAGTCTTACTGCATTTACAAAATGGTTCTGGAATTTCCACACCCACAGTATGCAAACAAGGAAAAATTAAGAAGTGTTCACGGTTCAAGGTTTCGTTTTTCTGGAGCTTTTTGTTTTGTTTTGTTTTTGCAGTTTTGCCGTCTCTAAACTGAGCGACTGTAATCAAAGCACTGTCTTTAAAAGGTAGGTACCAAAGGTATGTAAACCAGAACAGTTAATATTTACAGAAGAATTCAATCCTCCTTATCCTAAAGCCCTGCCCTAGCCTTAGTTAACATGTCATCTACATCACAAAACCCCCCATAAACGCTGGCTTTTTTGCTGACCTGCCCGCATAGCCCTTATTACATTCTGATCTTGTCCAGTGTTTTCAAAGCCTGATATCATACACAGAGTATGATACCAAAAGGTAGTGAGTCCACTTCTTAAAGAGACATCAGTGAACAAACACACCGCTACGGAGCACACGGCAAGCAGACCGGTCACACGGGGCGACGCCCCCGGGAAGGTCCGTCTGAGAACTGCACTGAAACGGACAAGTTCAAGCATTTCTGACCACCGGCGCTGCTCCTCAGCTCCGGAAACACGGTCCACGGGCTTTCACTTCCCGGTGCAAGCGTGCTAAGGGCCTTACAGCCTGAACATCCACTGGCCACCCGATCCTGGGCTCCCCGAGAGGTCCCCAGAAGCAGCAAGTCTACAGAAATAAGCAACGGACAAGCGTCACAGCCGCCAGTGCTGTGGCATTTCTTACCTGGCACAGACCCTTCGAAAAGGGATTAACCCAAACGCACCTGACGCACACACTTCGGTTGAACCCGCGGTCTCCCGCAATTCCTGCTGGTATTTACACATCCAGGGTCTCAGAGCTGTCCCTGGGAGGATAGCAAAGAGAGAAACCGCCAGGTGACTAATAATGCAAGCGATGAGTCAACCATTTTGTCGTAAACAATCCAGAACCATTACATGATTTTTTTTTAATCTACTGAGAATATTTGTTCTCAATTAGACCGATTACAGTCAGGTGGCGAGTGGTACCAACTGATTATCTTTATGTCCTGTCCGCATACACCCTAGGGACAATGTTTCCTATATAATGAGCTGGGCTAATGACATCAAAATATGACCTACACCTTGAGAAGATCATGTTGCCTCTCTAAGGATTTAAAACAAATACCTTCGCATCTCATATTTTTGGTGGGAGCCTGACATAGTATCTTATCCGAAAAGACCCAAGACACTGCACGTCATGAGGATTCTTCTTCAGACTGAAATGTGTGATCCACAATTTATAACTGGCTGTGACCAGATGACAAACAAAAGAGCTTAAGTTTTAAGAGTCTCCTCAACCCACAAAAGTGCGTTCCCAATGACTGTCCCAGCTAATAAAATTGTCCCTGACTAATGCCTGGGTAAGCACTTCAGGAAAAGTGGACTTGTTCATTTGAAGAAAAAAAAAAGGCATATAGTTTTAAATTTGGCCAAACTGATCAATGGGTTGGTCAAACTTAAACTCCTGTTGGTTCTGGGTCAATTAAAAAAGAAATGCAAAAGTGGGATTCCCAATATTTCTTTTGATATTTATGATTGTCCTCAGACATCTTGCATTTTCTACCGAACGATATTCAGGTGCTTAAAAATTACTACACTGCCATTGTGCCAGGCTGACAATCACCGGAGGCTATGGCATAAGAAAGAATGAAACCATTGCAGCTCACCCGGCTGGCTGTGACCAAAAGGACAAAGCTGTCACAATAGAGAAACGTGCAGTCATGGGCGTCCTGTCCTGTCTGAGGAGCAGAGTTCACCAGCTGTGCAGCCAAGAGCTCAGCGACAGCCACACCCAGAAGTAAAACACATCCCTTTCAGGCGCAGGGTTTCTCAGAAAACCCTCAACTACAGCTGCCTCCACTAACAATGGCCGGTCCCTCGCAAATGCCAATTTCCTTCAAAGAAAGGTTCCCCCTGAGAAGTTTTAACTAATCAATCAGCTTTCCCATGGACTAAAAATTGTAGTTCACTGTTCCTCAGACTGCTTGAGGCTTCTGCTGTTATAAACCCTTTCTCGCCCTAGTTTCGCAATCGCTCTTCATCACATGTGTGTAAATATCAGCTGTTCCTTTAATTAAACTGAATATATCTGTGATCAAGAATCTGGTCGAGAAAGTTGACTTCCATTCATAGGAAGCACAGAAATGAGTGACCACATGGAAGCAAACAGTCACATCGGAATGTAAGAAAGTTCACAGGACAACCGACCCAGTTTTTGCGATAACTCAATGGCAAGAATTTTTTTTTTTTTTTTTTTTTTTGAGGAGGAGGAGGAGGAGGAGGAGGAGGAGGAGGAGGAGGAGGAGAAGAAGAAGAAGAAGAAGAAGAAGAAGAAGAAGAAGAAGAAGAAGAAGAAGAAGAAGAAGAAGAAGAAGAAGAAGAAGAAGAAGAGGTCTGCTCCAGATTAAAAGAAATTTCAGAAACACAAAACTGAAAACGATGTGTGGACCATATTTGGGTCCCACTGCAAACAAAGAGACTGTGAAAAGGCATTTCTGAGACAATTGTGAAAATATGATTAAGGACCAGACATTAGATGATACCAATGAATTATTATTAAGTGTAATAACAGAAGTGTACTGTGTGGGAAAAGGTTCATATCTTTTAGAGATATCTACTTAAGTATGTGAGGGAGGATTTAAATGATGTTGGAGATTTCCTTTTAAAGATTTCAGCAAAAATGGAAAAAGAAAGAAAAATAAAGGAATGGCTGCAAGAAACGCTTGATAATTTTTTACCGTGGCTGTACAAGTTCAGTATGTGCCCTCTCTTCATGTCCATGTGAAATAGTTCATCACAAAAATATTAAGTATGATATTCTTATATCTTGATGTAAATGTTTAATGTAATACACATGCACTAATTTTTGGAAACTTCTTTCCAAATGAGAGCATTTCCTACACATTCTAAATAAACACAAATGGCAAATCTATGGGCAATTTCTTTTCTGGCACAATAGGCAGTGTTTGCTATCTAATCTACACATTGCTCCTTTGTAGTGTACCTGAATTCTTGAAGTTAGGTGTAATTACTTAGTCTATGATTCAAGAAGCAATTTAAAAAAAAAGAAAAGAACTGTCCATCAAGGCAAGAAAAAGTAATATGAGATTCTATTGTCTATAGTTGAACTCAAGGCTAATGTTACTGTCAAATTGAAGTTTTGATGAATTAGCTGTTTTAAAATACTACCTGCATCTATTAATTCAATTCCACTTGATAATACAGTGGGATGGGGGTGGGGGGCTAAGTTCAGAGGGTCAGAGAATGAGTTAATAAATGATTAATGGGAAAATATCCTTGGAAGGCTTCTTTTCTCTTCCCTACGTCTCCCTCCTCCTCCCTCTAAGTTCCTAGCCAACTAAGGTTAACTGTATGTACAGTGAGATGCTCACAGAGGGGCTTCTGTTTAAAAAATGGAACAGGGGACCGTGGGATAAACGGCATGAGTCACCCTCCTCCTAGGTTTCCGCTCCAGGCGCTTCCGCACTGTCGTGAGCTAAAACACTCAGTGAACTCCCAAGGGGAATCAACTTCCTGGCTTCACTGGTGTCCAGTCGATGTCTTCCTTGGACCCAAGCTGTAAATCAGCCCATGGAGAGAAAGAAAAAGTCACCGTAGCTGTTGCCAAGACGGCAAATGGTTTTTCAGCGTTACTGATTGAATGTATAGCTTCAACGCATTAAATTTATATCGAATCCTTCTTATGATTAGAGCAAGTTCATTTCCAGAAAAGTCTAATCATGAAATCATTAATAGGACTTAATCGGTTCAGTGAGTCATTTTGCTTCCAGGTAAATTATACTGATTACTAATATGTACAAGTCCCGTGTGGACATAAAGAAAACCCTAGGTACAAAAAAATGAGATAATAATTAACCCTAAGCAGTCTTCAATTTTAAATAACTGATCTAAGAAGAAAATAATAAGATATCTTCATTCCCCTTTGCAGAAACAACCTCACGCCCCAGGAAATTGCTGAATAATACAGATTTCATTAATAAAGGACATGAACACCTCTTCCTTAGAATTATTTTCCTTGAAATAAACTATATTGGATGGTTCCAAGGAACATCTAATCCCTTTTATTTTTCATTAATCTATAAGGGTTTAATTATGGCAAAATAATCAAAATGTCAGTCAATTAACTATTTTTTCATGTGTTGCTACTTTAGATGCATCTCTAAATATCTCCAGCTATAACTGCATTTCCAACCACCTGAAAAATTGTATGGCTTTTTTTTTTTTTAACAAACTTCCTTTGCAATTAACTGAGCTAAGATCAAAATAATTAATTCAACCCTAACAGTAGTTTTCACACCTCATTAAATTTTAATAATTATTTTAGGATTCTTTTTGAGATAGTTGATTTTTATTAGCAGGAAATCATATGACTACATTAGATGACATCAGCTAATCCTCCAAAGCAACTGTTCCTCTCCAATTTGGAAAGAAATCAACACCTCAGGTCTCCTCGCATAGATAATACACAACACACTGTGACTTGCAGTAATTAAAGCCTGTTAGCATGTCTCTGATTTCCACCACCTCCTCTTACTGCTGTTAAAGATGAAAGAAAGAAAGGAAGAAAGAAAAAGAAAGAAAGAAAGAAAGAAAGAAAGAAAGAAAGAAAGAAAGAAAGAAAGAAAGAAAGAAAGGAAGGAAGGAAGGAAGGAAGGAAGGAAGGAAGGAAGGAAGGAAGGAAGGAAGGAAGGAAGGAAGGAAGGAAAATTAACGAGGGTCTTGCACTGGCATGCGCTGTGTCCACCTACATGCTTTTGTGAATAGCGCAGGATACAAAGAAACAGCCTCATACCCACTCCCAGTATGAGCGAAACAGAGAAAGATGGTTGGAGCATTGCTGTGGCTTCGCTGGGTTCAATCATCCTGAACTATTTTCAACAATGTTTTGTTCTTGTTGTTGTTATTTCACAAGCATTTATTGACTATCTACCACGTGAATCATGAAGCCGAGAACTAAAAAGAATATAAATATATATCCTTACAAAGTTTAAATGTATGAAAAATCATAAACATAATAGCTACAATCTAGTAAGTATCCATGGTGATTTGGATAGTTTAGATGTGATAACCCTTCAATCTACCCAAAACCTGCAAGATAGGTATCATGTCCTTATTTAACCTCAAACAGATCTAGTACCTGTTCTTTAACGGGGGACCCACCTGTCCCCATGAAGGGCATTGCTTCAGGAAATGCTGACTCCACCTCTGTAGTTAGAGGAGCCAGTTTGGGTTGTTCTTTTTCCTATTCTTTGCAACCAAAAGGACTCTAACTGATACAAGGATAATATTCATCCTCTAAAAATAATAACATTTTCTTAGAGAGGTGGGGCTTACCTTTTCCTTCATTTCATATTTTTTTAGACACTAAGGAGAAGCTTAGCTGATTTCAAAATATAAAAGTGTGAAATTTCATTAAATAAATATTTGTTAGGCGAATGAAGTATCTGAACAAATGAATGAATAAACAATTGAATATGAGATCGTTTCTCTCTCCCTATTTTGCCCCCACTCTCTCTGGCTAAGATGCATGACTGACAATGGAAAGAAAAAACAATAATTGAAACAAATAAATCGAAACAAATAATTGAAACAAAACAAAACAAAACATAACTCAATTCTTTGAGTTTATTTAGTTTTTCTTAACCAGTTGATGTTAGCCTGCTATCTTTATATTCTATGGTAAATCATACTAGCCTACCCTCACCCCTGCTTGACATTACTTGAAAATCATATGTAACTGAGCAAGAGCCTAGCACCCAGAAAGTCAGACACAAAAAGGAGTCACACATCTGACACGCGCCCTTGTATATTCTGACCCTCTCCCATTCCTATCCACAGTAAGTTCCCCAGAGACTGAGAGATTAGACAACAGAGTGTGTTTTGTTTTGTTTTACTCTTACTGATCAAAAGTGCAATAGATCTTGTTCAACTGCCAATGATAGTTGTTAAAGACATTAATGCATGACTTAGGGATCTTTTTTCCTCCAAGGAAGCTAAAGGATGGGTAGAGATGATACATAGCCTGAGGGGAAAGGGCGTGGCAGGGCGAAGAAGCGTAGGCATTTATTTTAAAGATGTTAGTCACACAGGCTTGCTGCGGATTCCTCATTCCCGAATGATAACTACTCCGCTGAGAAGGACTCAGTGGGAAATGACTACAGAGAGGAAGAAAATGGTTATTCATTTCCAGACCCTGTCAGCTTCCATATTGTCTTGCTGCATCATCATCACAGGTCTATACAATGACAGGAAAAATCATTTATAATCTTCCTCTTCAAGAAATAACTTTACCGATCCCTACTTTATCTTTTATTTTTTCCAATGACTCAGCAAATCAGAACTGATGCAGTTCCAGTAGGTTTCTATCATTCGGCAAGATGTCCATGGGATTAAAATGCCTTACAAGTTCATAGGAGGCAAAGAAATTTATTTCAGCACCAAGGAGAGTGTCCTGTTATTTTCAAATGGTTTCATGCGTTCAAAAATGCATATTATTCATGAGACTAGAAAGAAATTTTAAAATATGATTTGATTAAGAGCTGCTAAGAGCTTATTTCATTCATGAGAAAAATTCTAATCATTTCTATAAAAACTTGCCAAGGTCTTGTACATGTTCATGGTTTCAACAATGTGCTATTCTTTTAGCTCAAATGCAGTGGAATTAGCAAATCTTTGCCTATTTTTTGAATGTCAAAACCACAGTTTCTAAGTGGATCTACATAGGAGGAAGGATCAGTAAAGTCACAGAGGTATTGCACTGACAGGGATTAAAAGCTCTGTGAGAACAAGTCCTAAAGTCTTTCCCACTGCTATATGCTCAGAGTTTGGCACATGGTAAGTTCTCGATGAATATTTATGTGTGTCAAGTGAGAACTGGTGAATTAATGAATGACCTTAATAGGAAAGAACTAATGAATGCCTCATTTGTAATGAAAAGTCACTTTCTCCAACTGGTCTCAGAGATCCTCACGTACCACATCGCTCAACCAGTCACTTCGACACGTCTTCCCTGGGCCTGTATCAGTGGAGTCTCTGGACCTCCAAAAGATCACGCTCCAGAGCTTGCCTTTCATCTTCACGAAGCTGTCAGTGTAAAGGGTTCTCCTTAGACGCCTGGGAAGGTCATTCAGATTTCAACCCACGGAACCTCACATTTCCAGGGCAGCATGACAACCACACACCTGAGGCTCCTCCAGTGCCCAGAGCAATCAGTCAACCTGGTTCTCCATTACCAGATAGGCAGGACCCGGGTGCAGGAGGCTAACTCTCATCCTCGTCCTTGCGGTCCCCAGGTGGACCAGAACTACTTGTCCCTATCCACAAGCAGTACCAAGAGCAGAAAACACCAGCCCTGCTCTGCTGTGGTTAAGAGGCAACTGAGTCCAGCTGCACTGGGAGACAAAAGAGAAGAAAGCAATTCTACTTGAGTTGGCACCGTAGATGATATGGGGTCACCCAGGGAGACTAGAATCTATCTACCCAAGACAGGGCCAAAGGCGAAAGAGAAAAGATGAACAAGTGAAAACGATGTTTAAACAGGTGTTTCCAACGGCCAGTACGCTGTGAAGGCTTCTCAGGCCTCCGATCTGTCCCTTTTTTGTGACTATATATGCAACGAAACGTGTGAATGAAGTCAAGCCTCCTGGCTCCCAGGTAGGTAGAGCCGGTTCTTAGCTCCTGGGAGGCTTGGGGCTAAGGCCTCCACTCTACTTGGACTGTACTACCAGGCCCCCAAAACGGGGGGAGCTGCCAGAGAAGGACTGATTTCCATTTCAAACTGCATTCTGGTACTTTGTACTCCAGCACCATTGGCCAATCAATATTTAATGCCTGGAGATTCTGACTCTGCAGGAGTCATGTCAGGGGACCTTGGGAGCCAATCTGCTTGAGTTTCTGAGCGATAATTATTCATGGGCTCCTGCCTCTTGCTCTTTCTCTCGCACGGTCCCACTCTGCAGACTCAGTGCCTTATTCAGTCTCTTCTCTCGCTCTCTCCGCTGCTGTAGCTGGACCCTGCGCCTTCGCCGCCGCTCAGCGTCTGCACAACCCTGCGATGGCTAAAACAGCAATGGGTAAGGCGGCGCGCCTCGCTCTCCCTCCGCTCGACCTGGAGCCCACCCTCACCTTCTCTCTTAGAGCTCTGAAAGCATTGGGAGATATTTTTCAGAGAAAAAAAAAAAAAAGCGCTAATGGTAACATAAGAGCAAGGAAGGACGGTGTGGCTTTGGGCATTTGGGGAGGGCAAAGAGGGTGGGTCCTTGGAACCCTAAAGCTAAGAATTTCTTTTTAAAAGTAGAATCAGGTAAGTTGCCTGCCCATGGGTAACGGAATTTATTATGTTTCTGTATTTAAAATTAAGGCTCGACCTTGGGGGGAGGGGATCTTTACTGTTTGCCTTAAATGGGGTTAGAAGAAATTTTGGAAAGTGCTTTGTAACGTCCTTTATTTCTTCAATTAAAAAAAAAATAGAAGATGAGAGAGAGAAAGTGGAGCGGGAGAAAGGAAAAAAGAAAATTGCAAAGTCAAAGCGGTCCCATCTAGGCTGTTTGAAAGATGGGTGGAGACGAGGCGCGGGTGGAGACGGCAGATTTTATGGTATTGTCTTGCGGGAGGAACCGCTAGTCCTGGGCACGGGGCAGGAGGTTGAGGGCGGGGTGGGGGCCACACTCCTTTGTTTTAGGGGAAGGGAGGGGGAAGGAGAGGAGGCGGGGGAGGGCACGGAGGGCCGGGTGGGCAGCTGCAGGGGCGGGGCGAGCGCGCGGTACGCAGGGGTGGAGGGCCAGGGGCTTTGCTGGCGCTGGGGTGGGGTTTCTTTGTGTGAGGACGCAGGGCCCCCTGGGAGGCACCTGCAGCGGGGAGAGCACAATGCGGACGGCCCCGCCCTGCGCGGAGCGGAGCCCGGCTGGCGCCCCGCACCCCCGCCTGCCGCAGCATCTTCGGCCGAAAGGGGGCTGGGTGGGGAGCACCCGCGCGACCCCCAGGAGACCCGCGGGGTTGGGGGAGACACAGTGCCACGCCCCGCACTTGGCGCTCCTGACGCCCAGCGCTGGCTTCGGAGGGCGACCTCGCCCTCGTCCGCATCCCCACCCTGGCCTCATTGTTCTGTTTTGGGGGGGCGGGGGGGCTGAGTGTGTTAACATTTTTCTTTTCGAAACCACATTGCATAGGGTGATTAGGCACCGATGAGGATAAAGGCTTCTTTCGACTCATTGATCGATCGTTTTGAGGAAAAGCTTCTGGATATGTGTATATAGTATAATACGGATGCAAAAGAGGTCAAGGTCTTAGATCCCGCCGCGTGAAGGATCCGTTTTGTGGGTCACAGGCCAGATGTCGGCAGTGTTCATAGGCGCAGCCTAGATGTGCGCGGCGGACAGCGGAGACGCGGCGCAGACGAGGTTCCGCATCCCGGCCTCGGGCGCCCCCGCCCCGCGCCCCCGGCGCCCCCGGTCCGGCGCTTGGTGGCCGCGGCTGGACAGGCAGGGAGGGGCCGGGGTCCCTCCCGGGCGCCGGCGCGGGGAAGGGGCGACGCCTCGGGCGCCCCGGCCCCGCCCTCTGCGCAGAGCTGGGAAGACCTTGGGCTCCGAGGTGTGGCGGGGAGCGGGGCCTGGCTGGGGGTCTGCGGGCCGAGGGCCCCTCTTCCGGCCCCGCAGCGCCCCCCCTCCCCCCGCAATGTGCGCAACCCCCCCCCACCCCCCGCAATGTGCGCAACCCCCGGCTCTGCATCCTGGCGCCGGGCGCTCTGCAGAGGGGCGGGCTGGAGCCCCCGCCTGGCCACACAAAGGCGCGGCCCCGCCCCAGCCCGCGGCAAGACCACAGCGGTGGCACCCCGCCCGGGGTGGGGTGCGAGCTGCGGAGCTGGGGCCATTTTCCCCGCAGCCCCAGCCCTGCCCCAGCTCCCCAGGAGGGCCCCTGGCTCTTCCCGCCGCCCTGGCCGGCACCGCCGCCCCCCGCCAGGCGGGGGCGCCCGTGGCCGGCGGCCGGGTGCAGCGCCGGCCCTGCGGCGCCCCGCCGCGCCCGCGGGGGTGAAGCCGGGGGGACGCGTTTCTGCGCAGTGTCCCGAGCTACCCCGCGTCCCACGGTTCGCGGTTCCCCCTGAGGTCCAGAAAGGTGCTGAGAACCGAGGGCGGGGCGGCCCAGCTCCGCGCTCTGCTCCCGCACTGAGGTTTTTGCTGCCGGGGCGGGGGCTACATCACCATCATCATCAGGGTTGTCATTATTTCGAATCGTTATTATCATTACTATTTCATGCCTCCGTGGCCTTATTTGTTCAAAAGGTTTGAACGATTGCATTTGGTCAAGGACTAACCCTGTGTTACGCCTCTTCCTTCTACTCCCCCCACCCTCGGCCCCCAAGAAGGAACTCTGTCTCGGATTGCTCGTTTTACGTTATAAAGCAAATATATTTTAGGTTTTTGTCCAGATTGTGCACGATCATGTGGGTCGGATATATGTGCAGGTGCTTGCTTAGGGCAGGGCTTGTGTGTTAAAGATTGCTGGAAAATTCCCTGCAGAGAACTGTGGCTGCAATGGGTGAAAATATACACCTATAATTGAGATATTATGATCTTCAGCATGTATTCCATAAGGTTAGATCTATAAGTAGATATAGGTTATGCACAATATTTTAACTTTTTTCACCCCCAAAAAACTGTTCCAGTTACTGGTTCTTGATACGGTCTCAATTCTACACAGAAACATGGTTGGTGAAATGGTAGCCACCATGCCAGTAACAAAAGTCCCACCCCAGATAGGACAAATGCAAGGGTCTTTTCTGCCATAAATAAGCCACATCTGCAAATCATGAAAGAAGCACAACCTCTGCAACATTAAAATAATGGATTTTGACATCATTCCAGTTGTGAAGCAAAATCAATTAATCACCAAGGCGGGTGCTTTTTCCTGATTCATTAAACAATTATTGTATTCAACATGATTGCATGAGAACATTCCCCATTACCTTCTCTAATGAAGTAGGCACATTCTAAATGGATGAATAACTAGAAGTGAAAAGATCAAGCTTTGGACAGAACTTCAGGATATAACTGAAAGAAACAGCAGTAGCTTATCAGTTAGTTAACCATATATGCATATTTTCATGCCAGGTGGGTAAGCTGAATGTGCAATACGCATTACGTGACCCAGTGGAGCCAGACACAGATCGATAGTGTGATGGTATAAATTAATACACTGGTGGTGTTTGTCCATGCATGTTAAAATTTTCTGCAAGAAAGTATGGTATATTTTTTAAATAATAATTAAGGTCAGATGGTTTGCAGTATTAAAATCTAGAATTTTGTTTAGTCAAAATTCACAGGGATTTTGTGATGTGATTAACAGGTTCCCAGTGAATTATTCGAGTAGTAGGGAAGAATAATATTTTCCTTGTCAGGGTAACCGCTTCTCATTATCATTTTTAGCAGGGTTTTGTCTGTTGCATTAAAAACGCTTTTACTTACTTTTGTTTTTTTTTTTTTTAATTACTAATGGATCGATTGTAGAATAAGCATTTGATCATTTGGCACAATATGTCTCTCATCTAATAGCTCATTCTCAGTGATGAATATGCTGCAGGAAGCTACATTTCACTCAGATTTAAGAAATGCCTTTTCAGAATGCCACAGAGCCGAGTCACACAATAAAGTAGTTTATCTCCCCATAATGTATATCAAAATAGTTATTTAATACTGTGACTATCTAGGAGTTGCTATCAGTCAGGATTTTAAGTTAAATCTGTACAATTAAAAATTAAATGGAAGATGGATCAAGTCCATATTTAACCGAGGTTATTTCTCATTGATGAATCCAGGCCCTCTTCAGAAAAATTCCTGGTTTATCAATCGCCATTGTTTTTCACCCCAACAGAATAGGAATACGGGCCCCACTCCACCCCAGGAGCTCCGTGCCCACACAGGCTGGATGCAGCTGGCTCCCAGCAGGTGGCTACCTGTTTTGGGCGTGGCCACCCGGCTGCTCATGGCTAATTCTAGTTAAGGCCAGTTTCCTCTTTGGTTTTGGAAAAACACACATTATTCTGTGGTCACAGGATCTGTGCCCTTACATGAGAAAATGCAAGACACTTGCCAGACAAGGAGAAAATACAAATTAGCTGGTGACCCAGATGTTCCCAGAACCAAGGCTGGTCCCCTTCCCAGTTGTCTCAACTAGAAACCTTGGAGTCTGTATTAACTTTTTCCTCCACTAGAGGGCAATCGGGTTCTCTAAAGAGCTAGATGATTAATTTAAACTCAGTTTCAAATACTAGATTTTAACGAAATCTTTTTTTTTATCTGCTTATTCAGTTGTTTATCTGATTGGTCCATGCCATGCTGTGGCACAGTTGAGAAGGACTGATAAATCAGTACTGCTAGCTTACTCTGACAAACAATGTGCAGAACAAAAAGTTCAACTCAGCTTTTCAGCTGTGAGATAATATGCAAAAGTCCGTAACCTCATCTACCATAGAGCTGATTCAATGCAAATACTCCGCATACTGAAGAAATTAAAACAGAGGATTGAACAGCATTTAAGCTGCTTTTCAATATATCCCAGCCTTACCAAGTTTTTCTACCAGAATATCTTCCTGGAGACTATGAGGAAATTATTAATAAGTTATTGAGTATGGCTATATATCTGAAAATGGATTATGTGTATGTTTTTCTGTTTACTTGACCCAGTAAAGTACTTCCATTTTTGTGATACTTTCTAAGAAAGTCAACTAAGAGGGAAAAAAATGGGTCTTTGAGGAATTTCAGCAGATAGGTAAGTCCTCCCAGGCCATGGGTGGCTAGCCGTGCGGACAGTACCACGTTTCTGTAAATGCTATCCCACAAAACTGGTACTACACATGAAAGATCTCAAATCAAATATACGTTTTCCAAATGGGGCCCTAAAATCATAGTCCCAAATAAAACTGGCCACAAAGCTGGCAGGACATACTGTGTGTTTTAGACATTTAGTCTATGGTGGCTGTGTGTGTAACTTGTTTGAAGACAACAAAAACACTATCTTGGGGACGTTGAAGACTGGGCAAAAATTTCTAGACTGATCCTTTAATCAACGATGTCCTGTGACATTGCTTTCTTTCAAGAATAATTTTTCTGGCATAGACAAAAATTCAGAACGTCTGTAAGAAGTGGCCTAACCCTTATATTACATGGTAGGCACGAAGCCCTTTACAGATCAATATTAGCTGTGTCAATCATCCAATAAGCCTAAAAAGGAGGTACTATTACAGATGAGGAAACTGAGACGTGAAGGGACTTGCCCAAGGTCACACGGTTACTCAGATCCAGAATTTGGGCCCAGGCCACCTGGCTCCAGAATCTGCTTTAACC
>CM053511.1:53431966-53453417 GCA_028627145.1 Eidolon dupreanum
CTTTGAAGACGGGCGGTCCAGCAACGAGCGGTCCAGCTCGCCCATTCCCAGCAACCAGACCATCGAGAAAGAGGGCCTTCGAGGAAGATGCCTCGGTCCTTCTCTGAGCAGTCACCCCCACGCCGCCTCAGGACTGGGTGCTCTTCGTGTCAGGCCTGGAGGTGCGGGGAGGTAGGGACTGCTGGTCACTCAAGCTCCGAGGCGCTGGACAAGGCCGGCTTCCTGCTTTCCACGTGTTCCTTGGGAGGCTTCACGCCCTCCGTCAGACCTGGCTCATCATGTCTAAGGATCAGGCAGGCTTAGCCTGACGGTTCCTTGTGTTTACCTCCATTCCCTACTACAAATATCGGCCAGAACCAAAGGAGATCAGAGATAAAACTTGAAAAGACATACACTGATTTCATGAGGTTTTCCTGGAGGTGACCTGTGCAGTGAGGAGCTCTGGAAAGCTTTGCTGGGACGGGCGGCTGGGCTCGGACGCAGGACGGCGAGGCTCCCAGAGGTGCGGACAGGAGCCAGAGTAGCCAAGGAACGCCCTGGCCAAACGCTTAAAGCTGAGACTCCACTCGCTGACACGGGCTGGTGCGTCCAGAGCCTCAGAGCGGCCGGCATGCTTCACCTAAGTGGGTCAGGTCGGGGTTTGGGGGACGCACAGAACCGGCTCCCTGCAGGTGACATATGGCGGCACCACAGCGAGCGCCTGGCCGAGATGCAGGACAGCAAAGCTCCGCTGGCCGCAGCGGACACCCCGGCCATGAACCAGTCGCCCTGCGTGTGCCTTCAGCTCCCGCGTCCCCACCGCCGGGGAGACTCCCGCGGACAGGGCTGGCACCATGGACAGCAGCAGAGCCCCACTGCGGGTTCTGCTCAGGATGACGGTGGCTTGAATCTCACATCCTCGGCCCTGAAAAAATCACATGGCCTTGCTGGGGATGGGGCACAGTGGCCTCCAGCGGGGTGTGTGTGTGTGTGTGTGTGTGTGTGTGTGTGTGTGTAATTCTTGTTCCCATAGCACCGTATCTCAACACTCCAGCTTGTTCTATAGGAAATATCCAAATGTGGGGGACGGATGCCTGTGCCACCAAGACCCGCCTTAGGCTGATCTATTTCTGTCACTCACAGCATCATGCCCGCGACCCATAATCCACTGTAGGACCGACACAATGGTGACGTTAGGTGTCCTTGTTCTTGGAATAGTATGAGAAGTGGAAACGAGAGACGGGGAGGGGACAGCTGTGCCCGCCATGCGGGAGGGCGAGGGCCACCTGCTTCCTCCCCTCGAGCACCAACCAGACAGTGTCCGGCCTGAAGCTCACCGCCTGCCCCCCAGGAACCCCGAGGGAGAGCAACGCTCTCATCAGACCCAACCAGGAACTGTAATGAGGAGCTAATTTTGAAAAATCAGTGAAAGCGGGTTAATCATTTCAACAATAACACATACATCCATTAAACATATAACTTTAATGTTAAATGTACATTCAATTTACAATCTTTTGGTGTAGGCCAGGGCTTTTTTCAGAAACGGATCAGGAAGCTAGGGTTCTGTGTCTTTTTTTTTTTTCCTTGCATGAGCCACACCGATATCACATTAACTGTGATTTACAGTTTCGATTTCTTGAAAATGGAGTGAGGACTAAAGACATCTGCAAAATAATCCGAAGTAGAATTTTTACAACTTTACCGTAACTTTGATCGTCAATCTACCCACGAGCTAACAATACTTCACTTTCGCAAGTATTTCCCAAGCCTTCTCTCCATCCTCACAATTCTTCATACCGTAATATTTAATTAAATTACACAGATTTTCAAATGCAGCTAGCTGAACAGGCCTGGAAGTCTCGCTGACGGTGATGAGGCACAAGGCTCCACCAGAGAGAGGACGGGTAGGTGGAAACACGAGGGAAGAGCCTCCCAGCCTCGAGCGAGTCACACGCAGAAGTGTCCGACGGTGACATGGACGGAGGGAGTGGAGAACGCCACTTAACCCAGCAGCTCGTCTCCGAGGGCTTCCACGGAACCTTGCCGGACGCTTCACCTACTCCTGATCCGGTCCCATCTCACTCTGATAAGTCTGCCGCGCCATCCCAGAGTGCCCGCTACAATGTTGTAATGAACCCGGCGTGTTCAGGATGAGGGAAGCGAAGCCCGGCCGGCCCCGGCGACACCCTGACCTCCCGCCCAGCACGCCCTCAGCTCCGAAGTAAGAGACGTTGTTCCCTGCAACCCGTACTCCCACCTCCAACAGCCGAGGAGAGGGCGGGGGAAACATGACATCCATTGTGTTTGTGATGGTAGCATTGCACGGTTTAATTTTAATATAGCTTAAGATGATAAAAAAATATATTTTTTTTGTCTTAAGGGAATAAGATTCTGTGATTCTTAAGAGGTGACATTGGTGCTATATAACTCTTCAGATACAGATTTCAACCATTATCAATTTCCATCTGCTGTAACCTTTCGTCCTTCCCATCTGACTTGTTTTCCTGTCGTTCCGATTCACGGATGCCGCTTGGGTAACTATTTACTACTGAACGTGCCTGATGAATGAATAACGAAAGGAAAGAGGGGCTTAAAACCACCTGCGCTGACAGCCCATCGCAGGGCAGGCATCTGGCGGGTCCCATCACCTGTCACCCAAAGAACAACCCCGAAAGGAGATACCGTTATGACCCCCAGTTCACATCTAAGGAACCCGTTTAAACACAAGCCGAAGTCCAAATCGTAGATGGAACTGGTGCATCGGTACCCCACGTCACCTAGCTCACACCCTCGTTTATATCTGATACTTAGGCAAAGAGCAAAAAGAAGACCTCACACTTCTTGGCAACCAGCATAGAAATATTGCTAATCACATTCTCTTAGAGAATTGGAATTTTTCCTAAAACCACCTTTAATATATTTTTGCATATCGGGAATAATTACATAAATGCCAAACCACTATTACACTTCCATTATACTGATGGGAAGAAATGGCAGAGAACATTGTAAATTTAGATCCGCTTGGGCCTGTCTAGCCCAGTGTGTCTGACAGCGCCTGGCAAGTATCAGAAGCTCAACGACGAAGTGCATATTACCAAAGTATAGCCTAACTTCCTGATGAGCTTTCTCAGAGTATTTCAACTGCTTCGTTAAACCTGTGGCCTCAAAGTCTCCTGATCATTGCAAAAGGTCTGCTGATAAAAACACGATGCTGAAAATTCACGCCTCTTCCTATATTCTTATAGAATCACATTGCAATTGCATGAGTATATATTTGATGAATTGACTGTGAAGTTTTAAAATAATAGATTTACTAAAATACCTGAAAGTAAACAATATTTTTCCTAGAAACTCAGAATTTAAATTTCCTTTTATTTCACATTATCATCTCAAGCTCACAGACTATATTTGTTCTCTCCTATGGCAAAACCAGTTTCTTTACAGCTAATTTTGAGTTTAATAAGAAAAGTGCTCCAAGTAGCCTAATAATACTCGTTATGTTTCCTGGTATATTATAAACTTGAGTTTATGTGAATCTTTAGACTTGAGGTTCTGGCTTTTTTCTACCATGGCAGTGGTCTGGGTTATTTCTCAAATTTCATCAGAGCCCAACTATCATGCATTTTCTTCCTGCATGAGAAAAAGATTTTGCTGCATCTTTTTCCTTATAAGAGCAGAACAAGGGAGAGTCGGCTGCTTCCGTGTCATTTCTCCCGTGACAGCCCCGGACAGCACAGGGTCGCCCCTGCCTGCCTTTTATCCCCACTCCTCAGGGCCTCTGAATATAAATGAAAAGCTCATTTAAACCACTTAACTCTAGTTGCTTTTAAACTCTTTCTCCAGTCAGCCTCCCGCTTACTCTAATTCCGTATGTTTGAAGGAGGTTTAGCGTGGTATATGCCTTTTTCCTCCCAGAACCTCCGTTTGAGAAGACATTTTTTCACACAACTATCAAGCGGTCTCCTCACACCAACGCCGAGGCTGCACGTCTGTGGCTTGGTGTGGGCTGTCGAGGCCGGCTTCCCGAATCCCAGCTCTGCCCTTAGCTACGTGGCCTTGGGCTAATTCCTTAACCTTTCTGTGCCTTGGTTTCTTCATCTGTAAAATGAGAACAATAGTAGAGATGCTACTTTAGGGTTGTTGTGGAGATCAAGGAAATTACAGGTAAAATCTGTATCGATGCAGACCTGGTAGGTACATAGTAAGTGCCTAATAAATGCTCACTATTATAAAGAACCCTGTAAGCAGAGTATCCTTAAGAGTAATAGAATTTAATAAGATTTACCTTGTAGCTGGTCAAGGTCATTGCCCCTAAACAGAAGGAATCTGTGGAACCAGAAGAAATTTCTGGAGCCACGGGGGGCAAAAATAATATGAGCAATATTCTACATAGAAAAATAAAGACTAATACTGATTAGCATTTTAAATGTTCAGTTTAACAAACATTTATTCAGCACCTGTGATATGCAAGATAATGCGCTTATAATCACCCAGTGAAGAATGAGGTACTGGAAACTACTGGCCCCTCGGGGAGTCAGTGCCCAAGCCGAGCTCGGAGCCTCGGTTCCTGCGGAAGCGAGCGTCCCCCGTGACCGTGACACGCCACGTGCAAACACCGCCACGCCCTGCACGTGACGATGGCCAGAAGCACGGCGCTGGCCCTCGGGGAGCTCCCACACGAGCTGCAGACCGAACGGAGAGGAAACGCCCGCAGTACGAGGTCGAATGACATCGCTGCCACCCGGAAGGAAAAACGATGCAGGTGACCACACAGAGAGCGAGACGACGTCAGTCTGCCGTCTCGCGAACAGCTCCGTGATGGAGGAAGGGAGGAAGGGCCCACTGCCACCGGGGCCTGAGGAGGAAGTCGCAGCGAAGACAGAAGATGGGGAATCCCAGGCACTGAAAACTGCCCGAAGAGACTACTCCCTTCAGCCGACACCTCGGGAGTGTGCAAGGGCGGAGGCGGGACGGGCAAAGTCGCTGGGTGGAGGACGCGCAGTGGGTGCCAGAGTTGATGGGGGGCTCACTTGGAAAGTTATATAAATGTCTAACCGCTGTGCCGTACGCCTGAAACTAGCGTGTCCTTGACTGTCAACTGTGATCGAAAAATAAAATACAATTTAAAGTAATTTTAATAAAATAAAAATACATAAATTAAAAAAAATTTTAATTAAAAAAGGAAGTTTAGGAAGCATACGATAAGTCTTCGTCCTGCATCTCATGCTCCCAAAGTGACCGCTGGCAGTTAGAAAGCCCTCGAGAAAATGTCCTCAAGGTAGGTATCAAACGGGCTACTTCCTGTCCGGTTGCCGTCTGCAGGGCAGCGGTGGGCCCTGCCGGGTCCCTGGGGGCCAGGTGGCCAGCGGGCAGGGCCACTGTGACCTCCCTGTCCCCTGCGTGTTTTTCAGGAGAGGCACGCGGTGGAGGTACGCAGGAACAAGGAGCTGCAGGTGGAGCTGTCCGGCTGAGGCTGCAGGGCGGCGCCCCCCCTGGCCGCTCCCCGCCTGCGTTATAACGGATCACGCGATGTCGGTATGGGAAATGTATGACATGGTTTAAAAAGAACTCACTATTTAAAAACAAAAAAACAAAAAAAAACAAAAAACCGGAATCAAAAATAAAAAAAAAATAATCAATGCGGTCTCTTTGCAGAATGTTTTGCTTGATGTTTAAAAAATACCTTGGATCTTATTTTGTAAATACTTACATTTTTGTTAAAAAATACAAGTATTGCATTATGCAAGTTATTTCATAATCTTACACGTCCTGTAACAGGCTTTCGACGTCACGTCTCTCCGCCCGAATGTGTTTGGTAGGTCTGTTCCTTTCCGAGCCCCCCACGTCTGACCTTCCCCGCCCTTCACCCCATCAGAAAACAAGGTCAGTAGACAGTCTATGGTGCTAGAAACCCACCATTGCCTGATGACCTAGACGGCTCTGTCGCCTCTGAACTTGACCAAGACTATCCCTAGATCACAGGTGTTAGGACTCACCCCGACCTCCGCGTCTGTTCGCTCGTAATCTCCTTACTGCCTAGAAGGGACAAGACGGGCTAAGAAAAACCACCCGCCGCAGCAGCGGCGGCTGCTTCTCCCGGGTTAAGTGCCACAAACGTGCCTGGCCTCAGACAGGGATGGGCGAGGGCAGACGGGCGGTCGGTCTGGGTAGAAGCAAAAACCGAACCTTTTAAAGTGCTACCTTTGAAACGGTCCAAGCAGCCGTGAACACGCTTTGTGAAGTGAGCTTAAGTCTCTAGTTTATTTTGATGGAATGAATTAACTAATGTGTCAGGTGGCTTATTTGTGGGTGCCATGGTTGATGATGTTCATTTTAAGCTCTTACCTGTAGTACAAGTACATGATGCTACTGAACCCTTTTTCACTTGGAAACTGTGAGCTGGTTGTCGCATTCACACACACACACACAAAATCAAAAGCACTGCGGACTTAACTCTCAAGCTGGCCTTTCTTCACCAGTGTGAGGCAATCCTGCCTATTGAAAAAGAATCACCCCACCTGTGCGGGCTGACGCGGTCAGGGGGGTAGGCAGGGTGCTCGTGCCAACCAAGAGAAGCCCCAGACACCACCGTGCGTACCTATCGCAGTTTTGAAGTCGTTCCTCCCCCAACTCCCCACTCCTGACAGTCGCTGCCTGCATATTTACTCCTCATTAGCGCTATTTTCCTGTATGTCATTGTGAGCAAGCTGTGATCAATAAAGGATTGGAGTTCTGTGAACTGCTAAAGGTTTGGTCTGTTCTCTTGCCCCTTCGCGTGGCTGGCCCTGCAGCTCGGAGGCTGAAGTGGCCAGTGGGTGAACGGTCTCATGGGCTAAGAGACAACGGCAGCGTTTAAGATCTCGCTCCCTGGCCCAGGCTGTCGGTTTGGCTGAAATAAACTCTTATAAAAAATTCTAACAAACAGACGAATAGGCAAATAGATAGATAACTAGATAGAAAATAAACCAGGCCCTGTCCGTGACCCAGACAGACCCTACGGGACCAAAGGAACCACGTCCAGTTTTAGTAGAAAGTCATGAATAATTGACACCACACAGATTTATGCATAAGTAAACCGGGCCATCCAGCGCAGGGGCGCTCACAGCCACGCTGAGGGCCGAGCCCACCTGGGCACTATGGCGAGCGTCCTTGGGGTGGGGGAAGGTGACCCCGCCACGGAGGATGCACAGGCCTCAAAAACCTTCGCTTTGGGAGGTCGACCAGAGCCTCTGCCTGGCAAGACGTAAGCCGTGTTTGCACCCTGGGTTTTACGTAACTTAGTCTGGAGAACATTCCTTCCGGGGGGCCCTGTGATGAAGGCCCGGAAACAGGAAATCGAGGGGCCGTGAGAAGCTCGCACCCGAGTTGCTCATTTCGGCCCAGCACCGGCTGACGGGACCCCCCGGCCGGTCCTTGCGCACCGTGAGGGGCGCGCATCGCTTGCTTTCTGAAATGCCAGCAGTAGCTGACGACGGCTCCTCACCACGCCGTGGGCAGCATTTCTCATACAGTTCGTGGTCCCTAAACTGGGCCCGCTGACCGGTGCAGCTGCCGAACCTCGAAGGCGAAGGCGCCGCGGCCCAGAGAGGGATGGGGGCGCTCGCTCCGGGCGCAGCCCCCACTTCCCGCCACCCCTCTCCGTGACAGTGGCTCGTCAGCAGGCCATGCCCTCAGCTCGCCACCCTGGTGGGGACGGGTCACGTCTGCGATGGTCGCCTAGACCAAGGGTCCTCAAACTTCAGCATGTGTCAGTCATCCAGAGCAGGGGTCCCCAGGCCCCCGGAAGCACACTGGTACTGGTCCGTGGCCAGTGAGGAACCGGGCCGCACAGCGGGAGGCGAGCGAAGCTCCATCTGTATCTGCAGCCGCTCCCCAGCGCCCGCATCTCCGCCTCAGCCCCGCCTCGGATCACCCCTGTGTCACCCTTGTGTTCCCAGCCTCAGATAAAACAGTCATTCTTGACTTCTCATCAGAAAATCTGCTGAAAAATCGCTAAGAAGAACGCAGAGCCCAGAGCAAAACCAAGGTCCCTGAGCCGCTCCCCGAATTACCCCTGAGCCGTCTCGGATTCCTCACTGTCCCACCGCCCACCTCCAAATGACCGAGTGGCATCCGTTTGTCCCCCGGCTGCCCCTCGGTCCTCACTTCTGTCTGCTCCCATAACCTCTGCTCTAGTCTGGGTCATGCCAACCAAGAAGTCTCCTGGGCCCACGCTCTGACACCCTCCTCTGCCCTCCCCTCCCCGCCACAGGGTGAACTGTGCGCTGCTCTGCCCGGCACCGAAGTGCCACCATCCCTCTCTTCTCTCGAGAGCATCGCTCTCCTCGGACGCCCAACTAGTCGCTCTGACGAGCTAAGCACGGGGAGTCTCTGGCCTCCCTGATCTCCACAACGGTCAGGACACGCTGGACCAGCCTGTGATGAGAACGCGCGAAATCTCAGTGAGATAAACCACCAAGGTTTCTCTCTCCGCCCTCGCTGCACGCGTATCCGGCGTGAGACACTGCACACAGTCAAAAGCCTGCACCAGCCCCGCTGCCCGCCAGCCTGGGAAAGAAGGGAAAACAAGCGGGAAGAGTAAATCGTCTCTGTCACGAGCCGCCAAGGCTGGAAACGGTTTGTGACGCTGCACCATGAGATCGTTAATATGCCGTCTGCGGTCGCTGAGAAGATGTAAGGAGCTGATATAAAACACCTTCGCACAGCACCTGGCGCTCAGCAAAGAGTCCGCAATTATTAATTACGAACGTGTATCACGCTGCATGATACGCGTTTGCTTAGCTGCTTCATTGAGCCACAAGCTCCTCTAAAGCAGTCTCTAATTTACTGTTGCACCTCCAGCGTTTAGCAGTGTTCAGTACACACGTGCACACACACGCACGCACATGCGTGTGCGCACACACACACAGGAATGAATAAACAAAATGGATCGGTGGACTTGAGCCGGGAACGGAGTGCGGGGCTCAGCACACGCGGGTACTTAGAGGAACTGGTTCCCACCTCCTGCCGCTCTGGTCCCAGAGCGTCTGCTTCAGTCCACGTTATCTGAGCCCGAAATGAAGCTTTCTGTCACACGAAGGTCCGTTCCAGGTGACCGGGAAAACAGACCTCTGTGAAAACTGGGAAGCCTGCTCACGCCCAACCCCACAGAAAACCGGAACGAAATCGCGTGGGGCAACTGGCCGCCGGGCCACAACGCCCAGCTTCCAGCCACACGCCACCGAAGCCCGCAGGGCCCCGCCGGGCTGCGAGTCCACTGCGGGTCGAAGCTCCCCTGGCCCCTCAGGAACTGGCGTCCGGCCCCCGACCCCATGTCCAGGAACGGGGAAGCACGAAGTGACCCCCGGCACCGGTCCTGAGCCCCATCCCGCACCGGTCCTGAGCCCCATCCCGCACTGGCTCCCCGAGCCGCACATCCCCCATCCATGGCGCCTTGCCCATTCGGGGCCCCCCTCCCCGGGACACTGCTCCCCTCGGGCTTCCCAAGGACATGCACCCAGTGTCCGCCTCGCGCTTGGGGCCCCTTCCAGAGCATCCCACCCCTCCCTGAGACACCCGCTCCCGAACCTCCTATCCCCAGACTATCCGACCTCTTCTCCTCGCTGCTGGGGCTCGGTGCCACCCCGGACACGCCCCTCGCCTGCCACGGCTCCCGGTTCCTGATCACCGTGGCTCTCTTCGGCGTTCTTCTGTCCCAGGGACCGGCCACTTGAAAACCCACACAGACGGCGCGTCCACGTCCGGCCCTGCGTCCCCGACCTCTGCTCCTCTCTGTTCTCTGCCACTCAGCCTCGGGGCCGTCCCTAGACCTCATCATCATCGCAGTCACAGCCCCTCCCCTGTCCCCACGCCAGGCATGCCGCCACCCCCTCCTCCCGGCGAGTCCTTCACGGACCTCCCTCCAGCCACGCTGGGACCCCGTCCCTGGAGAACACCTCTTCACGGCCCATCGCCCGCGGTCACCGCCTGCCTCCTTTCCGGCTTACCGCCCAGTGTCTCTGCGACGCCCCCCTCACCTCCCTCCCCGAATGGGCTGCTCTCGGCTGCCAAACCCGTGACCCCAGCCGCACTAACACCCCACCTGGCCCAGGCCTGTGCCCACGCAGGGGACCCACGCAGGGGACCCGGCTGTGGAAATCACACGCCGCAGTGATTGCTCCTCCCTTAAATGCATGAACGTGAGCTTCAGGTGAGCCTCCTGGCGGTCACGCTTCATTTCTCTGGTTTTATGCTCTTAAACCTCCTCAGACTTCTAACACCTTCCCCTACCCTCACACTCCGCTGATGCCTCTCCTTCCTACTTCAGAGAAATGAAGTATCCGAATGCAGCGTCCAGAGGCTCCTACCTACACCCCTACCACGTCCACTGCGCCCTGCCTTCCTGTCGCCGAAGCCGGCCGTGTGGACCCGCCTTCTCTCACCCCACACTGCTCCAGGGAGTCTCTCCTCCCCCTCCTCCGCCATCATTTTGTCCTACAGTGTCAGCATAAAAAAAAAAAATGCTATTATTTCTTTTATTTTAAAAAATTCTATTCCGTGTTTTGTCCCACCAGCTACTGTGCAGCAAAGCGCCTGACAGGTGGCCTCCACTCACTGTCATGGCCCTTCTCCTCTCGTGAACCCCCTGCAATAAGAACCCCCCCAGTCTGCTGTAGCCACACCCACCAGTCACCAGTGATCTCCACGGCGCTAGAGCCAACGGGAAATCCTCAGGCCTCATCTTACTTGACCTCTTATTTGACATAACTGATGAGTCCTCCACGACATCTGCACTTGGCTTTTACAGCCTCAGACTTCATCATCATCTACGCGCTGACGGTTCCCAAACTTTTCTCTCTAGAGCTGTCGCCTGAACTTCAGTCGCATAGAGCCAACTGAATACTCACCATCTCCATCTGCGTATTTGTGTAACAGACACCACGACTTAACACGTCGGTAACAAAACTCCCAATATTCCCTCCCAATCCTGCTCCTTTACTCTCCTGCATTTGCATCCTTCTCACTGCTCAGCCAAAGCCTTCAGCATCTTCAATCACCCTCTTTCTCCACAGACAAACATTAGAAAATTTTATTGGCTCTATTCTCAAAATCTATCTATCTACATACCCTTTAGTGCCCAGAAATAAACCCGCACACATATGGTTGATTAATTTATGATGAAGAATCCGAGAATGTAAAATGAGGAAAGCACAGTCTCTCTCTTCAATAAATAGCACTGGGAAAACTCTTCACTACACAGCACGGGGAGAGCCACGTGCAAAAGAATCCCAGCACACCCACAGTCAATCCAAAGGGATTAAAGATGGAACATAAGACCAAAAAACTCCTAGGAGAGAACCCGGGAGGTAAGCTCCTTGACATCGATCTTGGCAATGTTTCTTTGAAACGTTTTTCTTACTGTAGACATTTATCTCTGTAAACCTCCCTTTTAAACATGCTTTTGCTACATTCCATAAGTTTAGTTACATTGTATCTCCGTTTTCATTCGTTTTAAGATATTTGTTTTGCCTTTAGTCCCTAATGATCGCACGGGCTGCTTCGGTCTGAATGCAAAGGCTGCAGGCTGCCCAGCACTCACCGAAACCTGCCCAGGGGAAGCGAGTCGACCGGCCCACGTGCACTGCGGCATAAAGGGACGGGTCCAACAGTCGTCCCACAATCCCTGTCTGCGGTGGCAGCGAATGCCCGGCAAACAGCACACGCTCAGTCAGTGCTTCCTTAACCGTCACACTGAACGAGCCCACCCAGGAATCACGCAGGTGTACACGGCAGCTGCGATGGTGTAAACAGCATGTGGAGCAATAAGGACAGAAGTTGTGTGTGTGTGTGTGTGTGTGTGTGTGTGTCTGAGTGTGGTGTGTGTGTGTGTGTGAGAGAGAGAGTGTGGTGTGTGTGTGTGAGTGTGGGGGAGGGTGGAGAGACACAGAGAGAGATCAAGACCCAGGCGCCCCAGCCTAGGACACGTTCCCGCCTAGAGCTCTCCTCTCTGGCGGAATGTGAGATCACTTTGGACCACCAGGGGGCAGGATCTGACCGCACGTGACAACGACTCCTTTAATCACCATAATCACTGCTCAGGAGGCACTCCTGTCTGCTAATTCCCTCAACAGGGGACCCGGACATAAAATGCCATTCACTCCCTTTGCATGACTAATACACAATCACGACCCTCAGTGAGGACAAGTACTGCAACTGGATTAAAATGTATTAAAAAGGAAGAAAAAAAGATGTTTCGTATTCATAATGCCAAAATTATCCGTATCTAACAAAACAAATCTCCACTTCCTAAGCATTTACAAGTTCCATCACTCAGCTCCAGGTCGCGGCAGGTACCAGCATCAGGTAAGATGGGGTTTCCCGGCTGTTACCCCGAGTTACGCCACGCAAGCTCCTCCACCCCTGCTTCCCCCCGACTGAACGGGCCTGTTGCTCCCCATCGTCACTCACTGGGATAGATGAGCGGCAGCTATGGGCTTCTGCTCGGCACACCAGGAGACGGGGAGCAGCTCTCGCTGGCTGGGGCACAGCTGCAGAGGGCCGCCCACCCGTGACAGGCTGCCCACCGCTGACCAGTCACTGCCAGCCGAGCGGACGGGTCCCGGAGCGCTGCCATTTCCTGGCAAACGTCAATGACCAGGTGCTTTCGAGAGGGTGCCATGAGATGCCCAGCCACATCCCTCCAGGTAGAGCACCTCGGGCCCTGCAGGAAGAGCTTAGCGCCCTCGCGTGGCCCAAAGAAGGTTGTTCCCAGAAGCCTCGGCAACATCCTCACTAGGAACCGCTGACGGGAGAGCCCAGATAGCGCCCAGGAAATAAAAAGCCATAAAAGTCGGAAGGAAAGAACCCAGGCTTTGCTACCTGGGTATTCAATCAGTGGGCATTATTGATTAAACAGCTCTGCAGGAGTCACCGTGGGAATAGCAAAGTATAAAATATTGTCTTTACCCTGAAGGCACTTAAATCTAATTATGAGAGCATGGCAAGCACTCGTGAAACATTTGTTGATAATATAAAACAGGTTCTACTTCTGTGTGGCAGAGTTCGCCAGATTGTCGATGAATATTTGTTGATCAACTATAATATGTGGAGTATCATGCTAAACAAGAGTGATGCGAATAACCCATAATCCCTCCCAGGACAAATTCAGTCTGGTAGGGGACAAAGACCTGTAAACAAATCATTTACTTTCAATGTAGTGGGGTGTGTGTGTGTGTGTGTGTGTGTAGGAATATATACATATAATTACATTGAAGATTAAATGATAGCAAGACAGACAGACAGACCATGCTCAAGATGAGCATGAGAATGAGCACAAATGTCACAAAAAGGTGACAACTGAGGAGAGTCTAGACGGTATTTGACAAGTAGACTCACGAGTGGAGGGTCTTCCAGATAGGAGGAACTGAGTGCACAGAGGTGCAGTCAGGAAATGGCATGATGGCTAATGAATGACTGAAATTCAGAGTAAAAGTTGAGTGGTGATGAGAGGTGAGAATGACAGAGCGGTAGAGGCCAGAGGGCACAGGCAAGGGGACTTCAGCTTTACACAAGAGAAAGCTTTTAAACTATCAGGAGACGAGACTAATTTCATCTGTGCAAGATTTGTAAGATTATTTAATGGCTACGTGGAGGATGATTTGGAACAGAACAAGAATAGAGGCAAGGAAATAGGAGTCTATTTCAGTAGTCAGGGCAAAACCTAATGATAGGGATGGAATAAGGAATGATTTAGGATGCAGGACTGAGACAACCTGTTAACCAATTGATACTGGAGATAAGGGATGAGAAGTATCGATGATGTATTTCTATTGAGCACTCTTAATTTCTCCTGGGTCATGGTCGGGTGTCCTGAACTCACTCCTGGCCAGTGGCAAAAGGAGAGGAACGGTAAGAAAATCAACGAGAAGAGCAGAGGATACAGAGCTAAAATGCAAATATGTTGAGTTGGAGGTACATGCAAAGCATCTAATGGAGATCCATAAAGAGTGGAAAGCTAAGGCAGGGACGGCCTACTTTATGGGGAACATCTGCGTCACTCTGGTCTAGAAGGATGGGTGACGCTTGTGGAGTGGAAGGCGAGGGATGGAGAGGGTTGGGAACGGAGGACGTTCCAGGTAAGGGAATGTTCTTAATGGAGTCAAAGAGGTAGGAACATGAGCAGCCGATGAGACCAACCTGAACAAAGCAGAGGTGAGGAAAAGGTGACGTTCCACAGACAGGATATATCCAAGGTCACGGGAGAAAGTGGGTTCTGAGGAAGGGTATTCTGGTGTTAAGATGCAACATATGGTTTAGAGACTAGAAGATCTAGATCGGAGTGGCAAGGGGGAAGCTAGTAAACTTCTCAGGGCATGGCGGATTCGAGATGATGTCATTTCCCTTAACGAGGTAAAAGGCAGAACCTCCAAAATTCAGGACCGGAAGTAGAGTTTCAAGGTGAAAAGAAGAAGTTGATATCATACATATTGTGCGCGAGGCAGCATTTTAAGCTGCTTACGTCTGTTAACGGATTTGATTTCCCTAGCGTGTTGAGGGAGCATCATTACTATTGTTATTCCACAGGTGAGGAAACTGAGGCACACACGTGTCCTATCAGTCGTGGGGCTGGTGAGCGGTGGATCGGGAGTCTGGCTGTGCAGCCTCTCCTTCCCTCCTAGGCTACCCTGCCTCCCACGCCCCGCCGCGCCTGCGACGCGGTGCCTTCCTGTGTCCATCCGCCACCCCCACGCTGATTCGGGGGGAGGCCGGCTCGGTCCCCCCGCACCGACACAAGCCCCAACTTGTAAAAAGCCTTTAGTAAGTCGTAAAGGAGAATAAAGGGGCAACACAGGAAGAGTGCTCAGAAAGCTAATCTGACTAATAAAACGCGAGGCTCTGATACTTTTACAGTGAGCCTGCCCTGTTCTTTACGACTTCCTCTGGACGGACACTCGCCCCCACGGCTGACCTCCCTGCCGGCCTCTTGCCTCGGGCTCTCACCTTCTAGCTTGTTCCATGTGTTAAAAACCATCTTTAAAACAGGTGATATGGAGCAACTACCTAGACATCTAACTTAAAGAACATCTTCGTTGGTCTAACTCCTTCCTCTGTCCCACAGACGTACCTGAGGGCCCCCTGTTCCCCAGGTGACTGACAGCACACATGACGTCACCCTCTCAGGGGGATTTCCCGCCCGGACCCCCATGCCCACGACCCTGGCCCTGAACTACGCCTTCAAGCTAGTCCTCCAAGCACAGGAGCATCCCTCACAGGCTACACCAAACATTGCGTCCACCTGGGCGGAAGCACACACCTGCGGGTGGGGAGCACGTCCTCACCTGATCGCAGGTGACGGCGGGGGAGGCAGCACTGGGCTCAGACAGGAAACGACTGGACTGGACAAACTTGACCACGGGCCTTGCAGTAAGAGGCCGAGGTGAACTCAGGCGGCGGCTCCGGGGGGCGCCGCGTCACCCTCCACGAGCGGAGTCAGAAGCCACCTCGCAGAAGCGACCACTCCCGCCAGACAACGAGCGCCGAGTGGACAGCGTCCGGCAGCAAATGGGAGACCGAACGGAGGGGCTGGGGAGCCCATGGAGCCCCCCGAGAGCCAGGGGGACTCTCTGGGGTGAAGGAGACGGCGGCGCCACTGTTCGGGCTCCCGTCACCTCGACAGGGTGGCGGGAACCCTACCTGGGGCGCTGGCCTACCTGCAGGATCACCCCGGCGCGGTCCCGGCGACGCTGCCCGGAGCCCCGGCCTCCAGCACGGCGGCCAGCGGGGTGGGGTATCGGGGGGCGCAGCCGGCGGGGCCCCCGCCCGCCTCCCGGCACCCCGAGCGCATGCCCGCTGCCCGGCTTCCCGCGACGCGCGCTTGGGGCCTGCGCACAGGGCCCGGCTGGGCGGGACCACCCTGGGTCCCACGAACTGGGGGGAGGCTGTCAAGAGAGGGCTGGGTTGCCCGGGGAGCTCTCGGGGACCGCAGGGTCCCCCTGGGCGGAGGGGCTGGTGAGCATCATTGCTCACGTCCCCAAACACCCCATGTGGTCTCTCTCCAGGTGCCCTGGCCTGCCTGCAAGGTCGCTGCAGTGGGCTCCCGGACGCATCACCCAAGCCCATTTGGGCCCAAACAAAGGGAGCAATCAGGATCAGGGGGCCTTGCCACACGCGCCTGCCTCCCCACCTGGAGCTGCTCCGACTGGGGGGGCCAGTGCCCCAAACGCCGTCATCACCCGCTTGGTTCCTAACAGCCCGCAGACCTCACCCTGCATGCCCGGTCTACACAGAGCCTGCTTCTACTAAGGCTGCTTTTCCAAGACTGGAAGAAGCAGCCATTTTGTCTCATTCATGTAAACAAACATAGAAAGTTAAACAAAATGAAAAGACAGAAGAATATCTCTCAAATCAAGGAACAAGAAAAATCCCCAGGGCCCGGGGTGAGTGAGGGGGAGGAACAAAACTTAAAAGGAAGTAATTTACCTGATAAAGAATTTAAAGAAATAGTCATAAAGATGCTCACCAAACTTAAGAGTACAGTAGGGAAACTTAGGGGTAGCTTCAACAAAGAGTTATAAAATATAAGACAGAACCTAGCAGACCTAAAGAATCCAGTAATTGAAATCAGAAACACGTTACAAAGCATCAACAGCAGATTAGCTAACACAGAAGAATAGAGCAGAAACCCCAGAGAGAGGCTAGTGGAAATCAACCAATCAGAACAGCAGAAAGAACGAAGAATTTTGAAAAATTAGAATAGTTTAAGGGACCTCTGGGATAACATCGAGCACTCGAACTTTCGTATTATAGGGATCTCGAAAGGAGAAGAAACAGAGAAAAGAACAGAAACTTTATTTAAAGAGGTCATGGCCGAAAACTTTCCTAACCTGGAAAGGAAACAGACATCCAGGTCCAGGAAGCCCGGAGAGTGCCAAACAAGATAAACCCAAGGAGATCCACACTGAGACACATTTTAGTTAAAATGCCCAAAGATAAAGAGACAACCTCCAAGGAAGCGAGAGAAAAGGGCGTTACCTACAAAGGAAGCCCTGACTTCTCATCAGTCACTCACAGGCCAGAGAGAAGGGCAGGATGTCTTTTACGCGATAACAGAAAGAAGCCTGCAACCTAGAATAATTTACCCAGCAACGTGATCCTTCAGAACTGAAGGAGAAATCAAGAGTTTCCCAGACAAGCAAAAACTATAGGACTTCCTCACCATTAAACCAGCTTTACAAGAAATGTTAAAGGGTCTTCTTTAAGTAGAAAAAGAAAGGCCATGACCAAAAATAAGAAAATATGAGAAAGTGAAAAACCTCACAGATAAAACCAAATATTCAATAAATGCAGCAAATTAGACGTTTAGAAAGCTACTACGAAAGCTTAAAAGAAAAAAGTATCAAACTCAACTCAAACTACAATAAGTAGTTAGGAGATACAGGTCACAAAAAGATCTGAAATATAACATCAATAAGATAAAGGAGGGGGAAGTAAAAATGCAGTCCTTACAGCGTTTATTCTGATTTAAACACCTATCAGCTTAAAATAGACTGCTATAGATAAAGAATGATATACATAACCTCGTGGTAACCATAACCAAAAACCTACAAAACATCCATGACAAACAAGAGAAAGGAACCTACATAAAACACTAAACAAAAACAGCAAACCATACGGGAAGATATCAAGAGAAGAAGAAACAGCGAAGAACTATAAAAACAACCAAAAACAGTAAGAAAATGACAACAAATACATATTTATCGATAATTACTTTAAATGTGAATGGACTAAATGCTCCAATAAAAAGACATAAGGTGGGTGAATGGATTTAAAAACATGACCTATCTATGCTGCTTACAAGAAATTTATTTCGAATCAAAAGACACATACAAATTGAAAGTGAAGGGATAGAAAAATGCAAATAGAAATGAAAAATAAAGCTGGAGTAGCAATACTTATACCAGACAAAATAGACTTTAAAACAAACAAACAAAAAAGAACATCACATAATTATAAAGAAATTAATCCAAGGGGAGGATTTAACAATTGTAAATATCTACACACCCAACATAGGAGCACCTAAATATGAAAAGCAATTATTAATGGCCACAAAGGGAGAAATCTATAGTAATACAATAATAGGAGATTTTAAAACCCCAGTTATATCGATAAATAAATCATCCAGACAGAAAATTAATAATGAAATAATGGCCTTAAATGTCACGTTAGAAAAGATCAGCTTGATAGGCATTTTTAGAACATGTTAACCAAAATCTGCAGAATACACTTTTTTTTCAAGTGAACATGGGATATTCTCCAGGATAGATCACATATTCGGCCACAAAATAAGCCTCAATAAATTCAAGAAGATTGAAATCATATCAAGCATCTTTTGCAACCACACAGTGACATGAAACTGTAAATCTACTACAGGAAGAAAACTGGAAAAAACATTAATGTGTGGAGACCAAACAACATGCTACTAAAAAAAACAAACAAACAAAAATGGATCAAAGAAGAAATCAAAAACTATGTCGATACCAATAAAAATGAAAACACAACTTTTCAAAACGCATGCGACGCAGCAAAAGCAGTTCTAAGAGGGAAGTTCATAGTTATGCAGGCCTACCTGAAGAAACAAGAAAAATTCCAAATAAACAATCTGTCTCTACACCTAAAGGAAAGAGAAAGAAAACAAACAAAACCCACAGTAAACAGAAGAAAGGATATAGGAGCAGAGTGGAAATAAAATAGAAATTTAAAAACAATAGAAAAGATCAATAAAACTAAGAGCTGGTTCTTTGAAAAGGTAAATAAAATGGACAAACCTTTAGCCAAACTCATCAAGAAAAAATGAGAGCCCAAGTAAATAAAATCACAAATGAAAGAGGAGAAAATAGAAATGATACCACAGACATACACAGAATCACTAAGAATACTACGAACAATTACATGCCAACAAATTTGACAATCCGAAAGAAACAGATAAGTTTCTAGAAGTATATAACCTTCCAAGACTGAACCAGGAAGAAATGCAAAGAGAGCCCCTAAGAGCAAAGATTCTTGCCTGTGTCCAAAGGAAGCAGGCTTCATGGGAGACCTGGCTTCCATGTTGAGAGAACGTTCCGTCAGGGGAAGCTGCTCCAATCACAATCGGCCTTACTGTCCCCGAGCTGAGGGCAGCAGGCTGTAACCCGGACGGCAGCCTGCTGCAGCCTTCGGCTCCTGTCTGTACAAGCTCCCCAGTGTCACCCCTGCGTCTCACTTTCCCTCCCTTTAAATAGGGTGCCCTCCCTTCCTCCAAAGAAAAAGCATGCCAAGATGGACCGGGCTTTGTCCACGGTAGCTTTGAAGTTGTTGGCAGAAAGTACTACACAGGTGGCCACGCTCCGGCTCTCTTACAGGTGGCTCCCTGAGAACAGGTTCAGGAAGATGAATTATAGCGTGGCCGCTCCACCGTCACTCACCTCGTGGTGAGAAAAAGCCTGCTCCGAGTGTCTGCAAGGCTGAAGGCAAGCTGAAACCACACCTGCTGAAGCTGCCGGGCTGCCAGGAGCCATTAGGGACCCCTGAGGTCTTTGGTGGTCACTGCTTGTGCGAAAGAATGTGACAAACCTCAGGCAAGGCCAAAGGGGACCTGCCCTAACCTGAAAACCCTGAGGACTGTGTGTGTGTGTGTGTGTGTGTGTGTGTGTGAGAGAGAGAGAGAGAGAGAGAGAGAGAGAGAGAGAGAGAGAGAGAGAGACAGCTGTGTAGACCGGAACCTGGAGATTACCAGTTCAGTTTGGAAAAACTTAGTTTATGTGTCATTGCTTCCGGAAAGCAAATTCCGACAGCCTCATAACAGCTTCCTTGGGGTTTGCGAGGAGCTAAGGATGCAGGTGGTGAAGGGATGGCGGGGTGACGAGTGTTTTCTGTTCCCCCAACAACATGCTAAGTTTCTGTAGCCGAAAGCCCATCGTGACCGCCCATTTGCGTCTGCTCTTCCTGCCCGGCTCACTGCTTCACGTGGCCTCTGCTGAAGGGCCCCGCACACAGTGGCTCCCGCCATGCTGGTGGCCACACGCCAGCGATTCTGCAGAGAAAAGTCAATAAGCCACAGCCACTGAACTCTAAAGCATGGGGTTATGACTAAAATATTAGGCGAGCTCAGAACATTTATTCCTTTTTTAAAATAGCAAGACTCTATGCTGCTCTATTTATAGAGATGATGATGATGATGATGATGATGATGATGATGATGATGATAGATAGATCGATAGATAGATAGATAGATGAAAGAGAGAGGGAGAGAAGGAGGGAGGAAAGAAGAGAGAGAGATTGAGAATCTCAAATGTGGTCCAGGAGCTGCTTACACACTTAAAAATCAACTTTCTCATCACTTGTTGAGCATAAACTATGTACCATATGTTAATTATTACGGCACATAACATCCGGTGTGTGGGACCTAAAGGGTCAGTTTTTGGGTTTTGTTGCTTGTTTGTTTGTTTGTTTTTTAAGGCATGGCTTCTCTCTTCCAGAAAGTCACGACAGGGTCATGGAGACAACAGCTCAGCCCGATGGCTTGCATTTCCACAGTCCGAGCTGAGCGAGCGTCCACTCTGTGCTGGCTCACAGAGCCATGTCAGGGCTCCGGCTCCAGACAGGCGAGCGGTCAGCACTTGGCTCTGCCCCAAAGCCCTAGCCCTGCACGTCCCTGTCCTCTCCCGGTCTAGACAGCTCCAGCGCTTCGAGAATTAAACGTCCCTGTCCCGTGAGGCTGCAGGTAAAGGAGAGGCAGAAGCAAGAACAGAGAAGCGGAAGGACGCGGGCACAGGACCAGGATGCCTGGGGAAGCCCGCAGGCCTTGACCTCATTCCTGACCTTCGGGCCGGGAAAGTTCTCTGAAACACGCAGACACTGGAGAAAATGCCAGAAGACAGAGCATCGTACCTCCCTTCCGACTCCCCTCGTGGGCCCTCAGCACCGAAGCTCGCAGACAGGAACCGGGAAGGCGGGAAGGCGCCGAAGCCTGGACAGACGGCCAGAGGTCACGCTCGTCTCTGGGGACGGTCCCACTAGCGATCAGAGAGTCACAGAGCCTAAGAGTCCGGTTCCCGGTTTCTATGGCGACGTTGCTCTCAAACGATTAAGCATCCTAGTGGCAGACGGCGTGAGATTCGATGCGTGTTTGGCGGCTGGTAAGTTGTCCCCAAATAATTTAAGTCACCAGTTGTCTTTGTGCCGAACTCCTCATCTCACATCACTTGGCAGCTTCACCCCCTCTGTGATACTTCATTCCCGTCAGTATCAGATCTATCCCATTAGCCGTTTGGGAATCTCATGAGTTCGTTCGGTCACTCCCTCACTTCACAGAAATTTTAGTTCAAATACCTTCAAAAGTGTAGAACAAAGAGCACCTTATATTAATCTCTCCATAACTCCGCGAGTGGATACCACGAGTTCTAGTCTTGAGGGGGAGCCACAGCCCTATGTGGTCAGTTAATTGAGCAGAACT
>CM053511.1:53453917-53497380 GCA_028627145.1 Eidolon dupreanum
GCTGTCTCGGCTTCCCGCACCCCAGTGTTCCCCAAAACGCACGACCCCAGTAGACCCCTTTATGAAGACATGCCTTCCTGTCCCTGGCGGTCAAGAAACAATAAGGTCACATTTAACTCCCTGGTTTTGTCGCCAGCAGAGCTGCCTCCCACATCAGCGTCCCCCTGAGGCCATAAGAGACGTGACTAGAGGCCAGTCACACTTTCCCACAGAAACCAAAATCGCCATTTTTTTTTTCTCAGAAAGCTGTCTGTCTTTATCCAGAACTGATTCGAAATGCTCCAAAAGAGGCATTTTTTTAAAGTATGATCAGAAAAGTAGAAGTTAAAACACCAGGTGTCCTTTCCTTCACAACTTAGGGCTTCTTAGGAAAGATACATTTGGTGGGAAAAATATCCCTGGGCCTCAGAGGACAGCAGCATGAAAGGGCACACTTTTGTCATCGGCGACTTCAGAAACGGTGGCAGTGACGGGCACCACGCTCAGCCGCCAGATTCCAGCCCCTGCCAAGCGCTGCCCACGCCCGGACGGCGAAACGCCACCGGCTGGAGAGCTCGGGTTTGGGGATCGCGTGGACCTGGGGACTTTGTTCTGGGTTCTTACTGCGGGTTGTTTACCTAGCTCCCCCCACACACTGACCGCATGATTTGGGGCGAATCGCTTAATAACGGAAACCTCGGTTTCTTCCTCTGTAAATGGGGCTGATTCTGCCTCTCCCAGGGGGCTGCGGCGAGTTTAAAGGACACCTTAGTGCCACGCGTAGACCAGGCTGGGGCGGCACGCATGTGTGAGGGCCCACTGGGCGGGGGACAGTTGTAGAAGAAATGGCCGCCCCGCCCCCAGTGAGCACGCGGTCCAGCGAAGGCAGCAGCAGACGTCCGGGGACGATACGATGCCCTCCGTGCCCTGACCGAGGCTGGACGGACTGCCCCAGGGGCACAGAGCCAGGGCCATGTCCTGGTGGCCGCAGGATGCGGACGCGGCGTCCAACCCAGGGCCCCCGCCCTCCATCACGTGTCCCTGCGTGAGGACGTGACATGACCACCGGTGTGGCTCCCAGCCCTGCACCCCACGAGCGGAGATTCCGGACGCAGCTGGCCTCTCCGTGTGGCCCGCCGGACCCGCTGGACCCAGCCAGATCCGCGTCCTTTTCGACATCTGGAAGACGATGACACGGGCCCTCCCTCGAAGGATGCGGCCACTTCGTTTATTTTCTTGAGGACTTCCGAGTCCACCCCACACCTCCTCGGCGTTCAGGTGGATGTAGAGCCTTCTATCGGGATCACCCGTGAGGATGGAAAGGCCAAAATGGATTTCCTGGAGAAGAAACAAAAGTTGGCTTCCCCCCCCAAAAAAAAAAAATTGTCTTGGCAGCACAATTTATGAGAGTAGAAACACGCTTCGAGCCATCAGGTGGAAGGGTCCCTGGGAGGGCTGCTCTCACCTGGGCCAGCGAATAGCCTGGACAAGCACCCCACGGGCCCGGAGGGCGAGGTGACTGGGGCCGCCCCTTGTTTCTTCTGCAAAGCGCTGGCTGTCCCTCGGGGCTGGCGGGCTGGCGAGGTGCCCCACGCAGAAGACTGAGCCAGCCGGAGTCTCGGACCGAGGCTGGCGTGGCACCTGCCGAGGGACGGCGGGGGCCGCGGCGACTGCGGCGTCTCGGAGCCCGGCCACGCCGCCTGCAGCTCCGGTGTGTGGCTTGTTGCAGCTTGGCCGCCGCCCGGGACTCGCCGGAGCGCGGTGACGCTAGGCTGGTTCTTCTGCCACGAAAGGAGACGAGGTTCTGAAGTGACTTAGACACAGCTGTCCCCTCCCCTGCTGCCCCTGTCCCCACCGAGTAAACGTCGAACAGAAGTTCCAGACCGTCCGCTTCGCGGGAGGCCGACTCTCTCTCCCGCGCTGGCCCTCGCCCTGCCCGGTCCGCATCCCGTCCCAGACGGCTGGTCCAGAAGCCCAGACAATGATCGTGGGTCTCAGGACAGAGGAACCAAGGCCACCACGGGCAGTTCAGACGGGCCGTCAGGTCCCGTGGACATCAGGGACCTCGACGGTGGGCAAGGCCCAGGGCCCAGGGCAGCCCACGCCTGGCAGCTGGCCGGCTGCACTGCGAGGGGGGGCAGGGCTCCGCTGGGGGAAACAGCGAGGCTGACCTCAGGGACGCCGGCTCCGGAACCTCCGGTCACGAAGGGCGGAGAGGACGAGGCAAGCTGCAGGTGTGATGCGCCACACACAAAACTCGGAAGATGTCGTCTTCCCTGTCAAGGAGGCTGAGGGCCGTGGAGAGCGGGAGGGCAGCAAAAGCCCCCCGAACACGCTGCAGCCCCCCCCCCCCACTGCAGAAGCGGGAGGCTTGCTGCCCTCAGAATTCCCTGGGGTCACTGCCCTGATGTCCCAAACAGAGCGGGCCCAGGACCCGGGACACACAGCGGGGATGGGCGCAAGCTGCAAAAGCCACCGTGAGTGTCCCGTGCCCGCAGACAGGAGGCGGGGGCCAGGGAGGGCTCGCCGCGACCCCGTAAAGGCTGCGGGTCGGCAGAGGGACCCGCGTCCTCGGGCGGCGGCGGCGAGGGCCCGGCGAGGTGGGGAGCGCCGGGTCCGCTTAATTGTTTCCGGCCTCGGCCCAGCGCGGTGGAGGAGCCGGGCCGGCCTTGGTGGGAGGTCTGCGTGGCCAGCTGCGGCCGAGCTGGGGAGGCTGCGTCAGGGGGAACGCACGGGAGGGGGGGCGAGGGTGGGAAGCCGGTGCCAAAACGAATTCTTGAATGTTCCAGGGAAGGAGACGGGTCACTGGACGGGGGAAGGAACTTCCTCCCCGCTTTCTTTCTTCTCCTTCCTCTCTGTTCCCGTGCAGGCAACCAGCTAGAGGCAGGATGAGCTCTCTCAAGGAAGAAGAATCACAAACAGCTTCGAAACGACTGGAGGTCACGTCCTGTTTGAAACAACACGGGGGCAGGGTGCCCCCTCCCCCTCGAGGCCACGCTGCCCCGGTCCCCGGCCAAGGGATTACGGGAGCATCTTAGTCCCGTCTTCACAGCCTGGGGTGGCGGCGTAAACCCACAAGCCTCCCTTCCTCGCTCCATTAAAGACACCACGTCGGCCGCTAAAGCACGCACCCCTTTGGCTGCAGGCGTTTCTGCAGGGTCTCCCCCTGAGAGCTGAGCGCAGATGCGACAACCCCAGAGGCCCGGTCTGGTGATCTTTTATCCTCAGCCGAGCAGAAAGAGGGCCACAGGTGACAGCAAGACAGCCAGGGAGTGAGCGACGGGGTCATAGCTCCCCGCTTTCCAACTCCAACAGTTCAGGATGGACCAATAACCTAAGCAATAGCCACCCCTTTTTAATTATCTGATGAGACCTAACAGTCTTCAGAGTGACAATCTTCTGAAGCTGGCCCTTCCTCCTTCCCGTCTCCAATCTGGTGGCAAATATTCATTAAAACGGCCCAGTGTCTGTAGGGAAGCGGGGGACCAGGCGTCATCCTTAGAGGCAGGAGCAAGCCACCCCAGCACTTAAGCACGAAGAGGTGAGTGCGGCGGACCTCGAGAGGCGGAAGGTGAAGTCGGTGCCGCAGTCAGAACCGCGCTCCGAGGGCGTCGGTCATCTGCAGGGCCCGGGGGGGGGCGGTCGGGGAGCAGCCGGCTGGTGGACCAGCGGGGTCTGTGGCACAGGAGGGAGGGGGCGACCCGCCCTGACTGCTGGCGCCCGGGGCCCAGAGGCGAGCGAAGCCCCCGGGACAGGTGCACCAGGCAGACTGGAGCCCGAGCCACATCCCACGCGGCTCCCTCAGCTCACCAAGCTCCTCCCTGATGGCCGGAGCCTCCCGCAGGCCTGGGGCAGGAGAGCACCCCCCACCCAGGCCCCTCGGCAGTTCTGGCTCCTGTAAACCGACTGGGTACCTTAATGCGCAAGGCATCTTGCATCTCGTTTCCTGCACGACCGCCCTCGACAGGTCGAGCCCGCTGAAAAGCTCGTGCCTGCGGTAAGCTCAGGCAGCGGTTACTGAGAGAGCGAGTGAACGAAATCAGGCTTGTGCTCCTCTGAGGCTGAAGGTTTGACCTGGGCCCATGGCACATCCCTGCAGAGGAGGGGTCTCTGTCAGCGGCAGGAGAGATGGCCCGCTGGTCCTTGCCCGGGTGACACTGAACCACCTGTCACCGTCGCCTCTCCCATCAAACATGCAGCTGACGTGTGTCCAACACAGACCAGCGCGGATAAAGCCAGCTCTTTACCAGAGCAAAGACTCTCATGCCTCAGGGAATAATGCAAAGCGACGAATAGCGCTCAGCTGCAGGTCCGTGAGCAGCGTGGCGGGAACGGCTGGGGGGGTCTGGGGGAAGGGCCGGGCCTGCGCCGGCTTCGCAGGTGTGCACGGATGGAGAACCCGCCCCCAGCACCCGGGGGAAACAGAGATGTGAGACCTCGAAGGAGGTGGGAAGGCGAGCGTGGGAGGGTTGGGGTAGACAGGAGGACTAACCAAACCTCCCGGGGCTCCAACGCCAGGCCGCAGGGCCGGACGCGGGGACAGTCCTCGGAGCCTGGCCAGGAGGACAGGACACAGGGGAGACGGACAGCCTGGACCTCGGGGCGGCCAGCGTGCCGAGCAGGGCCACCGAGTCTGTCCTCAGTACTTTGTCTCCCTTTTCAACGCTCTAAATTTTTTCTCCTACTCTCTAGTCTAGCGGAAGCCAGTAAAACGCAGTACACTTGGCTGAGTTACCCCAGTTAACTATCCGAACAAACGTGAGGTGTTTACTCTTTTCCCCCATTTCTAGGTAAAGAGTAAGGAGGTCACTTGCAAGTTAAGTGACTTGCCCACTCATGCAGCTGACCAGCAAATAGCTGATCAGAGGCATAGCCCTGAATTTCAACTCAGGTCTGCCTGAGCTGAAGGCCAGCCATCCCGTGTGCATGTACGTGTGTGCAGTCGGTTTTTGTTCTATATAAAGAAATCAGAGAATGTGATTTCTTAGCAGAGGCTTTAAAAGTCAAGTTCTATATCTGGCATCCAGCTTTTTTGGGTTTTTTTTTTTTTTTTTTTTGATGCTTTTATATCAATATCACATTTAGTGCAGAAAGAATTGGCTCTCGACCAGCATTAATTAAATACTAGGTAAGTAAAATTCTCCAGTATATTCAATCATATGAGCAGGGTCAGCAATAATTAACAGAGTAAATCGAATGCAATCGGTGGTTTAAACCAGATAAAAGTCTACTGCTCCCTTTTAGGAATGACGTCTGTGGTGGCCACAGTGCCACCACCACGGGATCAAGGGTCTGTCTTCAGGCTCCACCATCCTTAGCACGGGAGCATCCATCTTCAAGGTCACCTCAAGGTCCAATATGGTGCTGAAGTTCTAGCCATCAGGTCCAAGATCCAGGCAGGCATCCGAGGGGTGAGGACGGGTAAGGAAAAATGCCCTTGTCAGGTACACGTTCCACAGAGTTCCCTTCCAGCAAATTCTTCTTGGAACTAGGCCATTCCAAGCCACAAGGCGGGCTGGAAATGCGTGTTATTCTAGGCAGCAACGTGCTCAGCTAAAAATCTGTCACTCGGAAGAAAGCAAGAAGAGATACTGAGTAGGCAACGGACAGGCTATGTCACTCAGATAACCTGAATCAGCGAGGAAGCCAGCAATTAATTTAAATTCAGACAGTATTCTAGGATTCTATTTGCATGTGAATAATGGAAATCGGAGCCTCTGACAGCCTTCTCTTCAGGCCTTGGAAGGAAAAGGTTTGAAAACATATTTGCGGGTCTTTAGGAATTTGTTTTTAATTTTTTAAAAACGATCCTTTGGTATTTTAATGAAAGAGGTTTGCTCCTGTCAAGTAAGCTTAATTTCCCGAGACCTGTCAAAATTTTCTCTGACTCTATTTCCAACGAAAGTGCTTAGACTAATGAGGGCGATATATGAAGTGTGAGCTATACAGTTGGGAGGGCTGATACGTGTAGGGCATTAAATAGCGAAAAGATACCATGATTACACAGATAAATAAATACCCACCAACGTGGGGCTGGTCCCTGAGGTCTGCCGTCCAGAGAACCAACTTTCACCTTGAGATTTGCAAGGTGAAATTGTGTCATATTTTCAAAGGCAACCCCCAAAAGGATTGTCTTGCTTCCCTAGAGCCACCAGAAATGGCCTCTTACTGGTAAAGTGGACATCTCCGTATCCTTTGTTTTACTCCTCAGCACGCTCTTCCGAAGGTCAGAGTTCAGCCATCCTTCAACCCATCCTGACCTAGAGAACGCAGGAGAAGAGGACCGGCTAGACCCACGATTTCCCAGTCTTGGCCACAGTTTAAAGTAAACACATGAAAATGGTCTCTGAACTGTGATTCCAAATTTTCTGTTTATGCCAGAAATCAATCGAACTGCAGAATTTCAAAGGCCTACCATTTCTGATACTTTCAAAATAACGCAAGACCATTTTGCAACTTGCCCTAACTTTGGGGAGCCGCCGTCCAACAGTGCTGAGGGTAGGCAGACGGTTCCGGTTCACCTCTGTGTCACACGGCGGCCTGTTTTTAGAGCCCAGAGGTTCCAATGTTCTGACTTTCTGAGAACAGACATCATCACGGTTCTTCTACCTCAGTGAGCAAAGCTGTCTGGGTGGGGACGTGAACATCGCTGGTGCCGTGACCCCATCCAGCAGTGTTAGGCTGGCACGTGGGAACCAGGAAGCGGAGCCGACTACGGATCAACAGATCGCACAAGAATTGATCTATTCCCATTATCTAATCTAAGCGGAATGAGACCTACGAGACAGACTCTACACTTGGCCTCGGTTAGAAATGAGCCCTTTTGTTAATCCATACTTCTCTTAGAAATGCAAAAATCCGGATGGAGCTCGATGTTAACCTTCTTCTTCTTTTTTTATTCTCTGTATTTCATGATGTTTTGACATCTTCAGGGGTGCCTAGCTGGCCAGAAAGGTAGCCCCTCCCAAGGCTACCTAACTCCACAGAGAGTAAGTGACCTGAGAACTCATCCTTCATCGTCAAACCAAACACTCCTCAGTCCATACTCTGCTACCCCCTCCTGCATCTAACTTTCGCACACCAAGTTGGCATTTTCCCTGCCCTAAAGCAATCTGGCCAGGCGCCACACAGCTAGGGACAGCCCCTGTGGCCCAGAGACCTGGAACTGTCCAACGCAGCCGATTCTCAGCTGTTTCCCTGCCCTGCCTTGTCCTCCTGCAGGAAACACAGCGAGGCTCTGGCCCAGTTCTCCCCTCGCCCGCTTCCGTGTCCCGGCTGACACGGGCGCGTCCCCACATGGCCCTGCGTGGCGCGGTGTGCCGCCTCCTCTTACGAAACGTAAGAAAAATCTTCTTCCAGTGGCAACGGCCCCTCCGAGCTGTCGCTCAGTCACCTCTGTAAATAAAATCACAGGTGCCATCACTGATGCACACTCCCATTCGTGGTGCTCCGGAAATGGCGCTAGATGTGGACATGCAAAGTGCCAGTTCCCTCCGCGTCCGCCGCCCAGCCCGCCGGCCACCCTGCGTGCGGTTCGGGGAATATGACACCTGCCAGGACAAAGGGTTTTCTCAACCGCGTAAGGTGTTGGGAAAGCTCAGCTCACAAGGGTCCCGTACGACCATGCCCTGGCTTTCCTCCCATGCTGAGAAAAGCGAAATGAAGAACTTGTTTCAGGACCCACAGCTAAGAAATGGGAGCGGCCGGGCCCACCCAGACCCCTCAGATTGCAAAGCCACCAAGTCTGTGGCCTCCTGACGCACAGTCCTGCAGAGGGCACTAGGGGACACGGCCACACGTTGGCCATGGAAGAGTAAACGGTACAATCTTTCCAGAAAGTGGTTTGTAATACATGTCAAGGGCTTTAAAAATAGTCACATTCTTTTCAAGGGCTACCTCTAGGAATACATGCTGAGGAAATAAGATTTACTCCAAAATTTACGAACAGGATGTTCACGGCATCAGTATATATGATAGTGGGAAGGTGGAAAGAGCTACGTGTCAAAGAAGGGACACGGTCACATAAATTACAGTGTTTCGGCTGAAATTAGTTTTCAGTGCCTTCAATGACATGGCAAAATATTAAATAAAAAAGCATGATATGAAAGTATACTTCATAGCATGTAAATGTAAAAAAAAAAAAAAAAAAAAACTAATGACACAAGCATAGAAAAAAGACCGGGAGGGAAATCAAAAAGTTGTTGTTTCTTGTAATGAGATTATAGAGCTTTTTAAAAAATGTCCCTGTGTTCCAAATTTACTATGATGAATGTAAAACCTTCATATTCATAGAAACAAATTTTCTTATACAAGATTCATTCTTCAAAAGCCTGGCTTATAGTCAACTTTCTGGATTGTACCTGTCACCTCTAAAACACCTTGATGGAAAAGGAACGTTTTCGCATTTTTAGGATGAGGAGGATATATAAGTAGCTGTTAAACGATGTCGATGTTAATAACGTAACGGTATAAACTGAAGTCACGTGCAGCTCCCCAAATGAAACGTGATCATTACTAGACATAAAATTAGAAATCATTGTATTTGCGGCAAACGTGTTTATCCTGACTCTGACCTACTGGAGAACTGAGATAAACATAATTATTCCACACCGTGCATTTGAAGGGCGATTACTGTTCATGGCGATGGCTCTAAGGCCTTGCAAGACCCTGAAATGCCTCCGAAGCCTCAAGGACGGAATAGCTTCACCGCTAAGACGGCTCGATTGTGCTGAATTCTCTGAAAACTGGCTGACCTACATGTGGCCGGGCTAGTGACTTTCAGCGAGCTGAAATTGTCCGTTAATCAGAATCCCGACTCCCTGATGCTTTTGAATCAACCGCAGTGTGCTGCCCGCTGCGCACGTTTGCTCAGAGCGCGGCGGTGTGAAACCCCCAGCTCTTTGCTCTAATTTACCCTCGTGACTGTGGGGGTGACTGTGGGGGCCAGGGGTTACAGAAACAGAGAATTTACTGGACCGGTAAAAAGAGAAAGAAATCCTGCGGGTGGCTGAAGAGAAGCCGGGAAGGCCCCGTCTGGAGATGATGTGACATGTGACGTAGGGACTGTCGATGCCATCAGCAAAGGCTGGTGAAGGGGACTTCAGTATTGTGAAGGGGACTGCAGCACAGCTGCTGAAAGCGGCTAGGAGGCAGAAGAATGCGGGCCAGCCGGGCGGGAGCCGCCGGCTGGGGGAACTGCGGGATGCGCCGGGCAGAGGACGCGACAGCAGGACGGCTCCTCTCGGCGTGCCCTGTGGGAAATGCCAGGCTCTCCACCCTGGAAAATTAAAACAGGGCCACAGGGCTTGAGGTTTGGGGTCAGCACTGTGAGCAGCGCTCCCCCACGTTGTCCTTCTTCCGAGAAGCCTCTCGAGGGTTCCTGAGGTCACGTGGCTGCTGCTCGGGGCCAGGCGGGGCCTTCGGGCTTGTGCTGACCAGACACTGAGGAGCCGTTGTCGTGAGCAGAACTGGGGGAAGGGGGACCCCCGCTGCCGGGGTGCAAGGGCCGTAGACAGAACGACAGGAGCGACATTGTTCCTGTCCCCAGAAACAATCACTGTTGTCCCGGGAAATCCACAAAGCCAATGGCTACAAGCGAGGGGTGTGTCTCGGGCCGTGCTGTCCAGTGGGCAGCCACTAGCCACATGTGGCTATTTAAAACAGTTAAAATTAAAGATAGTGAAAAATTCAGTTCCTTGGTCCCCATAGGCGCACTTCCAGTGCTCAGTAGCCACATGCGGCCAGCGGCTGCCGCATCAGACGGTGAAAATGCAGAGCACTCCCAAGGGCACGGAAAGTTCTGCTGGGCTTCCGTGGAAGCCGAGAGGGACACACCAATGGCACAGAGCACGAGGGTCTCACGAATCTTTAGGACGAGATGCAAGAACTCAGCGACTGTTTGCGCTTGCGCCTGGCTGCCAAGCTGAGTCCCTGGGCCTCCAGGTGTGCCCGTGCCCGCTTCTCGTGGGAACTGTACGCTCCACGCCCATCCAGGTGCTGGGAGCACTTCGCCGGGACAGTTGGAGAAGCATCTCAGGGTGGCCGGCCCGAGAGCATCGCGCCAGACATCACTCGTTTACTGCTTATCGGCTTCGTGAACCAGGGGACAGACGGGATTTGGAGGTCAGACTGTGAGCCGCTGCTTCTCCGCAGCTCCTTGACCACAGGTAACCATCAGCGACTTCCAGAAGCAGAAAAGCCAGGCTGACATTTTTTCCCCACCCGGGGTCTTCTAAGTTATCCCGCCCACCCATCCTCTGGCCGAGCAAACCGCCTGGCGGACGGTCCCGGACAGCTTTCCGGGTCCCCCAGCCTGAAGACAGGTCAGCTGCGCTCAGAGAGCGGCAAGTGTGTGTGACCGCGGGGCTCTTTCCAGAGTAATTTTAGCATTTATTAGTCATTGTGTGCTCTAGAAGGCTCGCTGTCTCCAAGGGCCCCCTGCTTCCTGCGGCGATCGGTTACCCCCCGCCTCCCCGGGCGAGGTTCATGCGGCAGAGAAGAATGTCCTGTAACCCAACAATCGACTGTATCTTCGGCACAATACGTCGATCTTAAAAAAAAAAAAAAATGGGGCTGAAAGTCAAACCTTGTGAAATAATTCAGACATTTAGTGTTGTTCTGATTACATTCAATCCCCACAAGAAGGGAAGTACCTTTAAAATAAGGACCATTCAATACTAGTCCAGGATTTCCTCTTGTTGTTGATAATTTCCTCCTAAGAGAAGACACGACACAGTCCAAACCAAACTCGGAGGGGGTGGCCAGGGACAGCAGGCCTCTGTGTCTGTGGGGAGCATTGTTCCATCTAATTGATGTTTTCCTTGCAAGGCAATAGAGTGGGTGGGACTATTTTTATCCAGAACAGACTAGGTTCCCCTAAACTTATGATTCTGCCGCCCCCGACTGGTTTTCTATACAGTCAGAATCACAGCGTGTACCTTTCCAAAGTTCACATTTCCGTGAAATAAGCGATCAAAAATAGGCGAATTTAAATGCCAAACTACGTCCTCCGTCGGCCCGCAAACCTTCACTAGCCGTACAGGCCTGAACTGTGGAAGGTCTGGCTGGACCCTGACATTTTCCACGGATTCTGTCTTCTCCGCAGGTGTGGTGCCTAGCAGAGGGTCCTCGACCTTCACCAAGCGGAAGTCCTCCCTCTTCGCTGTGACAATGACACACATCTGCTGATCAGTGTAAGTCACCCGCAGGGCCGATGGCGGCAGCCGCGCACGGCGAGCGTCAGGCAGACCGCGAGCCTTGTGTATACGATGGCAGGGAAATGGCCAGTGCCTTTGGGCAGAACATTCTTCCAATTTCCTCCCTTCGGTCGGAGAGGCAGAATCAACCTTCACGACTGGGCCCGACTTTCTAGAAATAAGCTAAGGTTAGCCTTTCGTCCAATCACGTAAACACACCTAATGAAGAAGGTGATTCCAACTTCAGGTTGAATTACGTAAAAGCTACGGTTGTGAAATGTGAAACTGCGTGGAAGAGGGAACACGGGATGAAATAATAATGGGGAAACCTGCTGGAGTCCGTCATCACGCGGCCTTGTTAGAATTTTGACGTGAGACCGTCATAAAGCGGAGGCGGGACCCGGAGCCTGGCCGCCCACCAGGCTTCAAACGGAGCTCGGCCGAGTGGGGGGAGCCGAGCCGCAGGGGCGCCCTCCCCCGGCCCGCTGCAGTCCTCGCTGCCCAGTGTGCCCCGTGCATCACGGCCCCACGCGACAGCGGTGCGCTCACAGACAGAAACGCTCGGCGTCGGGCGACGGCTGTGAAGCTGCAGGCGGCCCCATACGTGTTGGGGGAAAAAAGGGTCCCTTGTCTGTCATCAGCTCTGGTGGTGGTGGGGGTCTGGCCACCATCACACCCGGAGACGACGTTCCGGCGTCGCCTCCCCTGCTTTGGCCCAGTGTCCCTGAGTGTCTGATAGTCTGTGCTTGTCCTCGTGTCTGTGTGTTCTGAGTCCCTGTCGTGGCCGTTGCGTGTGCTGAGAATCCATCCTTTCTACCTTGTGGCTCGGAACAGCCCAGAGGCCCCCGCCCCAGACGGGAGGAGCGAGCATTGTTTTGTTCTGTTTGGTTCCTAAACTCTACAAATAATAGAAGAAATGATATTGTTTGTCGTGGGTGCACCTGCTTCCCCAGGCCAGGGCGAGGTGTTTTGTTTCTTTACCCCTCCCACCCCCACTCTCCTTTTATCTCGGCTGCTTTGTTGTTCTGTGGGAATGTGAGCGGCTCCTGCTTTCTTAGGGAACTTCCTCTCCCAGGGAATTCTGAGATTCTCCCCAGGGGCCCCCACAGATGCATTGTTGTATCGCCCCCACCCCCACATCACATAAACACGCACCCAGACACACGAGATGTTGTTAAAGGAGCAAAAGAAATGCAGTCCTGAGGTTTCCTGCAATATGGGCACCGTGTGTGTGTGTGTGTGTGTGTGTGTGTGTGTGTGTGTTCTTACACACACGTGCATGTTACAGAAACAGAAAATGAAAGTCTGCATGATTTTCTGCGTGCATTCTCTTTAGTCTTGAATACAACAAAAGTAGATATTATAATTTCTTCTCTTGCTTCCTTGGTTTTTCTCCAAGTTACAAAAATTGCAGGTGATCGACAGCTTGACCCCCAGCCCACCCCAACACACACACACATGCACACACATATGCACACACATGCACACACATATGCGTGCCCTCTCTCTCTCTCTCTCTTTCTCCCCCTCCCCACTGCCCATGCCTTTTTTTCCCCAGGGTCAGTCTCAGCCCCTGGTTTGGGGTCACTGGACAGTGACCACCACAAAGCCCACCCCGAGATGGCCGGGTGCACAGTGTGGGGAGAAGGACCCATCCATTTCACTGTGTGGGTCTTGGGGTGGCCACACACACCCCACTCCGTCAGTGTGCCCCAGCTCCTGACAGAGGCCTCACACGTGGGGTGCGCTCAGCATGGCCTGTGGAACGAGGTGGCTTGGGGCCAGTCACTTCGCCATTCTGCTTCTGATTCTCTTCCCGATAGATAAGACAAGTGATTTCTGGAATTTTTTTTTTTCTAACACTGTTACAATGTTCTTTGTCTAAAATAGATCAGATTCACCACAGAAAAAGCTGCACTCAAAATCCTACAACAGTCTATGGCCACGCCACCCCAAACAAGCTGGATCCCGTCTGATCTCGGAAGCTAAGTAGGATAGGGCCTGGTTAGTACTTGGATGGGAGACCACCTAGGAAGACCAGGTGCTATAGGTGTAAAAAAATAATAATAATAAGGATTGTGAGCCAACAAGGTCCTTGCAATCTGTGAGGTCAACCAAGGGTTGCCTCGCCTAAAAAAAAAAAAGAAATAAAAAATAATAAAAAAAAAACCTTACCACAAACCCACTGCTGCCTGAAGGCTGGAATCAAGGCCAAGAAGGAAGGTGCCCTCCCTGTCACAGCCCTGCATCGTCTCTGCCCTTTGAGGACGCAGGTCCGAGATCCGGGCCTCCACTTTCGGAAGACCTTCTCCCTGCGTGCTCAAAACAACAATTTCCTTTCTAGTCCTTCAGCTTCCCACAGATCCCGGACAATGATGTCTTGGTTCCTTTAACCTGGGCACATTTCGTCTGAATACTTACCTGCATTGCTCTCCTGGGATGTAGTCAGCTCCCATAATAGAACTTCTGCTCTCTCCATTTCTATATGGGCAGACAGCGTGCTGCCTCATCTCTGCCCCAAAAGGTTGGACTAAAATATGGCGAGATCAAAACCACTGATCCCCCTTAACCAGAGAGAAGGTGGAGGAGAAGGCGAATCAAGAATTTATTGTCAGGAGAAGATATTCACTAATGATACATCCGATAAGGGGTTAATATCCGAAATAGATAAAGAACTCATACAACTTAACACTAAAAAAAAAAAAAATCTGATTAAAAAATGGGCAGAGGTCCTGAATAGACATTTCTCCAAAAGGGACACGCAGATGGCCAATAGACATATAAAAAGATGCTCAACATCACTCATCATCAGGGTAATGCAAATCAAAACCACAATGAGGTACCACCTCACACCCGTCAGAGTGGCTGCCATCAATAAATCAAGAACAGCAGGTGCTAGCGAGGACGTGGCGAGAAGGGAGCTCCCGTGAACTGCTGGTGGGTTGTAAACTGGCGCGGCCAGGATGGAAAACAGTACGGAGGTTCCCCAAAAAGTTAAAAGTAGAACTGCCTTATGACCTAGTAATTCCATTTCTGGGTATTTATCTGACGAAATTCAAAACACTGATTCAAAAAGACATCATCCTTATGTTCATGCAGCATTATCTACAACAGCCAAGATATGGAAGCAACCTAAGTGTTCATTGACGGACAATTGGATAAAGAAGATTTGGTTCATATACAATGGAATGTTACTCAGCCATAAAAAAAAAATAAAATAAAATCTTACCATTCGTGACAACATGAATGAACCTAGAGGAGATTATAGTAAGTGAAATGAGTCAGATAAAGACAAATACCATTTGATTTTGCTTGTATGTAGAATCTGAAAAACAAACAAACAGAAACAAACTCACAGATACAGAGACCATTTTGATGGTTGCCAGATGAGAGGGAGTCGGAGGGGAGGTAGGAGAATTAAGGGAAGGGATTTTTTAAAAACTTGAATGTCTTCGTGCACAATATGTAATAGGGGACCAATGTCCCTTCATCCCCACTAAGCACTCTTAAAAATGGAGATAGACTTGAAGAATCATGTTTGAATAAGATTTTTTTTAATGCAGAATTTTATAATAGCAAAGAGAAAATACTGAAGTGAAACATGAAATTACCTGCCCTGGTTGTTTTTAAAATAAAATATCGGGGGTGGGGGGCAGATCGAGACAGATCTGTTTGGATCTGTTTCGCTTCTCTGTGGTAACAAAGGGGTGGATTGGATTTATGAATTCATTCAATGAAAATTTACTGAGTGCTTCCTTCATGTCGGGTGCGATTTACGTGATAGATCGATAGAAGTGACCAAACCAGGTGAAACAGACAGCAAACAGGTAATCAAGAAGATACGTATTCTGTCAGATAATGCTAAGTACTGTGAAGAGAAGCAGAAGGGGGTGGGAGGTAGGGAGTGGCAGTCGGCCAGAGCGGTTGACAGGTTTACACAGGGGTAGGCCACAAGGGGAAGGTGACCTTGGAGCAGAGCGCCAGGAGATCACAGGTTACAGCAGGTTTGCGGTTAGCTGGGGGAAGAGTGTCGCAGGTGGAAGGAAGAGCTGGTGGGGGGACCTGGAGGTGACAGCAGACGGAGCACGTTCCAGCAACAGAAAGGGTAAGTGTGGGTGACGGACGGCCGAGTGGTAGGAAATGAGGTCACAGAGGCGGCGTACAGGCTCAGATATGTTATTCTTTAAATTTATGATTCAACTCCGCATTTATAGAACATCCCTGTATACCGGAAATAAAATCATGCCCTGGGGAAGATATTAAAAAAAAAAAAAAAAAAACCCTAGCAGTAACTACAGAAAATTTTCAGTGATCAACTCTCAGCAGTAACAGCCAGTCTCTCTTCGCCTCATATGACGTTTTCTCGTGCCTTCTGCCAAACCCAGCCCTAGGCCACCTCACGGCCACCTACGAGGGATTCAGTTTTTGTATGTTTTTTTTTGCATGGTTTTTTGACTTGAGAATGTGTCAAAACTCAACACACAGCACTTAATGAAAAATGCTAACATAAAAGTAAATACGGTGGGAAGTTTCACCACTTAACTAAAGGAGCATGGCATCTCGGCCTCGTAATGCAAAATCGGAAGCCTGCCCACGCCCCCAGACCTGTCGCTCCCGCAGCTGTTCACCTCCATTCCCCAAGAGCCCAGGGCCTGGGGAAGCAGCCGTCTGCGAATCCTCGCCCACACCTGCAGGCTCTCAGAGAGAGAGAGGCCGGTCCTTTCTTCCGTCCTTCTCCCCTCTCCCCGCCCCCGCCCCAGAGCTGAACACTGCGGCCCGGTCCACATCAAGGCCGGCAGGCACTCCAAGTTGAGGTTCAAACAGCTTGCTCTTTGCTGGGACGTCTTACTTCCTGAATTCGGACGGCGCCTGGTGGGACGTCAGCGTGCTGAGTCACCAGCTAGCTGCACACTAGCTCTTTTATTTAAGGCCGCCGGGCTGAGACCCCAGCTTCCTCCTGGGTAAAGTGAACACAGGAGGAGCATGTCGCGAGCACTTTCAGAAGAGGTTCCTGTGACGTGTCCAGACTTAGAACAAAAAGAACGATTTCAGTTTCTCTCTCCTTGAGATTCGGCGACTGAGAAGTAATTACAAAAACCAGCCTGTTAACTTTACAGGGAGTTCTGTGCACTGCCACCTACAGCTGCCTAATTACTGGGCTGTTTACTTTATGTGAGGCGAGTGTTTATCCATTGAGCATGTTCACAGCCGTGCATGACAATGATTTAGAAAATTCTAGCCCTCAGGGAGCCACTGGAATGGCAGCCCCAGGAGCTGAGGGATGTCTGCTGCCCAAGGTTTGGGTGAATTAGTTACCAACCTATACAAATTGGACAGTTTCACATAGAAATCTAAAATTGGAGATGCTCTTGAAAATGTGAAAGCTCTGGCAATACTGGGCCAAAATTCCTCCGTCGAAGGAACCGGCCGTCATACAGAAAATACTGGAACATGTGTTCCCTGGGTCAGCACCCACCGCCCGGCTCCCCTCCAGGGCGATCACTTTTACCCCACAGATGAGGAAAGGGGGTCTGGAGAATTTCAAATGATGCCCCGAGGTCCCAGTCAAGCAGGAACCAGAATCTGGAACCTCTTCCCGAGACGCCCCCATTCCTCGGAGCTCCGGCTGTGAGAGAAATTAGGGCACATTTGAAGCAGCGTCTCGGATGATATTAGCCCTGAAGTTCTTTTAATTATAAACCATCACCGGGAACTAATGAAGGCTTCAAAGCTGTGGTACCAGTACAGACCAGAAGGGCTGGGGGAAAGTGTAACTTGATGTATTTCCTGAGGTGTTTTAAATATAAGTAATTCACATTTAAAATGTCATGATTTTTAGTGAGTAACAGAGCGGGGCAAAGCAAGCCCAAATCAAAATCACATCCTAATTTAACTATAAATTAGATTAGAAATGATATTTCTTGGATTTTCCTTTCAGCGGTGTTCTTAAATGCAAGAATTCTGCCCACCTACCTTTCATTTCATTAAGTCACGGTAATATATATAATAAAAATAAGTGGGTAATTATTGAGGCTATGCAGAAAGTTTTCTGCAGAAGTATTACGAGCATACGCATGATTTTAAAGTATGCTGGCACCAATGACCCTGACGTTCTTTTTTTCCTTCATGCCTCGACTCAGAATAGAAGTGAGAGTTTTTCCCCATTAATTCTGCTGCGTACGCTGGCTTCTCACACCCTGTTTCCCCAGAAGCGCCAACTCCACCTGCACCATCTCCACAAAAACTGGCACCTCGAAAGGGCTTAAAAAAGAAACCAAAATATTTCTTTGTAAAACTATGTGATCTTGAAAATGGTCCCCCAGATCCCTTCCAAAAAAAAAAAAGAGAGACCAACTAGATCCTGACAGAGGGATCGCTTTGCTCCTGTGTCACCTCCTCAGCAGCCACCTAAGCCTGGGCCCCCAGAACAGAGCCCAGGACTGTACGCATCGTGCTGCGACGCCATTTGAAATCGCAGTTGCTAAAATTAAACTGGCGCTTGGCAGGGACCATCATGACACTTCGCGTCACAGCACTGCGTCTGCGCACGCGCACTCACAGCAGAGATGCGCGTCGCATCCCAGGACCGGCCGGCGTCTGAGGCCCCACGAAGCCCGAGCGCACTGAGCATCTCAAACCCGCAGGCACGGAAATGCCGCCGTCTCCATCCCCTTCGCAGGGACCCAGAAGTCCACGCTCAAGTTCAAAGTCCAAACTTCTCTTTGCCATCTTGTTTTCGTTTAAAAAAAAAAAAAAAAAAAAAAAAACACGAAAGGAGGGGAGCTCAGAGGTTGGGCGAGGAAAGTGAAGGTTCTCGGTCAGCTGCCAGAGTGGGTTTCGTCCGTCTCCTCCCACCACCCTCGGGAGCGAGGCGAACTCCTCTGGGGACAGGAAGGGACACTCACTGTGGGAGGATGACTTTTGAGGCAAGGGGAAGGCGCTCCTCCCCCGGGGCCTTGTTCTGTTCCAACCCGACGCACATGTCAGCATCCTCACTACACAGTTCAGGAGCCAAAAGCCGCCGAAGGGTTAAACACAGGCGCAGAGCTGCGCAGGTGCAGACTGCAGCCTGTCACGGCGCATCACGCCCCACACGCCTGGGTTGCAGAGAGCAACACTTCCCTTGCCTTGTCATTTTTTAATAAAAGAATTTTCTGTTCTCTCAGTGCAGTACAGAACTGAGCACACAGGAGATGCTCTCTGAAAATATCTGTGAACCCTGAAACTCCCAGCCTGATACTGAGGTATCTAGTCCATAGATAGCCAGTCTAGGGCCAGATCATGTGACACAAGAGCCAAAGGGCTATGTCCTTTCGTGGGAGTCAGGCAAGAACTCTGCCCTGTAGTGAAGTCACCTTATTCAATAGCATATATTCACACAGTTTAGAATTCCAGAAATAATGAAATTGTTAAACATGAGAAAATTGATAATCGGACAAAATGAAAACGAGAGAAAATTTTTCGCCAAACAAAAAAAAAAAAAAAGGGCCAGGTATGTAAGACGTACGGCAGGAGAGTTTGTTTCTTCTTTTTTATTTAGTCATGACACATCAGTACAATAGAGGTCAAGCCCACTTCGGTGGAGGTCGTTCAAGCTACACCTGCTAAAGGAATAAAGCTGTAAAATGATGTCTTCATAGCCCAAATCAAATGAAATAAACCAGAAAGAAGGCAGCAAAGCCCTTTAAAATATCTCAACAGCCACATTTCCATGCACCAAAAACACAACATAAAAAATGTCCAGTGAAAAGAAGACGCGGCAGCGCCTGGAAGAATTCGGTTATGCTTTTAACAGGCTCCACTGGCCTATGAGGCTGAGCACTTGCCCGCCCTGACCACTTACTTGTCCATGTTAACGTTTGTGAATCTTGAGATCTGTGACGTTAAAAATACATTGCATTGCTTGGGCTGGTAAATGCAGGCATGTGCTATACAAATATCTCCAGTCTCCTCCTGGCCAACTCCGAATGGGGACCTAAGGTACAAGTGGCTCTCTCCTAACTGAGCCAGATCTGTGAGTCCCAGCAGATGACAGCAGTTGGTCATATGGACTCAGCGGCCCTGACGACTTGTACATTCACTGCAGTGCTGTAGGAGGCAGAGAATTAACTAGTGTTCCTTCTTGGATGAAGCTGATCATCTGATTTGTCAACGCTTTGTTCAGAAATATAAAATTCAATATACCCCCCCAAAAGAATATTATTTATACAACACCTTAATTGTCAAAATATTAACAAATAGCGTCATGTTAACGTTGAGCATAGTGGTTTGGAAAATAAATCCTAAACACAGACTGTAGCTATACAAGGAGAAAAACTGCCCCAAAACACTAAATGTTAGGCTTCTTCAAACTTCGAGGCAAAAAAAAATGGAATCATTTTTAGACAGATAGGTTTACAAAGTAAATGAGGCACAGTACAAACCTATCACCAAGTGTTTGCTTATACTCAGTATTTCAATTTAATATGTGTAACAAAATTTAACAACTAGTTTTTAAAAACTGCTAATCGATGACATAAAAAACATTAAAAAAGAAAAAGTAAACCAACAAACCTTCAGTCTTTCAACAAAATTTATCTGAAATTGTACCTTTTTCCTTTTTACGTTACTGACGACTTTCTGGTGATGTTGGCGACAGCCCAGCTCAGCTGGGACTTTGAGCTTCCCCGCCCCCCATGCTACAGCGTCAGTCCTTTAAAAAGCGCCAATCTCCGTCCCCCACGGTCTATAGGGCTTGCCGAGGTTTGCTGCCTGCGTGGGAGCCGAAGGGCTCAGTGCATTGGGAGAGAGTAAGTGGAAGGAGCCGAAAGAGAAGGGGAAGGCCGACAGGGAGGCCACCGAGGAGAGCAGGGGCGGCGACAGTTTGGAAGCGGAGGTGACCACGGGGAGCACCGGTCCAAGGCCGCCGCTAGGGGGCGCGCGCAGGGCGGGCGCCTCAGCGTGTGCGCTGGCCAGCCTGCCCTGGTGGTGCGCGTCCGTGGGCGAGGCCGCCGAGCCCGCGTTGCCGTGGCCGTTCTGGGGCAGCAGCAGCGGGTGCGCGACGTGCGGGTGATGCCCGAAGGCGCCGCCCCAGGGAATGTGTCCGAGGCCCGCGTGCGCACCGCTCGCCGCCTCCCGCTGGGAGGCGTAGTTGTTAAGATGCGAGACCAGCCGAACGCGAAGCGGGTCGGAGGCATCCAGTCCTTCGATGATGCTCAGGTAACGGGCGACCTCTGCCAGGCACTCCCGGAACCCCAAACTCCGATAGTCCATGGCCAGGGCGTGCGCGTCAAAGTAGCCTGAGGCAAAGAACAAAAGAGAAACCTCTGGGCTCTGCTCCTCGCCAGCGTTCCTTCAATCCCAAAGGCGGCCCTTCCTGGCAAACACCTACATCCTTGAAAAACGGCATTCCTGGGCCCTTCTGAGAGTCCAGATATTCTGGAGTCGACCGAAACCGTTGCGTTAATCAACATGAGAAGTATGTGCTCGCTAATGCAAGTTCAAAGCCCAATTAGAAGCCGCCGAGCAGAAATTGGAATTATACCCTACCAGCAGATGAAACTATGTTCCTCCCTTTAATGTCTTCCCTCAACGACAACAGAAAATACATCAAGGGCAGAGAAACCACAGAGCAGTGAAATTCATTAGACACACAGATGTAAGTTATCATCACGGAGCTTTCCGGCACTTGGTCCTGAGGAAAGCATTTTCCGGCTGGAGACGGACACACAGACCTTGGTCCCCCAGCTTGCTGGCTTTTCTCTGCTTAACCCACACAGGTTTCTTTCCTCGAATCATGTGACAGCTCACTCAAAAAAAAAAAAAAAAAAAACCTGCATATGAAATTAAGGCCGTCTAGTTAAAAAATAAAATAAAAAAAAAATAAAAAAAAAAAAGCTTTCTTCTCAAAACAACAATACACAAAGGTGGCGAGAGCTACCTGATCTCATCAGGGCTGTCACAGCTTTAGGGCACCTTGCACTTAATGCGTAGTTCCCAAAGCTTGGTTTGCAGAGGGCTGGGGTGATGAATTCACTGGAGAAAAACCTACGTGCACTTGAAAATGCACTGCCAGGGGACAGCTCACACCCCAGACCGGTCTCTCCCCACCCCCAAAGCACGCAGCATAAATGAGGCGGCGACCACACCACCGGCGGCTTGCGGTGGAGGCTCCCGCTGCCCCAACACTCAGGGCCCCAAGGCGGGAGGCTGGTGAGCTGTACCTTTCCCTCCCGCCGTGTGCAGCATTTTCAGGTGATCCACTGTCATCTGCAGGATCTCGGCTTTTTCCAGCTTGGCAGATCCCTGGAGAGGGGAATGGCAAAAGGTCGACTTGGCACCAGCTGCCTCTGGAGAACGACTTAAGATCTATACGCAGATTTGTGCTTTGCGCCTAATAACAGTAAAGACTAAAGCGAAATGAGTTGTCTTCGCAAAACGTGCCGGAATCTGTGCATGAATTCATCTCCTCGGCACAAGCAACACGGTTATTTTCCAAGACACTATGGGGTTCAGATGAACGAGGGGAAGGATTCAGAAAGTGTGGACAGCTACACTGGGAGCTCTACCTACTTTCTCCATTACCTGCTTCTCAAAAGCACTGGGTACCAGCCTCCTCAGCTCCGACAAACTGTTATTGATCCGGTCTCGGCGACGCTTCTCAATGATCTGCAGAAAGCAGGCAAAACAAAGGAGGACATTTCCATTACAGCTGTAAATCCCAAAGTGAAGAAAGGTGGTCCTTTCCATTAATTTAAAATTAAAAAAAAAAAAAAAAATGCACTGTAAAAAGACTTACTCCTCTCCTTCTTTTCCTGGCCAAGATCTGTGACGATGTAGTTGGGGACATGGAACCTAGAGTCGAACTCAAGTTTCTGAATGATTGGGAAAAACAAAACAAAATAGGAATCGCCGTTAAGCGAGGGAAGGTGGTCTGGGGGGTTACCCCCACGCTCTCCCCGCACTCAGACTGGTTTGGCAACTTGGGCTTGAAAGCGCCTCGGGGGTCCCTCGCCCAGAGCGGCGGCCGGCGGCGCGCCGGGGATGCGCAGAGGTCAGCGCAGGGCGCCCGGGCCCCCGCCCGCTGTCACCGCGGCCGGCCCGCGCTCGCCCCCGCTGCGCCGCCGCCAACTCACCCATTCTCGTCGGCGCTCTCCTTCTCCACCTCCACGGTCTCGTCCAGCTCGCTGTCGGAGGAGCTGGACTCCGGGTGGGCTCGCTTCATGCTGGCTGCGCGGGGCCCGGGGCCGGTCGGCGCGGCGCGGCGCGGCGGGCGGGGAAGAGTTAACAGCGGCGGCGCCTCTCCGCGCTCGGCTGCTCGCGCTCCGCGCACACTGAGCCGGCTCCCGCTCCGCCTCCGGTTAAAACTAAGCCATCCCTTTCCCACGCTGCGCCCCTTCCCAGGGCCCTGGCGAGGGCGGGGGCGTGCAGGGGCGGGGGCGGGGCGGCGGCTCCCGGGCAACAGCCTCCCCTCGGCCAATCCGGCGCCTCGGCCCGCTGATTGGCAGGCGTGGGGCGCGGGCGAGGCTGCGGGCCAGCGCCGGGCCCGCGCCCGCCCCTGCGCGGCGGCGGTGTGTCTGCGCGACGGGGGCTCGGCCGGCCGCCGCGGGGGGAAGGCGGGGCGCGGGCGGCGGGGGCCGGCGGCGGGCGGCGGGCGGGGGCGGCCGGGCCGGGGCACCGAGCGCCGGCGGCCCCGGCCCCGCCCCGCGCCGCGCCGCGCGCCCCGAGCGGCCTGGCCGCGCGCCAGGGCCGCGCCTGCAGCGCCGCCGCCGAGCCGCACGCGCCGCGAGCCGTGGGAAAGTGCCGGCGCCGCGGCCGCCAGCCAATCGGGCGGCTGGCGCGGCGACGGCGGGCGCGCTGGCGGCGTCCGCATGAATGGAGAAGAATGGCCGGCGGGGCCGCGGGGCCGCGCGGGGGCCCCCCGTGTGAACCCGTAATTGGAGCCCGGCGCCGGGCGGCCGCGGCGGAGCCGGGCGGCGGGGCTTTCCGTGCCCGGCGGCGGCGCGCGCGGGCCGCCCCCGGAGGGCGCAGGGCGCCAGGCCCCGGGGCCCCGGGCGCACGGCGGGGCGGGCGCGCGTCGCGGATGCTCTTTTCGGTTCCTGAGGCCGTGTCCCCCCACTTGCTGCGATGTCGCCTCCGCAGGGGCTTGCCGGCCTCCAGGGTGGAAGGAACTGCCCGAGGAAGTGGAGCGCTCGCCTCCTCGGCTGCCCGGGGAAAAGAAGGCCCCTGGGGATATTCATTACGTGATCCTGTTTGCTGTATTTTTTCAGGCCTCGGCGGCCAGGTCCTCTCCGCGGACGACAGGGTGGCGGGGCGGGGCACTGCGTCTGCGGTCGCCCTCGCCGCGGGAATGCACGTCTCACCCAGAGACGCGCACGCACGCCGCAGCTCCGGCCTGGGTGGTGGCGGGGCGTGTACGAGGCGCTAGGTGAAGTCCCCAAAAGACTTTTTTTTTTTTAAAGACAGCTGTAGATCTCGGCCCGAATCCCGATCCCAGGGCTGTAGCCGCAGCCGTGCTGGATGCTCTGAACGTGGAAGTCCGGGCTTCGCCATCCTCCGAGCAGAGAGAGCGATTCGCCTTCGGCCGAGGGCCCGTCCGTGACTGCTGACCTTGCGGTCGCCAGGGAGGGCACGCTCCATGCATATCGTTGAGGATGATGCAGCTTTTCTCACCTCTGCCAATTGCTTCTCCGTTTCTATCCTTCCTTAATTAGTGACCTCAGTGCCATCGTAATACGTTTGGGACCCCTGAGCCTAATATGTACGTTAATTTCTCAGGCCCTCCACCGGGTATGTCACCTGGCTCCTGTCGAACCTCAGCCCACCTCACCTCCACCTCCAGCCCCTCGGCCCTTCCTCTGGCCTCTTCGGCCCCTCTGTCTAGGCTGCCCTCTGAGATTCGTTCTTGCTGGCACACCAGGAGCCTTGGCTCCCTGATACACCACCATATGCCACGTGTCAGTTGTCCACCCAAGTTGTCCCACTGCCTGCCTTCTCCGCTCCTGCTCACAGGTCAGGAGCCCTGTGGGGGCTGCTGGAGTCACAGAACTAGGCCGGCCTCCCATGCTCCTTTCATCCACCACCCATCCCTCTGCCTTCCAGAAGTCCCTCTGACATTTTCTTCCCCCAAGCAGCAGGCCACCCTGCTGCAGAAATCAGTGCATCTGCCACCCCCCTGTGGTTCTGTAAATTCTCCCGGCCCCTGGACTCTGCCGTGAGCCAGCCTCTCCTGCTCGGGCCCATTTCTGCTGCCCTGCCGAGGCCAGGACACGTACAGGTAGGTGAGCGAGAGGAAGGACCACAGCGTGGGGTCGAGGACGCCCCACCCCACTCTGGTACCTGAACAAAATATTTCGCCCACATTCGTTATTACTCTTCTGTCAAAAACTAGGACTGCATTAAAATGTTGCATTTTTCCTTATCAGCTCTGGTTCTTATCCATCCGTCCAACAGATTCTTTTCCAATGTCACAGATTGAATAAGATCAATTACATAAAGCATTTTACATGGTGCTTGGCCATAGGTATAACACTTAATACATAGCAGCTGTCATGATTAGCTATTAATATTCCTGATTTACCAGTGAGTACTCTGTTCCACATCTGACGCGGTTCAAAGGAGAACTAATTACCTAGTAATTAGACATCTTAAAAACAGTGTCTCTAGAAAGTGATACCCTTTTAAGATGACGAGAAAGAACCAACGCTTGTTACGAGCAGTGGACTGTTTTGAGCAGAGCTAAAACATAAGCATCTGCTCTCCATTATTAACAAAAATTGTGCTTTTTGAGTTTTTTTATTACGGACCCACCCCTGAGCAGGCTGTGCTGTAAATACATGTATAGATAAGGAACGTGCTACTGAGCTCAGAGGCGGTGCCTCTGTGAGAACACGCCAAGGCAGAAGCCACGAGGCAGCGTTGCCCCAAACTGTCACGCCAGAATTTTGATCAAGTGCCAGCTTCCCTCTGTCCCTCACGCTTGCTGCTCCCTCCAATGCCAGATTGCGGGTGTCCTCCCATGCCACGCTCCTAATTGAGGTCAGATGTAAGACGCCTGGGTGTTCGCCCTGAAGGAACCGTTTAATTGGAAGCCCAACAGGCCACAGCATGGTACAGTGGGAGAAAAAGAGGATTCTAAGTCGCCTCCGTGAGTTTGTCACCCTTTCTTGGCAGTGTCACCTGGCGCCTATGACCTCTTTCTTTCTGAGCCTCAGTTTCCTCATCTGTATAATAAGAATAATCCCTCGCATTTGCATTGTCTTTTAAAGGTAGAACGAGAAAAAGCATTTCATGAAATATTACACAAACATTACGCCTGAGGCTTACGAGTGATGATGACGATGGTGATGGTGATGGCTGTAACGGGCTGCTTCATTGTGGGCCTGGCCGGGCCGCCTAAGAGCTTGCTTTTATAGGTTTCCTTACTCCCAGTGAATTTCTTTATTATGAACCAAAGGAGAGTTAAAGTGCTAGAGCACGTTTCACAGAGCATTCATCTCTCAAGATTCTCTATAAACAGAAGAATCTATGTTCAAATACATTTGGGGAACCTGGCGATCTTGGGGCACGTGAGAGCTTGAACAGCTCTGAGAAGTCACATGCCACAGAGTGGGTCACTCTGCACCCTCCACCCACCCCCACATGCATACTTTTCACCAAAGGGTACCCTGAGGGTCCAGGGAAAGGCACCAGGGGAGATGGGGGGCTTGGCAAGGCAGCCGTCTTAAGGGGGGGCCTGGCAGTGGTGACCAAGGTCCTGAACCTCAGAGAAGCACTGCCCAGGGGGCTGAGAACTTGGAGAGGGACCAAGATGCCACAGGCAGGCAGGAAGAGTTCAGTCTTTGTAATTTGGGCATTTCATGTGACCTTGTATTCAAAGGCCCCTTCCTGGGGCCAGGAAGTATTCCAGTTATAAGAGGAAGAAAGAAGTGAAAGGTGTTTGGGTATCCTTCTCAGTTCTGCCTGAACTGCGTTCCCTCCAAATGTATATGCTAAAGCCCCAGCCCCCAGTGTGATGGTGTTTGGAGGTGGGGCCCTCAAGATGGGATCAGTGCCCTTCCAAAGAGACAGGGGAGAGCTCACCGAGGGAGGACACAGTGAGGAGGAGTCTGTAACCCAGCCCCAGAACTGCGAGGCAGCCTGAGTTGGCCAAGACAATTTCTGTTTCAAAACTTGCGGAATGTTCATAAGCCCTTGTAAGTAGGCACTTCTGTTATAGATGTGTTCCGTTCTAAACCTTTCAAAATATATTTTACTTGTAAGTAATTGAAAGAGCTAAAGACTTTTGCACATTTTTCCCACTTAAAAGGCCCCATTTATACAACATCAAAGATGTTTTTCTGTTTTTCAATAACTTTTTTAAATCCCTTATAAATTATAAGTTATCGAAAATAGGACGGGTTTCTTTCCAAATAACTGGCAAAGGGCTTGGTATTCGTGGTTAGTGTCGCCACTTAGCAGGAGCGTGGAGTTTCGGCCTGGAGGCTCCCTGACCCCTTTCTTTACGAGCTACTCGTCAAGTGACAGCAGAATGAAGAGATGATTGACCCCTGCCGCAGACCCCCACTGTAGAGAACTGGCCTACTGCCCCTCCCACTGGTACATGAGACAAAAGACCCGAACCCAGGACGCCTCTCGTTAGGCCTCTACCGCATCGGCCCATCACGCCCAATCCCCCAAACCCGGTCGCCAAGGTCTCCCTGTGCCAGCCTTGCAACCACGAGCAAGCTTCTCAGGTGCCAGGGGCATCGCCCGCCCTCCCTGAAGCCGCTCTGGGGGACACGGAGTCCCTCCTCAGATCTTAACAGACAGTATTTGAGAAGTTTCATTAACAATTCTTTGGATTTTATCATTTTGAACTTAGATACCCTTAAAACATACACATGCGTGCGCACGCGCACACACACCTTGCTTTATAGTTAAGCATTAAGAGTTTTCTACACAAGGCACCATATTATAGACTTTAAATAGTCTCTTTCTTGAACCGGACACCCTTAGGCCCACAGCACTAAACCGAGTGGATGCACCAAGGAGCTTAGAAAGGGTTGAACAAGAGCCCGTCACGTGTCACCTCTGCCAGCATTTTCTGTCTGATTTTTCTTTGCAACAAGACCGACAAGTGAGGAAGCTGCAAGCCTTCCAGGTTGTTCTCTAGGAGGAATGCTCACCTGGCTTCCTCTATGTGTTTCTTCATGGAAACCACACTTTTTTAAGCGCAAGCCAGAGAGTAAGCGCACGTTGACAGATCCTGAGTAAAGAACGAACTAGGCAGGATTAGACACTTCTGTGCAATGTGTCAGGAGCAGCCGCTGCCTTTATTTGCTCTGCTGGTATTTGTGGCATTTGTGGAGGTAGGAGAGCAAACAGGACGGTGTGGAGGCCTGTGCTGTGGCGGGGAGCAGACCCCCGAGGATGAGGGAACCAGGCAGGAGGGGTACGGTCCAGGGAAAATGAGGGGACCGTCAAACAGAAGACAACCTCGTTGGGTTCGGAACAGAGGAGGGAGATCGTGAACTCCATCACGTATAGTTGAGGGGGTACAAAAATAGTACGCATGTATGAGAAAAGTCCTAGAGGACATTGGGAATCTGCCAGGAGCGAACCTGGATTAGGACTGTGGTTCAGGAAGGGAAAGAAAAAGGGCTAAGGATTCTGGAAGAACCCCAAGCAGTATCTGACATGTCACCAGATGGAGATGCTACTGCCCGGCCAGGCAGTGTCGAGAATCATTCCCAGGTTGCTTCGCTTGCCCTAAAACCGTGGTTCTCAGATTTTAGCATGCATCAGAGTTACCTGCAGGGCAAGGTGCTGCTGCTGGTGGTCTGAAGACCACACTTTGAGAAACTCTGTTTTAAAAGACCACTTGTCTTTACTCTAACGGAGGACAGGTGAGGAGAAGACAAGGTGCTTGGCTTTGAGTCTATCAAAAGATCGTGATGAGATATACGATATTTGGCTATGCGTCTTTGAAGTCAGCCAGAATCTTTTAAATGATAAGGGCTTTGTACTTTTCCAATTAATTCAGGATCTATGTCATATTCCTTATTTAGGCCATTTGAATTTGGGGATGGTTTTGGTGGTGATGGTGATGGTTCCATACTTGTGTTAAGAAAGGCACTGCCCACTTGAGAAGCCTGGACTCTCAGAATAAGTATCCCATGGGAAGGGTATGCCACGAAGGAGAAAGGGAGCCATTGTTTCGTCGATGTCAAATGAAATGTTCAGGCCTCTGAAACCTGAATAAATGAGCGAATAAAAGATAAAAGCATAAGACCATCCTTCAAGGCTACAAAGGCAAAATAATTAAACACTAGGTGAACGCAGCACTGGTAATAATAGAACTTAATAATATGCGTTAGTTGTATAGGCAACCTGTGTTCCTCCAGGGCCTACTCCAAAGTTTTATATTGAACTATGATTCATCCAAAAATACATACGTATTCCAACCCCAGACCCTAGAACTACGCTGTTTGGAGACCTGGCTCAGACTTCAGCGAGCATCAGAATCACAGAGGGCGTAAGAATGCAGGCTCTTGGGGCTCCCTGCAGTGTCTAGCTCCGTAAACCTCCACTGGCCTCAGGAGTCTGTGTATCAAACCAGCTCCCAGGAAACGCAGCTGCTGGTTCAGGACCAGACATTATGAACCTCTGGCTTGGACCTAGAGTTCACAGCTTGGCCACATATTAGAGTAGTCTGGGCACTTTTTCTTTTAAATCTCGATTCTTATAGCACACCTCAAAACGATGAAAATCATCATCTCAGGGACCGGAACCCAGGCATCAGGCTGTTTGTGAGTCTAATGTGTGGCCAAGGTGGAGAATTTCCAGTCAGATGGGTAGCTGTCACACATGAGCACACATCGGAATCCCCCAAGGAGTTTCTGACGTGGTGAGTCTGGGCCGGGCCAGAGAATGAGCATTTCGATTCGCTCCCAGGTGGTGATGCTGCCAGTCCTGGATTCACACTCAGAACCATGGGTGAGACCAGCTCGGACCCCAGCCGAACTTGGGATCTACTGGCGGATCTGGTATAAAATACTGAAATTAGCCTCCCTCATCCCACAAAGGCCCAACAAAAACTGGGCACTCAGATTGAAATTGTCTGGGATGGTGTGTAGTGTAAGTGGAATCCCCAGGCAATGCTAACATGTCACCAAGGCTAAGAATGACTGCCACACCAGCCAAGGTGGCCGCATGACAAAGGCCTCACCTCTCACGGTGGCTGCTCACCTGCGTGAATATGGCCTTCTGAAACCACAGTATATCCCTGCTTTCATCATGACTACAACATATATCTTTGCTTAAGTAAAATACCACATTGGAATAAACGGAAGGGTGTGATAGTCATTTCTGAATTTGAGAAATAACTAGGTTAAGCCAAGAGGGGATTCTCTCCCCTCCTTCATTGCTACAAATACCACTTACTGTCTGAATTCTTAAAAAATGTATCATGGTAACCCACCCCTTTGGTGATCTGCAGCTAGTCATGTAAACAGAAACATTATACCTGTTATTATAAAAGCAATTTCCTATAAATGAGAATTTATGCTTATATCTAAATAAACTTGAAACCTGATCAAACACCCTGGCTCCAGGAAAATAACTTTGGGTTTGGACAACACAAACCAACGTAATGTTTTCCTGCCAGTTGAAGTTTCTGAATATACAGGGTCATTTTTAATCACATAGTAAGAGAATAACTCGTCTGTTACAGACAGTAGAAGCTGAGATTTAGGGATGGGGTGGGGTGGGGATGGGGGAAGCAGCAGATGGAGTCAGCTCCTAACTGGACCTTTCTTCGCCAGCTCTGTGGTATCAGTCAGATACATGTTTGTAAATAATTACTTTCCACTTCAGTTTTCATTGGAAATAGTAATGCTATTGTGTTTTAGCAGCTGATTTAGTAAGCTACCATTCATGACCTTTCTGGAATATTCTATGCAAGGTCCAGTTCTCACACTCATAAAGGCTTTAGAAATTTAGCACTGGAAAAGCTGAGAAACCGCTTCACACCCACCACAGAGGCAATGACAAAAAAGACAGACCATAGCAAGTGTTAGCAAGGATCTGCAGAAACTGAAACCCTGGTGCATTGCTGGCTGGGAACTTATGGCCAATTTGAAGCAGTTTGTCAGTTTCCTTGAACATTAAACATAAATTGACCACAGAACCCAGCACTTCTGTGCTAGGTATTTCCCAAAGAGAAATGAAAACATGTTCACACAAAAACTTGCATGCAGATGTGTATAGCAGCATTATTCGTAATGGCCAAAAGGTGGAAATGTCCATCAAAAGTCCATCAACTGATGAATGAATAAACGAAATGTGTTTATAGTTATAGTTCATGTACTGAAACATGACTCAGCAATAAGAGGGAAGTACTGACTTACTATGGAACCTCGAAAACATGCTAAATCAAAGAAAGCAGTCACAAAAGATGACAGCATAGGATTCCCTTTATAGCAAATGTCTATAAGAGGCAAGTCTGTAAGACACAGAAAGTACGTTAGTGATTGCTTAGAGCTGGGGGCTGAGGAGGGAAGGATTGAGGGTGGGGGGTGGTGAGTGAAACAAAGTTTGCAGGATTAAGAGGATGTAAATGTTCTAAAATTCCCTGGTGATGGTGGCATTTATCTGCGAATATGCTAAAAACTAATGAATCGTCCACTTTAAATGGAAAATTGCATGGCGCATGGATTACCTCTCAATAAAGTTATTTCACATGTAATGAAGCATCCCTTCCATCAATCTACCTCTGACCACCTTGGGCGAGATTCTGGGCGCATGCGCAGGGAGCTCCCCACAGCCAGTGCCAGCGAGCGGGGTTCAGAGGGGGAGCTCCTGGCCCTGGCTGTGTCGCCTGCTGTCGCGGCACTTAGCTGTCCCCTACCGCAGCCCCTGGCGCCGCACGGGGGAAGTCGGGGACCACTCGTCGCACGTAGACTGCAACCCGAGCACGTTCCCGGGGCGCCCGGGGCGCTCGGCGCAGACGTCCCGCGGGGGCGCCGGGTCCCCGCGACGGGCGGGGCGTGTGCTCCCACGGGGGCGGGTCCCCAAGCTGTCGCCAGGAGGCTATCTGATGACTGTCTTTCTTCCCTCTCTTCCCTAACAAAGGGTAACCGACCTCCCGCGTGACCTGGCAAGAGCCGAGGCTCCCTAACCACGTTTCCCCCCATTGTGTGAGGACGCCCGCAGCAGGCAGAGGACGGCCGGACCCGCTGCCCGGACCGGGACAGGGAGGCCCAGGCGCCCCGGCCCCGCCCCGGGCGGGCGGGGTGCGCGGCGGGGGAGGGGAGCTCCGGACCGCGGCGCAGCCCCGGTTCCCACGCTCCTATTGTTGGCGACTTTGTTTCCAATTCCTATCACGTGTGCTAATTAGTTAGCGATGCTGGCTGGCTGGGAGGCGTGTGGCCGGCCCCGCTGCAGCGAGATCACTTCCTGGAGCGCGCGACGCCCCCGGGGCTTCTTTCCCCCTCCCTCCCCCCTCCCCCTCCCCCCACCCCCCATTCCCCACCCCCACTCTCCCCCACCCCCGCGCCTCCTTCTCTGCCTCCCAGGAGGGTGGGAGCGGGAAGGGAAGGCGAAGAAATGCCGATTGTGGAGCAAATGCCACAGAATTGCAATAGCAACCCAAAAGCGGGGTGGGGGAGGGTGGAGGGGAGCGTCAGGGCGGGAGGAGTGGAAGAACGGGGATAAAAGGCGAAATTCCTATCGGCTTCCAATGTAAGAAACGCTTCACAGGGTTCCTTGCACAATTTCGTTGAGCGAGCCTCCTCCGAGAACGGTATTACGTTTGCGCGCGGAATGAAACAAGCCCACGCGACAAGAAAGGAGAAGAAAGTGCAGCGCAGTGGCCGGTGACTTCTGAGTCGGTGCTAAGCTTTTGGAAGGGGTGCAGAGAGGCGTGAGACGCCAGGGACAGGACAATAGTAGGCTTGACAAAAACATGTGGCTCCATGAAAAGAAAACGTGCTCTGTGTTTCTTGGCTTATCCTTGCCTTACAAGATACCATAGTGTCTGATCGATGCGATCAGTAAGAGGAAAACCGGCTTTCAAAGGACTGTTGGCATTTCCTCATGTGCTCTAGCAACAGAGAAGCGTCCGCCCTGTCCTCGGAAAGGGGCAGAGCAGTGGAGGAAGGAGACCGGTGCCCATCCGGCCAGCGTGGTTTGAGCATCCCCCAAGTGCCAGGCGCTTGCCGATGGCCAGAGATGGAGAGATGAGATGCCCCGTCTCTAACTAGCTTACAAGTCTAGTTGAGGAGACAGACAAATCTGTAAACCAATAATTAGAGATGACTCAGAAGCATCCTTACTGCTTGGGGACTTTGAGGGCCAGATGAGGGGTGCCAGATCCAGGCAAGGGAATCTGGGAAGGCTTCTTGGAGAAGGGACGATTCATCTGGCACTTAAGTGACAAGTAACAAACAGCCAAGAGAAGGAAGAAAGGACATACGAAAAGAGGTCTGAGTTGTTCAAAAGGCGCTCGGGCCTTGGCAGAGTGTGGGGCGTGCCCTGCCACGGCACGGGGCTGGGCAGGGGGGCTCAGGAAGTCTTGTTAAGAGCTTTAGACTGTACCCTAAACTCCGTGAGAGACTGAGCTCATCAGATTCATCCTTTAGAAAGGGAACTTGGGTTGTAGTCTGCGGGATGAATTAAAGGGGCTCAGGCTACAGGTGGGGAGAGGAACTTTGGGACCAACCCAATGAGAGACTGGTGAAGTGGGATGGTGGGCAGGGGCCAGGTTCCAGAAGCATTTAGAAGGCGAAGCTGACAGAACATGAGGACCAAACTTCCTCTGGCAATAAGCAACTGGGAGAAGTGTGGGCCAACTTCAGGTTCCTGTCTTGTGCACCTGGACGAAGGATGGTGGGATCCACGGGGCGGGCACCTTGCAGGACAAGGCACAGGCCTGAGTGGAGTGTGATGATGAGTCCGATCAGGGCTGCGTCGTGTTAGGAGTGACTATGGGACGCTGAGACAGATGGACACAGGAATACGGAGCTTCAGCAAGACAGAGCCGGGCGGGGCGGGGAGATGGAGCAATCAAGACAGGAAGTCAGCATGGCCCGCCCCTCGTCCACCGAGGTCGGTCAGTGTGACTGCCCTTCTGCAAGCTGCTTCTAGATGTGCTGCTCCAAAAGGGACTCAGGAGAGAAGACCGTACGATCCCACTCATGTGGGGTATTGAAAGCGGTCAAGTTCGTAGAAATCTAGATTGGTTGACGGTTGCCAGAGGTTGAGGGGAGGGAGAAGGGGGTGTTGTGTCCTAATGGGTACGATTTCAGGTCTGCAAGACGAAAGGTTCTAGTGACTCATTTCACAATGTCAGTATACTTAGCACTACTGAATACTTAAAAATGGTTAAGACGGTAAGTCTTATTATGTTTTTTTTTAATCACAGTAATAATAATTTTTTGAAAGGCTAGGGGAGGGGGCTCGGGAGGGAAGATAACCCCACCAGGTTCCTCTGGCCGGAGCTAGGATGAGTTCTCTGCCTTCTTTCTGCTAACACACTTTCACCTATTCTCGGAGGGCAGGTTATGTTGGAACGGATATTTTGGATTAGACATTGTGAATCAGGAGCCTGAAAAAATGTGTATACCCTTTGACCTACACATTCGCTGCCTGATATCCAGAATAAGAAACCAAAAATACTGGGGGAAACGATGATGGAAAATTTTAGATGTAATTTTTAAACTAAATGTTCATTAATAGAAAAACGAATAATTAAACATACTCAAATACCATAAAACTGTTATAAGTTTTTACAAAGAATTTACAGCAATGTGAGAAGTACTATAAAGTTAAGCAAAACAAAATTTAGGAAACAAAACTGTATTTATACTTTTATCACAACTGTGTCAAACACAATCTATACACAGAATAAAAGCCCAGAGGAAAATATGCTAAAATGTTTATAATAGATATTTTGGGGCCATAAGTCTTTTCCCATTTATTTTTCTATTATATTTCTATATATTTTCCCTTATATTTTCTCAATTCCATATTAAGCATATATTGTTATAATGGGAAAAGTAATCTATACAAATTCTTTCTCCTTATTTTTTATATAACATTTTATATGATTCTCCTGACTTAAAGAGCGGTGATTTGCATTTAGCTCAAAGCTGCAACAGATTATTACAAAAGTGTTTATAAATGTGTCGAAAGCCAAAGGGAAGGAGAAACTATCTTTCCCCAAAATCTTGGAAGACTGGAAATGCCTGAGATGTTGCCACAAATCTGTTTCTGTTTGCCACGCTCGCATGGAAGTCGGGGAGTGATGGCGAGCGTTTGAGCTGATGGCCAGCGCTACAAAGGCAAATGAAGACCTTCCCTTTAACTGGATGTAACGGGTTAAATGAGGTAATAGGCCACCTGTGACCGGGACAGGCCCAGGTCCTAAGGAGCCCCCGAGACCACGCCTTTGGCGTTGAGCGTCCCTACGGTCAGCTGGGATGGCCTCTTGATTCCGTATCTAGCTACACGGGCTCTGTCACAAAGACACATTTAGTCAGACCTGAGAGTACCGTTTGGTTTACTGTGTGTTGATGACAGAAAAAAAGGTATAGAAGTTTTCAAAAAAATTATTTCTTTAAAAATCATCAATAGCCGAGTGAGGGAAGAGCACTCCCCATGTGCCAGGGACTCTCCTAAGCTCACGGGCCGCAAAGTAGATTCTATTAGTATCAGCATACTCACCCCCGCTTTGCAGATGAGGAAACTGAGGCACGGAGCGAGATCGACTCCAGGTCACAGAGCTGCTTGTGGTAGAGCCGGGGCTTGGACCTGGGCAGGTTGGCTCCACCACACCCGCCAGCTGGAGCTCGCACGTGGGGCAAATGTCTGCGGTCCGCTGCCACCTCTGTGTGGCCACCTCTGTGTGGCCGCATGGTGACTGCAGAGGCTGCATTTGGGAGGGAAAAAGCCCATTGAAGATCAGATCGGCAAACCTAAAATTACCCAGAGACGACAGATGTCACAAACACTTTGCTCGTACACCATGGCATTTGGGCTTTGAGCCTGACGTGCGGTGATTCGGCAAGGGGCATTCATGGAGTCCCCGCTTGGAAGCCGAAAAGTGTCCTCGACGTGGTTCTGCCACCATGTGGCAGGATGGTCTTTACCACAGCTAGGATGGCACCTGGGTTTGCAGCTCCTAAAAGCATGGGTGGCTTCTTGGCTCCACACACTTCTTCGCTAAGGAGGTGTCCTCGACAGTTCGTAAGCTTTAAATGGCGTGTGGCTCCGAGCAGCGTGGTAAAACCTCATAGCGCCCTGCTCCGTGCCGCCTGGAACGCGACTCGTCCCTTCGTCCAGCATCTCTGCGCTGTGGCCGCCTCCCACCTGTCAGTCACTGAGCAGCCGTCTCAGACCGACTGTCATGGTGTCACACTGCTGGTGTTCAAGCCACCCTTATCTCACTTCATAATGCCACGTTCACATAACTTTTATTACAGTATATTATTGTAACTCCTATTTTGTTGTTAGTTATTGTTGTTAACCTCTTACAGTGCCTACTTTACAAATTAAACTTTATCACAAGTATGTAGGTAGGAAAACACACAGCATATCCATAAGGTTCGGTACTAGTAATCTGTGGTTTCAGGCACTACCGCGGGTCTTGGAACACATACCAACAGATAAGGATGGCTGTGTACATAAGTCTCAGCCTACCTCCTACACGTGTGGCAGGTGGCATGTTTTAACCAACAGAAAGAGCTGAACACATTAAGGTTTTAAATAAAGTCTAATTTTCTGAAAGCATAGCCAGCATGTTAGGAAAAAAAAAAAAACTTCAGGAATGGAAATGCTATAAAAGAAATTCAAGGAGCTGTGTCTTCAAGACAATAGATGAATGGGTGCCTAAAGATACTCACAGCTGACGGGAAGTAGAAATCAGCCGAAAAGCCACACAGCTGAGAGCAGATGTCTTTGGGGTTTCTACTAAGCCTCATTGTTCTCAGCGCCCAGGTGTCTCTGCACCCCTCTTTCCCGGGGGTGCCTTTGCTCAGCGCTGTGCTGCCCGGGGCTGAGTCTTTCTCCAGTCTGTCGTCTGCCTGCAGGTGGAGGTCCCCGGAGGTCTGCACACCAGACCCACAGCAGCGCCTGCCCGGCCACCACGCTGTCTGGCGCCGCAGCGGCCACACAGCGTGGGACACACACGCAGCTCGTCGCCGGGGAGCTGGCGCCATCGCCGGGGAGGATCCGGGGAGGATCCGCGTGGGAGGACCGAGTGGACTCCTGGCTCTCATCACTGCCCTGGAACCACACAAAGGACAAGCTCAAGGCGCAGGCCTCTCGGGAGGGGGCTCGCTCCGACACGCCCCTTGTCATCTGTCTGTCCCACACTCCTTTTTTAAAGTCCCCACAGCATGCTGGGCCCTTGTAGGCGCTGGATGCACGTCGGTGGGTAAAAAGGCCTTGTGCCTGCCCGGGTCCCAGAGCCAGGGGGAGGTGGACCGTTCCGCCGAGGTTCCAGCTTCCTCACCATGAGGGGCCCAGACCCCGCTTCCGCCCCGGCCTCCTGCTTAGCAGCACTGACGTCCGACCCTGAGAAAGCCGTGGTCTCTGTGCAGCGCCGTGGAACAGCATCCTGACAACGGAACCCCTTTCCCGTTAGCGGAACCCCAGTCCCGTGGGCCTGAGGCCAAGCGTTGCCTCTCTGAATAACCCAGAAAATGGCCCTCCAATTAAACTCCTTGGATCCAGATCATCTGCCTGTCAAAAGCGGCTGCGAGCAGGGGTTTGCCCAGGACGTTATGTTGCCCACGCCCCAGCTCTATTCCTGTTTTCGAAGGACAATGGAAAGATACTGCCATCTTTTCTGGGGAGGACCCAAAAGCATCACTCGACTGTACTCACATTTCAGACACACACTGGCAACGACCCCTAACGAAATGACAGCAGAGTCCGTTCTGTCACAGAGGCTGGATCAACGAGCTTCTGCAAATGTCTGTTTTACAGGCGGCGACGCCGGCGGCTCGGAGCGGGAGAGGGACTTGCAGAGGTGACTGCTGTGCGGAGTCCCGACCCCTCACCCAGAGTGGCGTGGGAGCTCGGGGTTCGGAGGCTCTACCTGCCCGGAGCAGCTCGCGCACCCACGTCTGCTGCCCGGACTCCGGGCGCCGAGGGCTCCGGCTCGCCCGTCGCGGGGCGCAGTTTCGACCACAGTTAAACGGGTGACTTACTCTGTCTGATGCCGCCCGGGTCGGGCTTTCAAAACTGCGGTCCCGGCCCGTCCAGTTCCCCGGGTTACGACCAGCATTCGTGAAAAAGGAGGAACAGAACCGAGTAGAAAATCTCAGAGTGCACTGCGCATGGGAAAGGTGAGCAGCTTGGCGAACCTCGGTTTTAGGGAGGCGGGAAAATGGGAGATGCGCCGTCACCGTGGGCTGTGTCACAGTGCGTCCCACTGAGCAGTGTGGCCCAGCACGGGGTACCCGGCCGGGATCCTGCCTGCCTGAGGGGGACGGCAACACGTGTGTGGCTTCTTACGATGACAGCAGCCTGGGCGGACAAGGGCTATTCGCAAAAATTCCAAATACGTTGCAGAACTCAGACTGGTTACACGCACGCACACACATGCACACGCACGTGCACACACATGCACACGCACACACGTGCATACACACACGTTTTCTGGTCAAGGTGGCAAAAGGTGGGCATTTTCAGGATTGGTCTAAGACTCACCAGAGCCCCCCGCACCACGGCGCCCTCCACATTAGGCTCCTAAAGCCCCGCGTGCTCGCGGACGCCCTCCGTGGCCGGGGGTCCAGCCTGACCCCACGGTCCCCCAGCGTGTGCGGTGGCTGAAGCAGACTCACTGCCGGCGACTGGGCTGCAGCCGACGGGTTAATCCTCCCCGAGCCGCAGCCAGACACGGTGAGACCACCACCTCCCCCTCGCAGCTGCTGCAGCACTTCCCGAGCCTGACACGAAGCCTCGTGTCCGACCTCGACCTCACCTGCTGTGACCGGACTCCGCCCATCCCCCCTCAGACGGTCAGAGGGGGATCTCGGGCCTGAACACCGGGCTCCCCACTGCGCGAGGCTCTGCGGGGCCTGGGGTGCGGGGCGGGCACGCACAGCCCAGTCTGTGACCCCAATGCCAGGCCACGTACAGCTAAGGTCGCTGGTGTGATGGCACCAGGGAGGGGACAAAAAGGGTGGCCTCGGGGGTGTGCTCTGGCTCGTGGCAGAGCTGGTGTGAGCTAAAGCTGGGGACGTGGAGATGAAGAATGGTTGGTTGCTATCTTCCTCCTAAGAGTGTCTGTCCCTAAACTTCTTCCTTTTTAAGTCTCACTTCGATATCCCAAATTAACCAGACAGGTAGTGGGGACACTCCATGACACTGACGAGGCCTCTACGCCACCCAGACCAGGCCTGATGCAGGGAAGATGCCGTATGTTTGACTCCTGACGCTGATGCTTTGGAGGTTGCCAAAAAATTGGGATCATCTAAACCGAGTCCAGCTGGCTAATTTCGAACATAAAAATTTTTTGCTGAAAAAAAAAAAGGTAGAGTCTGGTGTGCCTGAAGTCTCATGAACAAGGGGGTGTCGTGACCATCCTGGAGGTCCCAGGGGTCATGGGGAGTCTTATAAGCCAAGTTGAAACTCTAATTTTATTTTAATCCCAAGGGGAGATTTGAGAGACAGATTTTGGGATACATTTTGGGGGTAAAGCCTTCACAGGACTTGTAGATGGATTGACTGTGAGATAAAGGAAAGTGAGGAGTTGGGGATGCCTCTCATCGACTGAGGAAGCCATTACGTGCATGAGGGAGGTCTGGGTGGGACAGGGAAGGGAATACAGGACCAGGAATTGATGCCCCTTAGAACGGCAAGCGGCCGTGCCATATGGGACGCTGGGTACTGGCCTTGAAACCAGAGAGAAGCCAAGGCCGGAGACAGAAACTGGGAACCACTCACACACACTTGGCGTCTGAGTCACGGCCTACAGGTGACTTCCTGGCCAGGAGGCGCAGGAAGCCTGGGACACATCAACATTCAGGTGTAGGACGGAGGGGTGGGGAACACCACAGGGGACTACGGAATGTCCAGGGAAGTGACACAAAACCAGGCACTTAAAGAAGAAGTGTCTTAAGAAGGAGAGTCATTACCTCTGCTGAACAATGCTAAGAGGCCGAGGAAAATGAGACGCAGAAGAGGTTGCTGGATTTCGATCTTCAGATACGTTTGGTGACCCGGCCAAGAGCGGCTTCGGAAGAGCAGAGGACAGAAGCCAACGGCTGCAGTGGGTTCAAGGCCATGGGCGATGAGGGAGCGGAGGCAAGACACCCCTGAGCACGGAGGGAGAGACACACGCGCAGTGGCTGCAGGGTGTTTGGGTTAAGGGGCGATTCGGGGCGTTTTTAGTCGGGAGGGGTCCCGTAGCCCTTGTCTGCACAGCAGGGACGGAGGTGGGACAGCTGATATTTATTGAGCTCCTACTACACGTGAGGCGCTTTACAAATGCCCATTTAATCCCCCCGACCAGCCAGTGATGTGGGAGTTTTTCCATCCTCTTTGTAGACACGAGGGTCGCCACACTGCTTGGTACTTCAGAATCTGGGCCTTGCACTTGTTAGCCGTGTGGCCTTGACCGGGCGCTTAGCTCTCTCCACGCCTCGGTTTCCTCATCCGAAAAACTTCATGTAAAAAATCAATCTACTTGATTCAATTTAAGTGAGGAAAGCCGGTGCTCACCTCAAGTGAATGGTGCGAAGAGGAAAGTGAAATCACATGCACACGGAGTGAGCGCTCAGGATCTGCTCTTCTCAGGGATGTGGATGTGGACGGGGGGCCGCAGAGGTTAAGCACCTGCACTTACTGAACAAATACACCGAGCCACCTTTTGCTCAGTGCCGTGCGATGCCAGCGAGCACAGCATGAAACAGGATCTGAAGTGTCCCTGTCCTCATAAAGCTGAGAGTCGGTGACGATGATGAGTGCGGGTAACGGCAAGAACAGTGACGCTGACCGCAGCAAGACCAACGACAGCTGACGCGCGTTTGCGACGCGCCCGGCCCTGCGGCTTCCTAGCAGCCAGGGACAAAAGCGGAAGCTGCCTCGCTCCACTTCTCTATTATGTCACCCTTCCCAAGGGGATCGTTTGGCAAGAAGAATGAAACCCGACTCCCGTGAAGTAATCCTGCTGCGTGAGGGCACATTCCGAGAGAGGAAAACATGAGAAGTGGTGACTAACCTTCCTCGCTTCCTCCCGATTTCCCGAAGAGCCGGTCGGAACCCGGGTGAAGGATTGTTTCTCTCGGCATCCGGCCCCATTTCCCCCTCCCTGCCTTCTTCCCGAGGTGGTTAATCAACCAGTGACACGCATCGGACAGGAGCCATGTTGGATCCTGTGGGTACCAGAGACGGATGTCACTGGCTGAATGTGGCCCCTCCAGACTGGCGTGTGGAAGCCCCAACCCCCCGCGCCTCGGAGCGGGGCTGCCGTAGGACAGGTGATCAGAGGAAAACGCAGTCGCACGGGTGGCTCCAATCTAGCACAGTGGTGTCCCTGTCAGAGATGAGCACACGGACATGTGTGCTCGTGTGGGGACACAGCATCGGCCAGCCCAGGAGGGACGGCCCGGAAGAGGCCACCCACCGGCACCTGACCTCGGACTCCTGGCCTCCAGGTCTGTGAGGAAGCGAAGTTCTCCGAGCCGTCCGAGCCGCCGGCCCGTGGGCTTTGCCGTCGGCCCTGGCGGCCTGAGCACGGTGCCCGTGGCCGCAGGGCCGGGCGGGGCCGTAGAGGACCCGGGTGGCTCCTGACACCGCCAGGCGGGAACCACGTGACGAGCCCTGAGGCCCCAGTGCCGGCACCAAGGGTAAGGTGGCCGTTTCGTTCACCAAAGTGGCCGGTCAAAGGGCGATTCAAGGACGAGACGGATGGTGACCTGGGACTAGAAGCCGCCTGGGGACTCCCTGGGCGTCGGGCGGGAGGCCGGGGCATTCTAGCCAGCACGCATCGTCTTCCTCCTCCTGCGAGGTCACCTCTTTGTCCCCGATGCTTTGTTCCTGCCAGGCTCTGCGATGATTGGTCGTTCCAGCATTTTGTGTCATTCTGTTGATTAAGGCGTGAAAGTATCCATGTTCCCACGCCACGGGCGAGGACACGGAGGCACAGAAAGGGGATGACACTTGTCCACGGCCACGCCGCGAGTCGATGGCGGGGCCAGAGGCACACCCGGCAGTCTCCTGCCGCACTGGTCAGACAACCGAGGTCAAGGAGCACGGAGCGGGCGGGGCGGGCGGGGCGTGTGGCGTGAGGGGTGCTCAGGGACCGCAGGGTCCCCAGGGTCCCCGCGAGCAGAGAGCTAGCTCGGCAGCACCCGCGGAGGGAGGGCGGCGACCAGCGGTTTTGATTTTTGAGGAGCGAGAAGATTAGAAACTGGGTAAAAGGGAGGAGGGAAGAAACACCGAAGATGGGAGAGGAGGTGGCTGGCGAAGAAGGTTCTGGAAGGAGAGCGGAAGCCTGAGAGGAAGTGCATGTGCAGCGGGGGCGTCTGGGGGTGCTGAGGCCGGCCTGGGAAGGAAATCGGGGCCCGGCTTCCTCAGAGCGTGCGTGGAGAGGAGCCAGAGGCACGAGGTCGCCAGGAGGGGCGTGGGGCTGGCCGGGCCTCGTGTTCCCTGCCTCCCCTCCCTCCTTTTCTCCTTTCCTTTCTTTCTCCCCAGTTCTTTTACTGTATATTTTATTTTTCTGTGACGTACAAGGCGGGGGGTGGGAGGGCGGGCACCTGTGGCGTTTGGGGACAGGCCTTGGGGAACCGGAGGTACAGAGGACAGGAGGGAGGGCAGCCCAGCCGATGCCACTGGCGGGATCACGACTCTGCCCGGGGGGCGCCGAGCCCCGCGCAGGGCTGGGGAAGGCGGGTGGCGGGTGGCGGGCGGGGTCAGAGGGGGTGGGCACGGGGCGAAGTCCTGGCGATCGGAGAACCCGCGGGAGAGGGAGGGAAAGGCTCCGGGCCTGATGCGTGCAGTGACGGAGGCCTGGCCGTCCCCCGAGTCCGAACCGCCCCTCGTCCGTTTCGTCTCGCCAGCAGCAGGCAGGGGAGCCCCGGACGCGGGGCCCACGGCTGCCCCTGCTCACTGCCGTGGTAGCCGCGCCCGCGGGAGCCTGGGCGCTCGCTCCCACCTGGGCCTTCCCTTCTTCCCTCCGACTTCCGGGCACCCAGAGTCCACCCCCTTCTCGAGGGCCCCCACCAGCGGCTCTTTCCGTGACCCTTCTCCAGGCGGGAGCCTTCTTCTTCCTTGCAAAAGTCAAAGCCGTTCTGCCTACTTCTCCACTTCATGCCACAGTCGGTCGTGTTGTATCTGTCTCGTCACTGAGGATGGAGATGATTGTTCTAAACTGCTCTTTGAAAAAAAAAAAAAACAGGAAGAAAATCATTCAGCGCACCTCAGGGGATGCGTGCAGAACTGGTTCATTCTCCCTGGACATTCACGAGTCTGGTCTTTGGTAATCCCTTTACACGGGAAGTCCTCTCACACTTTAGAGACACGATGCTTCTCCTGGGCGCGTGGGGTCTGAGCGGGGCCGCGTGCTGGAGACGGTGGCTTCAGTTCGTGGGGTCTTACAGGTGGTCTCAGAGGGCTGCCTGTGAAGCAACGGGAACCTGCAGGAAACCGAGGCCCAAGGAAACCAGGGAGGCGCGATGCCACAGAGCCTCACCCCAGGGCAAGGCCTCACTGTTGCCACAGCGGGCGTGAGCCCCCGCCACGGCCGGAGCTAGTGGCAACCTGATGCCACTCGCTTCCCGAGACCCTCCAGTCCCGACTTCGAACACGGGGGCAGCTCGTCCCGCAGGCCTGGGCCGGCCGCAGGCAGAGGCCGCCTTCCCCTCCCACTGCGGGCACCCCGCCACCCCACTCCCACCCCGTGGGCTAGAATAGGCCTCGCGGGCACCCTGGCAGGGCTCTGGGGCCGCCCCCTCCATTTCCCCATATAGCACCCGTCCTAACGCACTCCCCCGCAAAGTCGTGCAGACTCATCTCAGTGGCCCCCAAGCACCCCTGGCTCCAGACGCGGTGACAGAAATCTCCCGGGGCATTGTCCAGCAACCCCTGCTGGGCCAGCTGGGAGCGCAGCCAGGTCTGCACGTGTGTATGACCGCAGGCCCTGAGGACCTTTGCTGACAGGGGTGGGCAGTGCCAGGAAGGAGAGCCCCTGGGGGGCCAGACCTCCAAGCCTGCAGGCATCTCTCACTTCCCTTTGCCACTGGCTCCCGACAAAGCAGCAGGCAGAGCAGCCTTGTGTTTATGTGACAGGGAGAGTGTTTACGGTCCCTGGTGTTTGGGGTC
>CM053511.1:53497880-53528384 GCA_028627145.1 Eidolon dupreanum
TCTTCCTGCCCTGGTGGAATTCCCACTCTTGTCCGGTTTTCTGAGCTGGGACACCATCTTTCTCTGCTGGTTTCTGCGGTATTTACCGCATCTAAAATGAAAGATTCTGCAGTTACATGTTGCCTGGAAAAAACCCAATGTCTTGCTTTCTTTTATTCATTCATTTGAAGTAATTATTGCTATCACAGTCTCATGTGCCTTTTTCCCAAACCATAATGATTTGAGACTTACAGAGTATGGTAAAAGAGATGGCACTGTTTTTTCAAGCAGGCAATTTTGTGAAGCTAATGGTAGTAATCTGAGTCACTTTTTGGTTTCTGAAGATTTCATCTGTCCGCAGGATGATTTCGGGGTCCACACAATTTCTTACCTGGAGGCTAAGATCCTGTTCAAATTCCTGTTCTCCATTTTCCCACAGAGAATGCAGGTGTGGGTGTGGACAGTGTTTCATAGAGATCCTTACATCCTTTGGCCCAGAACATCTCTGAGTTCTTTGTAATTAGTTTAAAAGAAACATGAGGAAAGGTTATAGTCTGTTCAAATAAACTACATGTTTCCCTTAGGAATTTATACTAAAATGTGTATTTATTTTTAAAAACCAAATGGTATGAATATAAGCAATGCAATACTGGGTCAGCCCAATGGTCTAACCAGCCTGTGGTTTCGGAGGCTCATAGTATTCCATTCGCATTGGCCTCAGAAATTTGGGATTTGTTTCAAACTTCCTACTTTCCTTAAATCTGGATTTACCACTCATAGATTCATCTACATCTTTCCTGCACTTGCTTATACCTCTAGCTTATATCAATCACAGACATGAGTTCAACGTCGGAAGCTCTACCCCCATCTGTCACCATGAGACCACAGCAAGGGTTCTGTACAGCGGGGTGAAGGGCTGGGACGAGTAAGCCAATCTCTCCGTCGTCCTCCTTGTCACACTATTCACACCCCTCCTCACTGACTCACATCCTTTGACCCTCACCCCCACCCGGCTCATCCAACCACGGTACCTGCAGACGCCTGGGACCTGGCGCCTTTGCCAGGTCCGAATCCTGCTACACCTGAGTCAGAGACCTGTACGTGGAGTAGAAAATTATCTGCCTCCTACATACCCACGGCGGCAGCTCCTAAGATGACCTCGGTGGCCCCCACCTCTTGGTATTTGTGGCCTTGTGCTTCCCCCTTCCTTTGATTAACTTGCTTCTCACCAACGGAATATGGCAAGGCTGAGGGGATGTCACTTTTGTGATTAGGTCACTTACAGGAGGGACTTCCATCTTGCTGGCAGTGTCTCTTAGGAAAAAAAAAAACCCTTAAAAAGTGGGGGGCAAGAGGAAACTTTGGGAGGTGACGGAAATGGCTATGATGGCGGCGGTGGTGGGTTTCATGGCTGCGCACTCATGTTCAAACTCCTTGAGTTGTGCACAGCTTCCTACGTGTCAATCACAGCTCAACGACATAGTTTAAAAGGAGAGAGAGCGTCTGACTCGAGGAGGTAGCTCGCAGACGGCCTTTAGCTGCTGTAGCTTCGGGATCCAGCACCACGCGTGCTGAGGTGACGTCCTCTGGGTGTCTCCAGTGACGGAGCTGGCTGGACAACCAGCGATGGGCCATTCCCGCCGAACGGGGCTAGAATAGGCAACCTTTGCTGTGGGGCCCTTGACCTACGTCATCTGTGAAGTACGGGAAACGACTCTGGGAGGCTGTCCCTGACATCACACCAGAATTTTAGTCTGTCACTCTGATACCTTATAACTCAATTCCCGATAACATTATTTTAGTTTCAGGTATGTAACGTGATGATTTGATATTTGTATATATTGCGAAATGATCATCACATGTCTAATTAACATCCATCACCAGTCACAAAAATTTTATTCTTGTAACAAGTACTTTTAAGATCTACTTTCTTAGCAACTTGCAAATACACAATTCAGCATCATTAACTACAGCATCATGCTGTCCATCACAACCCTGTGACTTATTTTATAGTTGGAAATTTGTACTTTTTAACCCATTTTGTCCCCTTCATCATCCCTCCCCCCAATTAATCTGTTCTCTATATCCATCATGTTGTTGTCGTTACTGCTGTTAGATTCCACATATGCGATCATACAGCATATATCTTTCTCTAATTTCACTCAGCATTATGCTCCCAAGGTCCACCATGCTGTCACAATGGCAAGATTTTCTTTTATATGACGAATAATTCTCCATTGTGTATGTGTAGTTCACATCTCTTCATCCATTTGCCCATCAACTTAGATTGTTTCTACATCTTGACTACTGTAAATAATGCTGCAATGAACACGGGGTGCATATATCTTTTTGAGTATTTTCATTTTCTTCAGATAAATACCCAGAAGTAGAATGGCTGAGTCATGTGGTAGTTCTATTTTTAATTTTTTGAGGAACTTCCACGCTGTTTTCCACAGTGACTGTACCAACTGACATTCCCACCAACAATGCCCAAGGGCTCCCTTTCTCCACATCTCACCGACACTGGTTATTTCTGGCTTTTGACGACAGCCATTCTGACAGGTGTGAGGTGGTATCTCACTGAGATTTTGATTTGAATTTCTCTGATGCTGAGCACCATTTCGTGCGCCTCCTGGCCATCTACATGTCATCCTCTTTGGGAAAATATCTTCTCAGATCTTGTTTTATTTTTTCCTTTACACATATCACTATCTACCAGACTGTATATTTTACTTATTTATTGTCCATTTCCCCCAGTTGAAGGTAAGCTCCACGAGGCAAGCAATTTTGTCTAATTGGTTTACTGCTGTTTCTTGGTATTTAGGATGGTGCTGAGCACACAGAGAGAGCACTCGACACACGTTTACTGACTGACAGAATTTCTCAATACAGTTTACACATTCCAATCAAGGGAAAAACGGGTATAAAAAGGGGGAAGGGGGGATACAGCTGAAGAACATTCTAACAGTAAGAGCTATAGCTGTAGAGTTCATTTAATGTGTCTTCTTTCAATTACTTATTCACAATTTTCCAGCTGCGTTCTCCATGACTAGCTGGGCTCGACGAAGGCGTGGACGCACTAAGCCGAGCTCAGTTATTCTCACGATGCTCCAGTTTTGACCTGGAGTCTTTAGTCTCCTGGAGTCCCAGCAGAACGGCGTCCGCCTCTAGGATGGTGGTGTCGGCTGTCGCTCCCAGGAACCTAGACGTCAGTTCAAGGTCCAGCAGCCGCAGCCGGACTCTGGTTCCGACCTGGTACTTCCTAAACGGCAAAAAAATAATAAAATAAAATAAAATAATAAAAATAAAATAAAATAAAATAAAATAAAAATTCCATTAATTCTGCATGTCAGAATATGAATAAATAAAGTAAAATCCAAACTCTAATTTTAATTTGTGTTGGCTCAGAATTAAGAAATTAACACTAGTATTTGAGAGATAGTTGTTTTTGACAGAAAAGTAATTTAGTTACATCAGAATTTTCATCTTAAAGTTGCCTTTAAAGATGCTTGTAACCAAGATAAAAATGTATTTCATACTGAAATTCAAACAAGTTGGTTCTTGCAATTGACGCTGATTTTAACGTGTCATTCGTTTTTCAAGTGGGAGAGTATCAAGGGGACAGAAGGGTTTCCGGGTACATTTTTTTCCTCTAAAATTAAAATCTTCTTTTAAAGGAAATTTTATCCAAGCAAAATGGAAAAAAAAAATCTAACGACAAAGCACTTAGTCCTGGGACTGACTGCACTGGAATTAACGAGCAATGCTGGCCATAAAACATGCACGACAGCTCGATTTGGCCGGTAAAATATTTGAGTATTTTACAACACCAAATAAAAATGGATACTCATTACCTTTTCTTCTTTGATCAATTATTGTAAGAGTTTAAACATCAACATTAAGAAAAGGCACAGGAGAGCGAAAATATTGCTACCAAATGAAAACTATCAATCGTTAAAAATCGATATTTACACTTTGAATACTCCCAAGTTAATTTTAAAATTAATATAATTCTATACAAGCAGAAAATGAAGAAACAAGGTTCTCCCAAAAAGTCACTGGAAAATGTCTTTGGCGGAGGTCATGTAGTGAGCAGTCTCCACACGCTGTCAGCTTAGGTATTCCGAAGGAATTTATAAAAGATTCATTTGGCTTTAAGTTCTTTTTCTTTCTGATTATAGAAGTCAACGTCTTTTTGTAAAATTTGGAAAATAATGAAGTCGGTCATTTTCTAGTCCTACATTTGCATACATGTATGTGTGTGTATCTGACAACATAGATTATATTTTCTGCCTTCGTTTAAAAAAATTAAACAGATATCCTAGCATATTAGTTGAGGCATAGCTTTATATTCTTAGAAAGCTGAAGTTCTAGAACACATTCCGTAAGAATTTTCCACTGACAAAATCGGGTTCGTTCACAGACAAGGTGAAACGGAGCCGCTGCCCACGCTGCCTGTGCGCTAACGCGTCTTTCACGGACCGCTGATCCATTCAGTCAGCTCCATTCACGGTGGCCCCCTTCCCCTCCCCGGCAGCACCCACTTAGTTATCGAGTTTTATTCATTTTCCGACACGGATGTTCCTTGCACTTGGCCCTTCGAGCCCTGTCACCCTGGCTAAAGGCTGAAGGACGGCTCGTTCCCCGGGGCCCGCCTTGCTGGTCACTTCTGCCCGGGCGCCACATCCGATGTGCTCAGTGAAAACGGCCGAGCGTCCACGGGCTTCTCTTCCTCCGTCCCCGGCCTCCGCTGCTGGCGCTGCTTGCGGGAATGCCCAAGGGAGACCGAGGCCTCGCGGTCCCATCACGGATCAAATCGGAGCCCTGCTGGGAGCCCCCTGGGTCACCCGCTTTCTCTGAAGCAGTTTCCTCATCTAAAACAGCGCCTCCGGCCGCTCTGCAGGTTCGCTGTCATGACGACACGGGACACGGTGCTGAAAACGCACAGCACGGCGGGCGCAGGTGCAGGCGCCCTCCACTCCTCGGATGAGCTGCCTGTGCAATCTTGTCTCGGTTTCCCCCTGCGCGCCCCAAGATCTGGCACTGGGTCTGTGTCTGTGTCCGGCGTCAGCGCGGCACCACTCCAACGTCCGGCAAGAAATGAACAAGACACTTGCTGGGAGGAGCCGCCAGCTCACTCATGACCTGGAATCTCTGTTTTCTTGGCTTTAGCAGCTGCGTGGACCGATGCGTTTGCTCAACCTTCCTGGACTCGGCTCGGCACAGCGCCTGGCACCCTGGTTAATAAGTGTCAGTTCTCTTCTTCCACTGCTCCTTGTTGGTCCATTTCTTTTTAGGTATTTTTGGGAGTATTATTCACAGGTGGACCATAAACTAACCATGATGAGGGGAACAGTGATTTTTTATGAAAAGAGCTGAACATGTCACAGACACTTGGGACAACAGTTTGGGTACAGTCACACTGAAGCAGCTCTCGGTGCTGATGGCTCTGTGTCACGTAAACGCTGGCAATCTCCAATTCAAAACTAAAAACTGAAACTCGATGAGGGCACAGCAGGCTTGATAACGAGCCGCAGGCAAATCTTGGCTGCACTTTTAGACGCAGCGGCCATTGATCACACAGCCTCCCATCCTCTCTAAAAATTATGGAAATTCTGGAAATTATTCAGTGAGCTAGTAAAGATGATGGAAAGCAAACCGCAGGCCTTTATGTATGCTGAGTAAAGAAAGAGTCATCCAAATGTACATATGGTAGATGAAGGAAAACAAAACATCTCTAGGAGATTCTCTGACTTCTGCTGTTGGAGGTACAGCAGCCCGGACCCCTTTATCCGCGGGGGGTACGTACGTCCGTCCCAAGACCCCAGTGGATGCCTGGATCCGCGGATGGCACAGAACCCCGTACGCACTGTTTTTCCTACTCATGTACACCGGTGCTACAGTGTAATTGGTAAAGTGGGCACCGTAAGAGATGAATGATGAGGAGTACGACAGAGCGAGTGCTACGATATGCTGGTGCAGGGCTCTCTGATGAGCTCGGAGCCACGGTGGGTAGACAGGGCGACCTGAACACGAGCACTGTGGCGCCGTGACGGCTGCTCCAGTCGCTGTCCACTTGGGCGGCGGGGGCGGGTACAGCGCGGACACGCCGGACGACGGGATGACTCACGTGCTGGGTGGGACGGGCCGGGACAGCGTGACACTCCATCACACTTCTCAGAACTGCGGGAAATTTAAAATTCATGAATTGTTTATCTCTGGAGTTTTCCATTTAAAATTTTTGGACTGAGGGTGATCACAGGTAACCAAAACAGTGGAAAGCGAAACCACACGAGGGGGCAACAGGAGCTGTCCCACGGCCGTGGTGCTGGCGTTCCGCTTGGCGTTACGGTTACTGCTGCGTCACTGCCGTCTCCCCTGAGCCCGTAGCTCATCAGGGCAGGGGTCAAACACATCTGTCCCTTACCACGTGGGGATGAACGCCGCCACCCAACGGGCCTTGTGAACAGTGGTTCCCACGCTCCCCAGTGCACTGTTTAAAATGCAAGTGGAGGGACCGAACCCCAGAGTGACCCGGCCAGTGTGGGCTGGGACTGGGGAATCTGCCCTTTAGCAAGCTCCCCCAGCCCGGCCCGGCGATTCTGATGCTGTCGTTTCTGGTCCCCGCTTGAGAAAACCTGGCCCAGGATTACGTGAACGGTCACGTGCGGGAGGGCGGGACAGCCCACACGGACACACAGCGCCAGCAAGGTGAGGACCTGTGTGTGACGCAACTTGGTGGCTTCGTGAACTACTTTCGAGAGTAACACGTTTTCCGTAAGTGACAAGGGCCTTTCAGGGTGAGTGGTTCAGGTGGCAGAAAAGGCGGTGAGCACACGTCAAGGAGGAACGTGCCTCAAGAGTCCGAGGGACAGCGGCCACACCGCCAGCGTGCAGTTCGTCTTGCTCTCCCTTCGAAACGCTTGACTGGCGGGAAAGCACGAACCGTGTGCCCCTGAGAACTCCGCCTCCGCCAGCGCAACTCGAGGCTCGCTGTCAGAACTGCGCCCCCGTCACTCACATCGCTCAGTCTCCCACCTGCGCTTCCACTGTTCCACACGACAAGATTTAAAACGGATTCGCCAGTGGGCTCTTTCCCCAGATTGCTCGTGCAGCCTTTAAGTGGTCACTTTATCCACAGATTTGGGCCTGAGCATAAAAAGCCAGAAGAGCGACACACTGAGTAAGAGCGAGGGCTCCGGAGCCGGAGGCCGGGTGGGCCCGGCTGTCGCTTCCAGACGCGGGGCCCCGGGCCGCCTGCTTCTCGCTCTGCGTCGGGCTCCTTGGCGGTATAAACGGGGATAAGAGCCGTGCCTGTCTCCCAGGTTCCTGTGTGCACGACGGAAGTGAGCAACACCAAACCCTGCTGATGCTCAGTAAATGCAAGCTGTCACCGACCGCCGTCATCGTCACCACCACCGCCGTCTGCACCATCCTCACGACAAACGCGGTGACACCTGGCACTGTACTGCTGCAGTGATGGGGAGCACAGGCGCACTCCCCGCTCCGTTGCTGAGTTGTCATTAAATCGACGACGAATTCCCGCAGAGGAGACATTTGGGGGTGAGTTTTCTTCCAATAGTTGCTTTGATTCAAATCCTACTCATCTTAATGGTATAAGCATTCCTCTGTTAAGATACATTATAACATAATGGTCTACAAAAACGAAAACTATTTCTTTTGAAATGAATGTTGAATTTCCTTTGAGGATGTGAGGCGAAATGGCAGTGAACAAAAGCAAGTCAAATTCACAGAACAGCGCCCTTAACGGGCGCATTTCCCAGCATTAACTACAGCGTAGCTGGAAACGAGGAAGCAGCACGAACTGCGTGGACGAGGGCAGCGCCTGACCGCGGCTCTTTGCCAGAGGCTCCAGGGAGCCTGCGGGGCAGGGGGTGCGGCCCGACCACCTCACCCCCCCTCTCTCCTGCCCCTTTAATTCTTGATCCAGTCAGCCTTTTATGAATTTCCTTTGTTTTTAGAGTACGCCATTTCTTGGAAAGGGAAGGTGATAATTACTATGGGTTCATTATTTGTTCTTCCAAGAAGCATTTTTTAAGCTTTTTAAATTGACCATTTTGATAGTACACTTAACTTTTAACTAACTGACCATCTCCTTCCTGACTTTAAATACCTGAATCTATCTCCCCTCGATCTTCTTTCTATAATGGGGTCTGCCATTCTTATATTTAACTAATTTTTTTCTCATTCCTTCAATGATAGCAATGGACACTTTAAACAAAATGGACAAATGTCCATAAACATAATTTTGCTACAATTCCAAAGGATTCCCTGAAGGTCTTCTATGGATCTCTAAGATTAAGAAGTCCCACTCGATGTTTTTTTTTTTTTTTTTTTTTTAGGTGAGGCAACCCTTGGTTGACCTCACAGATTGCAAGGACCCTGTCAGCTTACAATCCCTTATTTTTTATTTTTTTATGCCTACAGCACCTGGTCTTCCTAGGTAGTCTCCCATCGAAGTACGAGGCCGACCCTGCTTGCACTCTAGGTTTTAAGTCTGTTTATCTTTCTTGAAGTAAAAGAAAAAAGTCCTCATTTCATCTATACAACATCATGGCCTCATTTTAATTATTTCTGTTGTTTCATTTCCAATGTGCTCCTTAAGGAAACCTAGGACTTCACTGAACAAGCTCACTGGGCCAATGCTCACAGCCACACAGCTAGAAATTAATTGAAATTTATTTTAAAAGAAGGCATAAGAAGTCCATAATATATAGAAGAAATTTCTCTTTCATTATTCCTGGTCACTTCATTAAGTCTAACCCTAACATGAATGAACAAGGACAGGTGTTAAAAGAAGAACTGGATCCATAGCAGCATTCTGTTTTCAGTTTAAAAATATGGAAAAAGATAAATCAAGAAATGTACCCAACAAAGAAACAGGCTTAAGATCACTGTCTTAAGAGGCTGGATGGGCCCGCCATCTTGAATACTTACACCATAGTGGGCTGGAACTGTTCAGGGTGCTGTTTGGTTGTCACGATATCGGGTGACATTTAGAGAGGGCGGTGGGGGTGGTGCGGACAGTCTGTAATGCACAGATCTGCTTTGTACCACGGAGTTGCCCTGCTTCTGAACTAGACGTTGATGTGGGTGAAAAACCTGCTTATAATTATCTAAGCCCGGAACTACGTCTACCGAAGATAATAAAAGTTTAAGTATACACTAAATTTCCAAGAATGCAATCGCTGTGTTACCTGGGGGAAGACTGACCTGGTTTAGAATCCTAGCAGGTGCTATCCGCTGACAGAACATCGCATCACCACAAGCAATGCTATCGTTCCACTTTTGTGTTTTGCTGTGTCCACGGTGCCTCCCTTACAGTTTGCCCTTGGCTTGACCTTTGCATTGGTAGGAGAGAAGTCTCCTTTGTAGCTGCCACCTAAAAACATGGCTGATGTCCTTACCTTTCAATGAAATGCTTTGAAACCTAATTAAAATATCAATAATCCCAAAACACTGCTGCTCAACATAAATTTCTGTGATAAAAGAAAACACCATATAATATGGTTATTGAGCATTGGAACTGTGGCAACTCTGAGGAATTGAATTTTTAAATTATTTTAATTTAAATTAATTTAAATTTAAAGAGCCATGTGAGTACATCTCTAGATTATTTTATTTTTTATTTATTTTTTATTTATTTTTTTTTATGCCTACAGCACCTGGTCTTCCTAGGTGGTCTTCCATCCCAAGTACTAACCAAGCCCGACTCTGCTTAGCTTCTGAGATCAGACAGGATCGGGCTTGTTCAGGGTGGCATGGCTACAGACTCTAGATAATTTTAAATTGACAATAAAAACAGTAAGCATCCTTGACTCACAATATATCAATATACATTGTGGCAGAAAGGCTAGTTTTACAGGAAGAATAGCACTCTGAATAATTTGTTATAATAAGAAATAGCAATAATGCACAATTAGATCCATTTTTTGCCATTACTAACCCCTCGAACATTTCTTCCTGTTGTTTTGCGTTCTTCCTCAAATCTGCTTGACATTGTACTAGACACACGGCAACTGAACTGTCTTATTAGATATTTAGAGATTAAAATTAAATTCTCCATAAAGATAGCTTCCCCCAACCAATGTTTGACACATAAAATTAAGACACATGGAAGTCAAGTCACTTGCTTAATGCCACAAAGTAGTATAAGAAGACTCAGACTTTTTCCTCTTCCTTTTCTTAAGTTCTCAATTACCTGTGACTTCTTGCAAGAACTGTAAACTTAATCCCTTGGGGGGGTGGTTAAAAGTGATCACTTCACATAGGCTCATAATGTCTTCCCTTTGAAATAAAAGGTAAGCCATGCTGCTGCCACTCAACTCATTATTGTTCCCCATTAGAAAAATGACTGCATTTAATGGTAACAAATAATGAATTAAATTATCAGAAAAATATCTCCACAGCTTCATGCAATGTTGTCTATTATTTTCACATCTTTTTTTTTTTAGTTAGAAAAAGTCTTGGATATTAGTTTTTCAGAAATCTTGCATTTCACGTTAAAGTCATTGAATACTGTTGTTTTGAAAGGCAAATAGCCTTGTTTTTACTGCTCGGTGTGTTCCTTTAACTTCAGGTGCAGCCGCGGGCTGGCGTCTGTGAACTCAGGCCTAGGCGGCTCAGCCTTGACCACGACACTCCCCCCGCCCGCCCCCCTCTGTCAACTGCGGACTTTGCAGACCAGATGCTGCTGTTACTGAGTCTGCACGTCTGAGCTGCTTAGGAAAAGGGCAATTAAATCTGGTTCTGCATTTGTGTGTTAAGGACGTGGTTTAAAGACTTTCCTTTGGAGAGGTTTCTGACATTCCTTACACAGACATTCTTGAACATCTGTCAGTGCGTGCTGCTGGTGGTTCTCAGACTTAAAATAGAGACTCTCTCTGACTAGTTCTTTGACACAAATATATTAAAACCAAGCTAACAATTACAAGGCTTAGACTGAACCTCAGTATCCAAAGAGAATATTGTTAAGAATTCCGACTTTCCTAGTCAATTTAACTGTCTTGCCATAATCATAATTCTCAGAGGTTTTAAATACAGTTATTTTGAAATCACTAACCATCTATATTTTCATCTCAATAAGTTAAAATAGTTTAGAACGTTTTCTGATTTTCTTACAATTCCTTAAAGTTTTAAGACTTTAGAAGTCAGTTTTTCTTTTTTTTTTTGAAGAGAAAAAAATACTTCCAATGGTTTAGTTAACACCAATTTGTTTTTTCTAATTTGTATGAATGTTCACAGTAATGTTGATCTATATGTAAAGCCAACAGTGTGGGGGGGAGGGAAGAAGAGAGGGAGGGAAGGAGAGAGAGAGAAAGGGAGAGAGGGAGGGAATTAGGGAGAGAGAGAGAGGGAGAAAGGGAGGGAAGAGGAGAGAAATAGAGAGAGGCAGGGAGACAGAGGCCTTTGTTTCTTAAATGAACTATCTAGGCATTCTTCATTACAAAGCCGTGTTAGAACAGACTTAAGGTCTTTTGCAGTTCTATAATTTTATTCTACTTTTATACAATTTTAAGTGTTTGAAAACTGATATAGTCTAGAGTGATAGTAAATGCAAAATTGATGAATGTATATACAAATGCAAAAATTTAAGCGTTTTTATTAGCTACATAAAATTTGGATAGCCTTAAATATTCAACTCGCAAGTGAACCTTTAAACGCAGACTCCCTGGTACACTTCGGATCCGCCTCACTTTTCCAGCGCAGCGCGGCCACGCTCCCTTCCTTGGCCCGCCCCGCCCCGCCCAGGGCTTCCTTCTGGCCACCCTGCAAGACACCTATGGAGATGCTCTCAGGGCCTCCCTCCCAACTACCGCACGCGGAGCACCCACTGCAGCCATGGTCGGCAACGTAAAGGTGGAGGGCACCCATGAAGTTCCACAGCTCTCCAATACCTCCACTCTCTAAAAGTCAAAATACAGCACAAATCTTAAGTCCCGATGTATCATCATCCCAGGTTGTCAGAAGATGTAAATGAGAAAAATTATTATAATCATCACTTCTATCTGAATGGTTACCAAAAGCCCTTTGAAAAACTACTGATTATCCCTTTAAAAATACTATAGAGGGTGTGCCTATCAATGAAGGCAAAAGAAACAATGCTGTCCACTGGCAACTGGAAACCTACATGCTCTTGGGCACTAAGCAACGCTCACTGTTCATGACGCCAAGCTGCATTTCCTCGATTGCAATCATCCTGGGTAAGAATTTTAATCTTTTTTTTTTCAAAGCATCTATTTATAATTTAAAATTGTAAATAAGAGGGGTTTTTTTATTTGCTTTTATTTTTATTTAGGAGGCTGTGGCTATTCCCTTGGGATTAGATAATGATATTATTTTAAAGCTTTTACTACCCAGAAAACAATATTCAAAAAAATCAAAATTCTGAAAGAACCGTGTTAGGTTGGCATTTTGGCTAATATAAAGTATCTCTGAATAAGTTCTTATGTTTTCAAAGGAAAGCAAAACAGGGTAGAAGAATAGTGACTTAAAATTGTTTTCTTCACTACTCAAAAGGGATTAGGGGTCCCTAATAAGAAACTCTTAGTCTGACAAGCATTCATGTCCCCTCTCGAATTCTACTGAATTGCGCTGGCCTGCATCTAGCTGCCCCTGCCCATGTAAACGGACTTCCCAAATCAGTGTCTAAATAGGGGGAGGGGGAAATCTCAAGATCCTAAGAGCTCTTCAACTTGCCAAGAAAATGTGGGTGAACAGCAGAATTCTGTTCAGAGAGCCTATGTCTTGTATCCATAGCTAAAGAAAGCTATAGTCTCTTGGTACTGGTTAGAGATAACTAAATTTTTGATTTACAAAAATGGACAATGTTTAAGAACAATTCTACTCCCTAATGCCCTCATTGTATGTGAAGAGCTCTATCATCATTCTGTCGCCTTGGGCAAGGCTGTCTTTATAGCGAAATGGAACCCCCTAGGCTTCAATTTCTTTGAAGCATACATTTGTTACCATTACATACCAAGCAGATACTCAGGATAGGAAGTATAAGGCCTGTGATCTTCAGAGTTTAGAGTCTAGTGGGGGAGATAAGCAACCACAGTGCAATGTGGTGGAATGCCATACTGGAGGCACAGAGGACTGCGAAGAATTCCTTAGGAAAAGGAAGACAGGTCAGGGCGCCGTGCAGAAGAGCTGACATTTATGTTAATTTTAGAAGGAATGGGAATTCAGCAGTGAGGCAGACAGGAGAATCAAGACCTACCTCGAAACCCAACCTCCATGAGCAAGGCCCTCCCTCCAACTACTCTAGCCTGAAGATAAACATCCTTTCACTGAACTTCAAGTTTGCCAGTCCACTGGGCCATTAACGTGGTGGTGCTGAGACAGGGCTTCTACTGCGGCCTTGGACCACGATTTTAATCTCTTATTACCAACAACTCTGAACAAGCACACGCCTCGTTCTCTAACTCGAATGTAGGCGTCCTGAAGGTAAGGATCGTACCTGATGGTCCTTCACGGAGAAAGAGCAAGTTAACGCTGCTTCAATGTTGAGACAAAGAACGTAGAAGAGAGTGAGCTTGTGCGTGAGAACCAGGAGTTTTACGATCAGGTTCTGCCTCCTTCTACTGGTTAATCTCTTTGGGTCTCACCTTTTTCTAGCGAAAGATATTCGGCTAAATATCCATGGTTCTTATAAGCTCCAAACCACCATGAATGTACTAGTTCAATTTCTCATTCAAAGACCAATCTAATTAGGGGTGATCTGACAGTTTCCAGTCTCTGCTACCTTTTATAGTCTCCTTTCCCTTCTTGTTCAGATTTTATGCAAGCAATTAAAAGGCCATAAACATTCACTCAATACTATATTTAACATAAAAGGGGGGAAGAGAGAGACAACTAAAAAAATTCAATTAACATCCCTGTTAACAGCCAATACAGCATAGCTAATTGTTCTCCTCAAGTAAACTATGCAGAAGACCAGAACAGACAACACTGGCAAGCAAATTAAAGAATACTCACCTTTGCTCTCTAATTAGTAAATTTAACATATGGTTTGAACATTTCACAATACAGTATTTATATTTAAACAGAAAACATTCCAGGTATATACAGAGAGATCGCAAAAATGTAAAACATGTATATCATGCACCTTCTATTTTGTAAGAAAACCTCATCCTAAATGAACAAGCCGGTTTAGAAGAAACTACTCAATTAAAAAGATATTTTCTTTAACAATTCTGAAATAGACTAGCAATTATCAAAAAAATAAAAAAAGAAAAAAGAAATAGCTCCATTTGAAAAGTGGTTACAGTTCTAACTTCACAGTCACAAACTCTTTTGTTGGATGACATTAAATAAATTAGTTGTTAAAAACCAGCGCTTGCAAAGTCATTCTGATGCCCAAGTATGGGACAGGCTCCCTGACCACGAAACTCTGCCAGCTCTACCTTTTAAAGAGAGCTTGCCAAGACGAGCGTGTCATTAGCCAGGCTTGGCTGAAACAATCCGCTGCCCACAAAGCGACTTTAATGTACTGTCTCCATTGAAAATCACAGTAATCCAACAATACATGACGATACTTTCCCATCATTGCAGCAATTCCCACCACAGGCAACACGTTGTCCCCAACAAAGAAGCCTCACATTCTACGTCTGCGAAAACTCCAGTCCTGCCTAAAACTGTATGGCTGCCAACGGGAACACCTGCGTGCTCCACGGCACACAGAACTGGCTCTCTTCTTGTTTCTTTCTTCCTCCCCTTTCTGTTTTCTCCTTTTTTATTTCCTAGACAATAAACTGGGTGATTGCTTGGTAAGGAAATAAGTCTTTCATTCCCTTCCTCTTCCCTTTTGTTTGTTTGTTTAATATGACAAACAACTACATCTGTCATCTCCGGTTAAGTCCAAATCCTGAAAATGGTACAGTTTGTTTTCTAACTTCATATGAGCTTAGACTGTGATCATCTGACTTAAAGATGAAGGTCCCTAACAGTATATTAATAAAAAGAAGCTACCCAGTTCTGAGAACATTCTAGAACTTCGTTTACATTTACAGAGCGATAAAGTCAAATAAAATACTAAAAACTGGTAATCTACTCTTAAGAACAAAAACTTGTAAACTACACATTCCCTGTAGAAAATTTACAATATAAGCTACTATTTCCATAGGAACAGTACATTTTGGTATTTTATACCAAGAAAGACTTCTGCTATGCCAACCTTCACCTCAAATCAACACTTAGGCTAAGAGAAGTAAAAGAAATTAAGGCACACCATGAGATGAATGGACAAGATAATGACTAGGAATTCACCCGAGAAAAATTACATATATAGGCTCACAGCTTCTATCTGCTCCCCAAACAAAAGAAAAATAGGTTCAATTTGATTAATGATCAAACAGATGCAAATTAAATCTAGATATTTTTGTTACCGATATGGCTAATATTTTAAAAGAGCAAAGGAAGAGACTAGTTGGGGTTTTAAATTAGTACTACCTTTCTAGAAAGCAATTTGGCAATGTAAGTGTTTATACCACGTGGTCCAGCAATTTTCCTTTTAAGATTTTATCCAATACAAGTGAGGAGAGATGGGCGTAAGAATGTTTACTATAGCTTTATTTAAAATAGAGACAATTTAGAGATAGCCAAATATCCAACTATAGAGGATTTGTTAAGCAAATTATGATGTATCTCTACAAGAAGTACTATACAACGAAGAAAAACAAGGTTTAAAAGAGTATGTAATAAAATGTTTACTGTATAGTTAATATATAAAAATAGCAGGTTATAAAATTTGATATGACAATCCACCTTTTAAAAATGTATCTTGCTTAGGAAAAATAAAAATGTCAATAACAGTATTATCTCACAGTGGTATGGTAATAAATTTCTCTATTTTATAATACACATGCCACTAGTTTTGGAACCAGAAAAATGTCCCTGAACTACTGCCTCTTAGAATTGATGGCAAAATTTAATTATTATCATTAAAGAAATAAAGGGTGACCCATTCCTTTTCAAAGATACATTAACATTTTCCTGGGTTTTCAAAAACTATTCCATTCAAATCATGTAAAATTTCACGTGAAAGCTGAAGCAAGCGGTAAGGAGAAAGAGGGAGTCAGTAGAATAATTTAAGAGACTAAAAATGCAAAAATCTTAGATTTATCATTTTAAGTAGTAGTGGGCAATCACAAAATCACAGCTCAGAAAGTTTAATACAGACAGAGTTGACTGACACTAATTTTCATTCCCAAGCGACTAGACCCTAGTAGACTGAAATGACATAAACTATAATTTGTGTAAGAGAGTGTGTATGATTATTGGTAGAAATGAAATAAATGAAAAATAATGAAGTTTTTATTCTTTAAATCAAAGACAATACAAAGTCTACTTTGACCTTTCATAGCTTGACATTACACTACAAAACTGGATTACTAACGAAATCGCTTTCCAATTTTATTTTAAAAGGATGAAGATATTCTCTAATACTTTACATGTCATATGTTTACTCTCCTCTGACATGCTGCATAGGAGCCAGGAAGCTACAAACGGAAGATCTGTGAACTCTGAAGCATGCAAAGTGTGGCCTTGATGCCTCTAGGTATACTGTTTCCATGACACATTTTGTAAACTAGTTTTAAATCACATAGCTTGCTTGTGATTCTGCTATAGTACTCTGTCCATGTACTTCTTTTGAAAAAAAAACAATCTGCTTAATATGGCAAATAAAAAAGGTGTTTGCAAAGCACCTGTTACATAAATGAAAGAGACCAAGCTGTACTCTATTAAATAATACCAGTTTGTCACACAGTATTTAAAAACCATCGCTGGAAAGGTGATAAAGTCTCCTGGTTTGTGGTCTGGATTTCTTCTCATGGTACAGAGTTCATGTTGTATCTAAAGTGTTATTATTCTAGAAGCTAATGAATCCACCTGTTTTTGTGTTCGCTAGTATACAACCAAATCATGTTCATGATAAAACTAGACATGTGAAGACCTGTCGACAAATAACACAACTTTTAAAGGATGTATAGATTCCTTCTGATTTAATTACTGAATGAGCATACTTCGGAGAACGTCTATCAAATGCCAACATGAATGCCATGTTACCAAGACACAAGAGCAGGCAGGCCACAGAGACACACGCCTTCAGCAAACACCGACTTTTTTTAATGGAGTTTATTTAACTCCTCCTATTTGCCACGCATGTGCTCTGCACTTTACATGTTATTTTATTGATTCTCACACAAACAACTTTAGAGGCAGATGTTCCTACCAGCATTTTCCAAGTGAAAACTTTCCCAAAGTCACACAGCTAGTAAACAACAGAGCCAGGATTCAAACTCTGATCTCTGACTCCAGTCTGTGCTTGTTTCACTGTTATTTGGTCAGAAGTAAACCGACTGAACGCTAAATCACGGGGACACCTTACGATTGAAGTTTTAGCACCAAATGTCACCAGATTAAAACACCTTACCTGTTGTCAGTGTTCCTGTGTCCTCAAAGATACTGGCAAAATCCATCTGTTTATGCAAGTTAGATCTAAATTAAGTGTTTGACGTAAGAGAATTCATATAACTGGACAATTTTTTTTGTTTGTTTTTGCAAATCTATCAAAAAGGTACATTAGACTGTCAGTTATGACCTCACTGATTTCTAGAGAAGTTGGACTTTAAGTTAATGGCATAGGTGGGTTTTCTGATCAGGGAACTCTGATTGGATCCTATAAATAAGTGAAAATAGACCTTTCTATGCATTTACACACGCGTATGGAGTAAGTGAAACCAAACGTTTTAACGTAAGGGGTCCGTGCACGTGCTGAGCCGGCCGGGGTGGGGGCGTGGAGAGGCGGCTCTGGTGACCGTGGCCCCACGTCCAGTTTCTGTCGCTATGCTCTACAAATTCCTTAAGACTGGATTCAGGCACCTCGCCTGGCTGTCACGTAGGACCTCGCCTTTCCCTTCAAATGGGAGCGCTCACGCTGAAACACACGTCCTTTGCGGTCGCCCACCTTCTCATGCATTTGAGAGCTGGACAGGGCCCCTCTGACGAAGCCCTCGCTGGCTAAGGGACACAGCGATTCCTTAGGACGCGTCGTGACACGGGCACACACGCTTCCTCGCCCTCTCAGGCCTCTGAACGTAGCTGCATTCACAAGTTTTTTGCACAGACAATACATTACTTTTTTGTAATAAAACCAGATTGACAGCCAGGCGCCCGTCCTCGTGAAGGAAGCCTGTGGCTGGGGCCCCAGTGCAGTGACCCTCCAAAGGACGGCGCCTTTTGGTGCCCTGGCCTCTTCCCACAATGTCGGCGTCACCCTCCTGTCACCCGGGGACTTGCCGCCACTTCCTGTACGGTGTTTGGAAGTGATCCAGGTCTCATCTCCTCTCAGCTGGGAAACCCAATCATTTGATTCAGACGTTTAGCGGGGAGGGCGGGGGCTCCCCCTGGGGCTCCGGCTCCGCGCAGGCCCCTGAGGGGCGGGGGGCTGTGCTGGGGCCGATCTGGGCTCTCACGGCCACACGATGACTCTTGACGCTCGGGTGAGACTGACGGACTGCACGCTGAGGGGGACGTCTGGTCAGAAGACACCAGGTTTTCCCAGAGCAGCTTTGTGGCCACTGCTTTTAGAACCTTTGCCGCAGTTTCCCCGCTGTCCTGGGAGGCTGCCGTCACAGGAATCTCATTCCAGACAAGTGATGTATTTCCCTTATAAATTCTGCTGTGACGTCAGTCTTGCAGGACGGGGTGGAGACTACGAATTCGGGGGGAGCATCGGGCAGGCGAGTAAGCAGCCCTGCCCGGCCGCCGCAGCAGAGCTGAACAGCAGCAGCTCTCTCCCCTCGCTGTCCCTGTCTGTCCCTGTCTGTCCCTGTCTGTCCCTGTTGAGGGAGGCGGCCGGGTTCCCACAGCGTCAGGTTGCCGGCCTAGGCCTAGGCGCACACACAACCTAGGTGCCAATTCACTCAGCTTTAAACTGCTTTTTCAAAGCCGACTTTTCCACACAATGGATCATCTACATCTTAAACGCTAGGTGAAATTCTACCCCCTTCTCAAAAAAAAAAGGGACAAGGAGCTGTATTGTACTGGACAAAAGAAAGAGAGAGAAGCAGTGAGGGGCGGGTGGTGCCCAGCGGGGTGGGGAGAATTGGTGACAGTTTTCTCACAGGTGAAAAAGCGAGGAAGTGCAAAGCATTGATGATATTTCATCATATTTTGGGACCTAGGTATTCAAATAACTGAAAAGAAGCCACCATTGGTAAATATGCATAATCCCTTTTTCCTCACTAATAGACAAACACCAGTGATATAAAGCTAAGTTTAAATTTAAAATTAAAAATTTAAATCAGATTAGTAGAACACTAGCCCTCAAACTAAAAAAGGATGCGTCTTTAAGTAAAAGTGAGACACAGGATCTTTGGTAGTTACTTTATAAATGTAATCATTTGAGTAAATATATGCAAATCTTCAAGTCCTCCAGCCCTTTCCTCAACCCCGAGTGTGACAGTTTAGCTTCTGCACCCATGCTCCCTGGTCGGGCGGTGAGGTAACAGGTAAGCTAAGTGAGGGAGAGCACGTGGAGACGGGCGACACGCCCCAGAGCCCCCACTGCGCACGGAGTGTCTGCCGAGGGGACAGGACACCGGAGCACAGTGAACTCACAATCGCAGGGTGGAAATGAGAACCTTTCCGATTGGCGTGAGGAGGTTCAGTGGCTGGATTTCTTCCCACGGGAGAGTGGGTGCGTCAATGGCACAGGGGCTGCGCTGACTCCCCCATCCGAGCTGGACTCAGCAGTAACACATTTGGGCAAAGGGCAAAAATAAAGTCACAATTTCCATAGATTAACAAATTATCACTGGCACAAACAACGCTTTATAACTACCTCGGAACGTCTCAGTTTCAACAACCAATGCTGCTGAAAGTGAAGGTATGACATTTCTGGGAAGAGCCTCAAAATCCCAGAATCATCCCCAAATTTCTGGCTTGGTGACCAGTTCCAAGCAATGTCTGTATCCATCTGGCTCTGCAAACACTAGTTTCTTTCATGCAATTCCTGTAACCAGAGCGGGGGGGGACAGTCCCACGAGCCTGGAGGCAGAGGTGTTAGGGTCAGTGTGAATCCACCCCAGTTCTCAGGAACACCCCGTTATCACTGACTCGGCCAGAACTGGCCTCTGGGCACCCCACACCAGTGTTTGCGCACTTTTATCATTCCACCTTAATGAAACTGCTGTTGACATTGCTTTTAAAATACTAAAAAAATTAATAAATATTTTGAAATTTTTCTGACAAGCCATTATAACTATGGCTAGTACAAGAAATAACTTCACATGCTACCTATAGATAAAAGCGATTTTGAATATGTGGCCCACTTTTGAATAAAACAAACAAAAAACCCACAGTTGTATGTCCCTGTCCTAGATCACTCAAGAAAGAGAAATTCTTGGGGAAAAAAAAGTGGGGTGAGGGGGAGGGAGGCTAGCAGGAAACTCAATTAAAACTACTTCAATATCCTTCTATCAACTATCTATTTTTTAGGAGAAATCAACAGCACTATTTCATTCAAACTGGGCAAAACCTTAGATTAAAAGACTCCCTCTGCCAATTGTCTTGTTCATACTCCTGTCACATGTTGCTGTTAATACCAAGTGCTCTTTCCCCAGCTGTGAAGCAGAGCCAGCAGCTGCCTCAGCAAACCAGCCTCATCACGTTCATTATTTAAGCGAGATTTCCTTACTGTTTAAGACAGCTGAGGTGGCCTTTCTGTCAATGCAGCTGAAGGCACCTTGATGCTCATGGCACTGCACCTTCGCTAAGGATACGGGTCTCACGGGCGCCGCTTTAACAACTTTGGACATTCCCTGCCCACTCCTCTGAGATGTCCCCAACCTTCCTTTCCCCAAGTGAATTCTATGTTATTACCAAGGCCACATTTTAAAGCAAACCATTCAAAACACCCTCTTCCAAAACTTGTTAGAAAATTTTCGCGATTTCTATGATCACAGATAGATGGAGAGACTCAATTGTATTCACAGAGATTGAGCTGGATTATCAAGGTGGACTTAAAACATGGGATATTGGAAAGTAAACTAATAAGTTTCTCGCAAGCCTACTTTCTTCCTCTTTGTACCCCGCCTTCCAAAATCAAGCTCACCCTCAATGAGCTGCAAACCGTGCAAACACAGAATAGGAGCCGACCGATTCGCACTGGGAGGGGGATTCCGCCACAACCGACCGATTCGCACTGGGAGGGGGATCCCGCCACATCCGACCGATTCGCACTGGGAGGGGGATTCCGCCACATCCAACCGATTCGCACTGGGAGGGGGATCCCGCCACATCCGACCGATTCGCACTGGGAGGGGGATCCCGCCACATCCGACCGATTCGCACTGGGAGGGATCCCGCCACACTCTGCTGGCAGGAGGCTGGCAGGGGTGGCCTTCGTGGAGAGGCTGTGCGGAATTCCCATGCAGCGCTCCGGTACCCAGAGCCAAACGGCAGGACCCTCATCTGCACGCGGCAGGAGCCGCAGCGGGCAGCGGGCAGCGGGCGGCCCCGCTCGCCCGCACCTGCACCAGGCTCCTCGGCGCGGGGCGGGGTCCTGCGCTTCCCACGGCTGCTTTCTCTGCTACAGGAGCCAGCTGTTCACAGGACGGTGGGGCCTCTCGAGAGCTGCCTAGTTCTGCAAAGCCAGGGCTACTCCCGGGCAAGTTCAAGGACAGTAACACCTGCGGTCAGGGGGCTGGATCAACTGGCCCTAGGTGAAACACCCCAGAGCAGTCCAGGAACAAAAATTTTGTCTAATTTGGGGAAAAACTGTAATCTCTTAAAAAAAAAAAACAAAACCAGCTAAGACACGTGATTACAGCTTTCTTAGCGATAACTCCGGGCAGTGGGAAAACTAGTTAGACATTCCTCAGAAGCCACGGAGCTGAAGTCAGCGCGCTGGCGAACGGAGCAGCTGTCACGGCAGAGCGGGTTCCTGCCCTGCTCCGTGCTGACCTCGAACTTGAGCCTGAGAAGCTGCCAGGAAGGTGCTCTCACAGGGGAGACACCCACAGCAGCTGCCGGCGCCCGCTGGGTGCCAGCCGTCCTCTCCCGGTGCAAACGGCAGTGCCACGCCGCGCACTCCCGACACACGGGGCGCGCACGGTTCCCGCCGCTGCAGACCGCGAGTTTCAATCCCATCAGCGCGCTGACGTCAAGGGCAGGGGTCTCCTCAGGCGTGGCACTGCGTCTGCGTGTGTGCACGCACGTGGGTGTAGACGCACGACAGAACAGTTAGTGACAGAACGACGCTCTTTCCGGGAAGTTAAAAATTCGCAGTCGCGGATCTCATTTACAGAAACCGAAATAAAAATGACTTCTACACCTGCTTTTAGAACCACTGAGTACCGAAATACGTAAAACACAGAGTAAAGGTGAAGCGAGAGAAGGCTGAGCACAGGCACAGGGCTAGGCGGACGGACAGGCGCAGCGACGGAGACGGGGATGCAGACCACGGGCTCGGGGAAGCGGGGACCCGAGCGTCGCTGCTCCGTGCCCGTCACGGTCCTGTGTGCAGGGCCGTCCCGGCGCGAGCTCCCCAGCGGCAACGTTTCTCAGTTTCTCCCTGACTCTTGACATTTGTATTTGGGGGAATAACGGAACTGGTGTGCCCGTGAATTCCTCCTGATACGACTGCACAAACCCCAGCAACGCCCGGCCTGGAGTGGCCCCTCCGCGGGCCTCCTGCCCGCATTGGCTCCCCACAAGTGGTCAGGACGCCACTGAAAACGACTCTCAGTGGCTTTGCTGCTTCTACACTGATTGATGTCACATACGGTGTGACGGTTGGTTGCGTGTGTCAACTTGGCCTGGCTGCAGCCCCAGTTACTGAACCCAGCGCTGATCTCGGTGTTGCCGTGACAGCAGCCGGGAACTGGCCAACGCCCACCACGCGCCGTCACCCCCGGCGCTGCGCCCGGCCTCAGTGCGGCCGTCAACGATCTCACGAGCGGTCACTGAGGTTTCCTGGAGAAGCAGCTCTGCCTCAGGACGGCAGCGGACACTCCTGCCGGCCACTGGCCTGCCAGCCTGCTCCGCACGTGCCCGCCATGCCTGTCCCCACACCGCGTGGGCCAGTCCCCTAAAATCAGTCACCTAGAGCCCCTGTATCTGTGTTTGCTATTGGGTCTTCTTCTCGGGAGAACCCTGACTGATACAGATGGTGAGACCAACGTTTCGTTTTGAGAGTGGAACCTCTAACTCTTCCGGTCTTTGCGGGTTTCTGGCAGGGCCGATTCCAGGCCCTGTAACGGACTCAGGGCACACAGACCGCCCGTCTCCTGGGACCAAGTTCACACCCGCCGCGCTGATCATGGTCAGACTATTTCGTGTCTGACTGGCAGCTTTCCTCCCTGTCTGTCCTCAGCTGGATCTCCCCCGGCCGCAGAGCTGGGGAGAAGGACCGTCCCTTCGCTCCATCTCCTTTGCGATATTTCATTCAATTATATAATATATAAGAAATATATATAGTTTTAGATCTACATATTTCTAACTATACAGTAAACATATATAGTTATATATAAAACATCACTACATACTTATATATAACTTAACCTACATAATTTATATTATATTTCTATTATAGTATAATTTATAGCGTAACTCCAATTGTACAACTTGTTATAAATATAGTTAGAAATTATAAACAAATAAGTTACAAAAATAAACATTTATAATTATAATTGTTCATAATTTATAAATTATATTAAATATATAATTAATATGAACATAATTATAGTTACATATAAATATATTTACACTTCCTATATACAAATAATGTATGTATACACTTTTCTTTCTTAAAAATACAATAGGACGATACATACAGAAAACCTTGATATATCAAAACCTTGGAGGAGGGGGCCCTCTGGTTAACTGAATTTCTTGGGCCGCTGGAAATTTGTCTTGTTTCTTTGTTAAGCATATTTAAAAAATAGAAATGGGGGGACAGCAAACTATAAGGTGTTAAGCAAAAATAACAGTAATACATGAAATGCAAAAGGTCTAAATATTCTAATTAAAAGTCAAAGACTGGCCACCTGGATAGATTAACAAAGCCCAACTAAATGCTGCTTACGAGAGTCACACTTTTAATTAAGGTGACACAGAAAGGTTGAAAATAAAACTACAGACATACCATGCAAACACCAACTAAAACAAAGCAGGTGTAGCCATATTTCTACAAGACCAAGCAGAAGTCAAGGCATGAAGCATTAGCAGAGATCAAAAGAAACATTTCATAATGACACATGTAACTCCACCAGAAAGATAAAATCATTCTAGTTTTTTAGGAACCTAATAAAATAGCCTCAAAATATGCACGACACTGCCTTGAGCACAGATAGGGAGTTATCAGCCAGTTCTGGAGAGTTTGGCAATAACGTGAGCCTGTCTGTGAACGAACACCAACGTGTGCTGCCGGCGGCGGCAGCTCGCCACCAACAGCTGCGGCCACACAGCAGATGTGAAAATGAAATTCTTTTCTGTTTTCACCTGCGAGGTTATAAAACATTAAAGTACAGAGGAATGTGTGATTTCAACCGCAGCGAAGATTACGGAACTAAGGACATTCCGTTGTTAATGTGACTCTGACTGCAGCACTGCGTCGGCTCCAGGCTGGGAGCTGGAGATGTCCCACACAGAGCATGGAACATGGGGAGGACGGAATGCTGCTCCCAAGGAGGTGCTCCACCTACTTTCAGGAGTTACAGGAAACTTGGCTTTTCTATGAAAAGACACAATGAAGCTTTTTCTAAGAACTATAAGATTTTAAGTTATATTTTTGTCATATATACATAGTTTTTTAAAAGTTGGATTTCATCCTGAAGGATTAAATAGTACAATTCAAAATGAATGGGACAAAAGGTTTCCTTTTATCCGAAATGGAAATGTTTTCCAATTTCTAAAATAACTGTACTTAGAAAATTTTTTCAGCAGATAGAAATTCAAACATATTTATAATATGGATTTTTGGTATAAAAGAAAGATTATTATAGAAAATTTACTCTTAAAAACTTAAGTTATGAACCACCCAAACAGCAAATCAATTCATTTTAGCTAATAGACAAGTAAAAATTATTGAATTGTAACCTTTGCTCTTTTAGATTTGTACACTTCACAAAACTAGCATCTATGTTTTAAAAACTACATTCGTAATAGTATTTTATTTCAAAGGCTCATAAATATTGTGACCAATGTTAACGTTATCAATAATGACAATAAAACTACTTAAGCACAAAGGCTAAACGCTGGCTGATTGGAACTTCTCGGCACTGCCAAACCTCCCCCAAGCCTCAAATCCTGACACCAGGAGACACTCTGCACGTGTGCAGGCTCAGAGAGACAGGGCTTTCCTCAGGGGCCCAAGCTGTTCCCTGGATGGAGCGGAGCACCGGGCAGAAGTCGCACTTGATGACAGGCACTCCTGCCTGCTTTTAAAGAAACGCATGCAGCAGGAGAACTGGCCAGGAAAACCCTGCTGCTTTGTCCCGTGTCTGGACAGGCGCCCCGCTTCCCACACAGGTAGGCACAAGCACAGACTGCTGCTGAATGCTCCGGCCGTGCCAAGATGCTGAGACCCACTGGTTTCGGCGGTTGTCCCATTTTCTGCTGATCCTGGCTCTGTGCCAGAGTCCAATTAAGCCACTGAAAGGGCCCAATGGTTAACCCCCTCTGCACTGCACCCACCCACAGTCATCTGTGAAGACAGCACTTCAATATTTTTTGCTTTTCCCAAAGATAAAGATACGGATGCACCAGACGGTGCCTATGAACTGCACAGTGAGCGCAGGCGGGCGGGCGCTGTCCCCACCGTCCGGCGCCTGTGACCAGCACTCACTGTCAAGGAGGACAACGCAGTAGCTAAGGCCAGGGTGCAGGAAACCACTCCAAGACACACGTGCAGCTCGGTTTTCTCTGTTAGGGTTTGGGGAAAACTACGAAAGAATTCTACATTTTAGTCATGCTCGATCTTAGGGAAATAACTTTCCATTAAGAAACGGAAAACAAGCATTCGGATTGCAATGTCTGTTGTGAATCCTTTTGACCATATGAACAAAACATTCCAAAGCTTTGGAAATTCCCAGAGCCTCCACTGTTCATTAAAAAAAGAAAGCACCCTTTTAAGATTTAGGTGCTTTATCTTTTACAAAATGAAAAGATCAAACATAAAACCTATTTATAAGCAAAGCAATAGTGTCTGTGGGTCTGTCGCTAAGATCAACAGCAGTGAGGATGAATGAGGGGAAGCAGTGACAATGGCCAAAACGGGTGAAAGGAAGCTCTCTGTTGAAGCCAGCCTTCCCTGATGCCATCTTTAGACCCAAGGCCCATGACTGCTTAACTACTATATCCTGCATGAAAAGTTAATTCTGCTCTAATGAGAAGTGAAGCCGCACGGTGAGAGGAACAGACTAGCCTAACTGAGCCCAAACGATCTGATATCGGAGATCGTTTGAAGGCAATTTAACAATATCTAAATTGAATTCGGGAGAAATGCAGGAAATCGATTTGTCAGGCTAATTATTTTCTCTTTTTGACAAAGGGTATCCCACTTTCCAGAACACAAAATTAGGCGATTTCTCATTCCGAATCCCCCAGCAACACACGCCTGCTGCAGAGGTTCCTGTCAACAAGGAAGCAGCTCCCAGGGGCCCCAGGTGACAGGGGTCACGGTGCAGCTAGCCACCCAGGGCCAAGTGCACGTGCCCACTTTCTCCCGAACTCCCCCCCGTTCTTCCTGTGCCGCGATTACTTCCACTTGCAATTCCTATGACCTGGCAGGAAGGTCACACCTACGGCGGGCTGCCTTCCCTAAGAACCACGGCGCAGTCAGGGGACACTCCTCCCTGGTGAAGACGGAACACCTCGCACCTATGTGCCACCGCGGCGCGGCCAAACGAGGGCGGCTTAATTAACCGCTGGCCGAGAGCCACGTCCCTTCCAAATCCAGACTCCCACAGGACGGCATATGGCTTGTTGTTTCTTACAGATATGAAAAGCCTTTTGAAGCGATTCCACTCGGTACCTGTCGAAATAATTCCATATGTGAAACTAAAATATGAAAAAATATATATATTATTTGCAAAAAAAAGATTTTCATTATTAAGAATTTGAAAATAGTTTTCATTTCTGAGGGTTCGGATAGTGAGTGGCATGCATTTTAGTAAATATTTTAATTCCACATGGAAGAGGCCAACTTTACTTAGGGACAATAACAGGAAATGTCATTTTTGAAGTGGAAGGAATTTTTCTTCATTATTGGCTCACATGTGCAAACGTAGAACATATTTAATCTTGGCTTTTTTCAATATTATTTCTTCTATTTGAATTCTATCACTATGCCATTTTTTCAAAATTGTGCTTGTGGTGAGGATGGTTAAAAAAAGAAGGACCGTTTAACCTGAGCTCCCCGAGGGTCCGTTCCGTGTCACTGGCCGGCACAGCTCCGGCAGCCAGGAGGCAGGACGTGACGGACGGCCGTCCTCTGAGACGCCGTCGCGAGCGCAGAGCCCAGGGCAGCGCGGCCAGGCCCCGTTCACAGGGCTCTGCCTCCAAAGGCGGCGACTTCCAGGCACCGAGGCGCCCTGAGCGCCTTCTCACCAAGGGCCCGGTGAGATCTGTAAGTCCCGCTTCGAGGGACACTGCATCGAAACACCCAGGAAATGGCAAGTGTCAGAACCTCGGGAAAACCCTGAAGCGATGAGATCTTCGCGCTCTGCGCCCCGTCTCCTGCGTCGGTCCCCTCCTGGACCGGTGGGCAGCGCACGCCAGTGCACGCCTGTGCTGGCCGTCACGGCTGCTGGGGACCATTCCTCAGCACCCTGCTCCTCCTGGCATAAAAGCGACTCTTCTCCAGCGAGGATTTAGTCATAGCTTTTGCTCTTTAGAATACTGGAAAAAAACTAGACAAAATGGACTTTCTTAACATGATTAATAACCGTCGGCCTCAACTCACTCCGGCATGCTTGTCCTGACGGGACGTGGGCCTCCTGCGGACACCAGCCGCCCCTGGGGGGGCAGGGCACGGAAACGATGGGCACACACCCAGGCGACAGGCAGAATGAAGTCGTAAGGGGCAGACCTCTCAGGATGGCTTAGAGTCAGGACGGGATCCAGGACGGAAGCGTAAAAATCACCTTTACCTCACACTCCTTAAAACCTGACCCCAGACGACTCGATCCGAGTCACAGGAAACCCTGCTGTCACAGGGAAATGCACCCGGGCGCCGCTGTCGGGCGTCCACCTTGCTGGTCTTTTAGCTCTCCTAATCCGTTCTCTATCTGCCATTAAAAATCATTAACGTCCAGTCTGTGAGACCCTCGACGCAGGACAAAAACCACGTATTTCCTTTCGACAGGGGCGGTGACCACATGTCAACAGCTGCAGCTGTGACCATATAATTACCTGTTTGCACTGACGGAGAGCACAGTTTAGATCTACCAGGTCAGATGACAATGCAGCAGAACGCGTTTAGCCTACGACTACCCCTCTGCAAACATTCCCTCGCTCGCCACTGCGACCCTGGGAACATAGCAGGCACAGACCCGGGTCAATGAGAAACACCGGCCAGCACAATAGGCCTCGCCGCAGACAGCGCTGTTGACAGACACCAGCACAAAGGCGATGAACAGGGTCCCCCTCCGTTCTCACACAGAGCGAAGAATGACTCAGTGTGCTGCTGCTCCGGCGTGTTTGCACAGTGTGCACGGCTTTTGTCCTCAGCCGCGGCTCACAGCTCCGTGGGGGCCACAGAGCCGGGGAAGTGACGGCGGAAGAGCGCTCCGCGCCTCCCCGCGGCCGCTGCCGTGTCCGCGGCCACGACGGGTCGAGAGAGAACTGGACGTCACTAGATACGACCCCTATCCCAGCTGGCCCGAGGAAAGTGAGTTTTGAGTTAAAATACCAAGAAGGCCTTATTTAGAGTGCCTGGAAAAGTCAGCATCAGTCTGATCACTAATATAGTTATTGCCTAAATTATTGCTCATTTGGCTTTTCTTCTTTTCTGTCATCTACCTCACGTTTCTTTTTCAAAGGCTTGCATTAGATGCAGAGACATCAGGAGTGGCTCGATACGGATAATGTCGGCCGGGACTCCACAGAGACCACGGGAACGGGGAGGGATGCAGAGGGGGCAAGAGCCGGGCAGGGGGCCGAGGCCAGCATGACGGGCAGGGGCACTTCGCTCCTCGCGTGCAGACGGTGTACTGTCCCGTGTCTACACGCCCCCCTCCATGCCTACCCAAGGAAACGGGGTACAGCAGTAAAGAACCTGGCCCGGGCATGAGCCAGAATTCTAAGACACTTCAGCAGACACTATGCCACAGACACCAAGGGTCGCTACATAACAGAAAAGCGAGTGATTACTTAGAAGATTCTAAACTTGTATCAAAGTGGTAAAACAGCCTCGAGTTATATTCAGTAGAAGTGAGAAGGACTACTAGCAGAAAAGACAAACCATCAAAATTGTTTTACAAATGTAACATTTAAAAAACTGACCAAATACTGGACTAAAAAGAAAGTTTCCAAATTTCAAAAGTTGGTGTCACTTCTCTTGATCACAATACAATTATGCTGGAAATTAATAATAAAAAATTCTCACTTGTTTGGAAATTTAAAATACACTTCTATAGAACTCATAAGTCAAAGAAAAAGTAATAAAATTTAGAAAATAGCATTAAAAAGTACATCAAAATATAGAATTTAGCAGAGTTGTTCAAGTATACTATATAACTACATAATATATACTAATAAAACACTTCACTTCTCATAGAGCAACTTATTTAATAGCTTGCAGTTTGTCTGGGTTTAGTTCTTTTATCATTCATAAAAAGAATACATGATTAGCACAGTACAATCATGTACGCTCTGTATAAACATGTGACCACACTCTTTCATTATGATAAACTCTGTTCCACCTTACTCTGTATTTACTAGGACCCTCCTCCCACTCGGCTGCCCCACAGCATAATTTGAGCTAGTCTGGCATCTTAAAATTTTCCATCTTGGAAGGTATACATTTTGATTCTCTGACTCCAATGTACAAAACCTTTTTTAAAAAACTGCCTTTCAAAGCCATCTGGATTCCTGAATGCTGCGGACTGAAGGTTTGTGCCCCCCGCAGCCCCAGGTTTCACCAGTTAAATCCTGACTCCCAAGGTGATGGCCCTTGGGAGGTGACTAGACACGAGGGCAGAGCCCACGTGAAGGAGACTAGTGCCCTCACATAAGAGGCCCCAGAGAGCCCCTCGCCCTCCCGCCTGTGAGAACGCAGTGTGGACACGTCTATGACCCAGGAAGCGGGTTTCCCCCAGACGGTGACTCCGCCTCCAGAACCGTGAGAAATAAATGTCTGCTGTTTATGGCACCTCATATGTGGTACCTTTGTCATCGCAGCTCAAATGGACTAAGACACCGAGGAAGTTCCATTTTCTATATCTATAAACTGGCTACAAAACCTGGCAAGAATCAAGGAATCATTCGAAAAAA
>CM053511.1:53528884-53548043 GCA_028627145.1 Eidolon dupreanum
TATATTCACAGCAACATATTTTGGAAGCCAAATAATTTCAAATCATAAATTCCACACTGAAAGAGATATAGCTCTCTCCATTAAATATCATAGCAAATAGTTGGTAACCCCATTTTCAAAAAAGTACTGTATATAAAAGAAAACGCTTTCAAGGAAAATACATCAAGAAAAGACTCATTTACTTAATAAATTAAAAAATAACACAGGCAATAGCATAAAATCCACATGAACATTATAATATGCTCAATCAGTACTAATTAAGAATCTAATTATACCTATTTAATAGCTAATTTGCATTTTAAAAAGGAACACAAAGTATTCTATTTTAGGTTCAAATTAAGGTTTTGAATTCAAACTTTAAAAGAAAACTAATTATAGTATATTTATGGAAAAAATCATTTCTTAAAAATTAATACAAGCTAAAAACAAGTATCATATTTTCAAGTATAAGACTATACTGAACCTGAGTGGTTCCTAATTTACCAGAGAAAAAGGGATATATTTATATAAATGGAGACATTAGTATAATGCCGTGGTTTTTAAAACAGGGGCACTCCAAAACACCGCTTTGAACAATTCTCTTGGTTCAGTCAGCCGAGGGTTTAGACGGGTGAATGAACCTTCACGGTTCACACCAACTGATGCACGTGCCCTGCTTAGCTGCCCCGCACATGCCAAAAACTCCCGTCTCCTCCCTACCATGGTTATCTTCTAAAATTCTGTCAAGCATTCTTAGAGGAATGCAAACAACAGGGAAGGCTACTACAGAACTTGAGCCAAACGGCCGGGAAGGCGACCAGACGGTGGCTGGTGACTTTCAGAGGTGCCTTCGGTTAAGACAATGGCAAGGGCAGAGCTGGGGGCAGGACTGAGGAAGAAATGGGAATCTGGGCAATGTGGGGACAAGACTTTGAAGGAGAAACAAGGTAATGTTTCCAATTTTATCAAATTCTTTAGAAAAGATAAACAGAGAAAATTTAAAGTAAAGGATAGAAATCAAGGGAGTATAAGGTTGAAATCTTACAAAATGTCAGATAGACGACTGTTTTTAACTTTAAAAAAACACAGTAATTTCATAAGGATTAAACTGATGGATGAACTTGATTTCAACAGAGGAGAAAAGGTTACTGCTAAGGGGGTTGGAGAGAGGAACAGTGGGCCTAGGAGTACAAAAGGCAAAGGGATGAGAAATCTACTCGAAATGAATGAATTCTGAGAACTCTGGGAGAGAAGACAGACTGAATAAGCCTGCCCAGGTCTCACGGCTTCTCTGAATGGGCCCCATCTGCTATTTGACATCTGCATTTCACTTTTAGAAAAATATGCAACACAGTATTATTAGCTATAGTCACCATGCTGTACCTCACATCCCAATAACTTATTTATTTGATCGCTGGAAATGTGCACCTTTTTACCCCCTACCCCACCCCTTGCCTCTGGCTACTACTGATGTTATCTGTCTCTATGAATCCAGCCTTTTTTATCTTTTTAGTCTAATGCTATTCAAAGTCTGAATTACATGGTTCATGAACTCAGAACGTTTCTGAGATCGTATTTTATAATTTACACTGAAAGAGTAAATATAACAGATGCTTTTTTTATTCTAAAAAAATAATAAAAGATCTATAAGGAAAATTTACTAGAATAAAAAGAACCACTTAATTCAAATCCTTATTCCCCACCCCCCCACACAAATACGCCTTGAAAACTTCAGTTTTTGAAACATTCAATATCCATCCCACTCTTTATTTGCCCCTATATATCACACAACCTGAAATAGAAACAAAGACTGGGAAATTAGCTTGTTTATTCCACCTTAGTGTCAAACAAAAGTACGAATAATATTCAGTGCATGTGCTAGTTACCTTAGAACTGCCAATCATGCTTGTTTTGAAACTCTTTGATTTTTCAGAGCTGTCAATCATGTGTGTTGTGCTAGAAATGCTTGTGTAGAAATAATGCTTCTTAAAAGATGTAATCTTCATTAACACATTAATAAATAAATAGACTTTAGTTATAAAACTGGACTTCGGGAATGTATGCCATTCTTGAAAAATCAAAATTAAAATATAACAATGAAATGAAAAGATTTAGAGAATTTGGCTCTTTAACCATAATGATAAGCGTGGTTTAACCACAAGATTTTATATTTCAGTAAAAAGAGGAAAGTTCCTTACCTGGTACTAATCAGAAGAATTATGATCACGAGAAAATCAACCTGATCTAAATCTGGCCACTTTCATTTTTGAAACAGGCAAAAATATCAACATAAGACATTCTCCTTCTCCACCTCCCCAATACAATCCAACTGACTATCGACGGTCATTCATGTCCCAAATCAAACATCACTTGAAACTTCTCCCTCTACGTCACAAGCCACAATTACTTGGTCACCAAAAATTTTTTCTCCTGTTTCCTAAACTGCTAATGAAAGTCCCTTTGCTGACATTCAGACTTAGTTCACGTCCTCATCATTTCTTTCCAGAAGCTTCCCTACTGGCCAAACTCCAGTTGTACTCTTGCAATCTGTGCTCCACACCACTGCCAGGACAATCTCACGGCAACTCAAAACTGGTCCCCGTTCCCTGTTACCGCATTTTCATGGCTCTTCATCACTTTCAGAACGAAGCCCCGGTGTTTTAGGGCGGCGTGCAGATCCCTTGCAGACCTGGCCCCCGCCCACCTCCCCACTCTGCCATCGCTCCTGACATCAGGCCAGCGAAGCCACCTGAGCTCCCAGAAGAGTCAGGCTCCCGCTCACGGAAGCTCTGCCGGGCGGCTCCCTCCCGTTGTCCGCACTGCCCGCCTCCCGCCCGCCCCTCGCAACCTGGCGCAGCTGACAGTCACCCAGCCCCTCTCCCCCGCCTCCGCACTACAGGGAACAGAGCAGACGCGGCGCGGCCTCCGTTTACTTCTCTATCCCCGTGACTGAGCCATCAACTCCCTGAAAGCGGGGTCGTCTTCACTGGTACATCGCCAGCTTTCGGAAACAGAGGCGGCACGTAACAGCACCTCGTTAAATATCTGCTGACTCAGTGGAAACCTGCACCGCGACCCAGTTTATTTAAAAATAAAATTAATACAATCAGCGGCTTCATTCTTGAGACCGATAAAATGTATTCTATGTACGTTCCAAGCTAACCAAACTAATCAATACCATAAAGCAATATTTTGGGTTTAACAATGTTTTAAAGAAATTTACTGATTTACTTACAGATTCACTGTAAGAACTGGCGCCATCTCACACAGTACGTGCGATCGAACAAGCCCATTTCCTCTTCACGTGGTCCCAGCTGGAGGCGTTAAGGTCTCAACCACGATAACTGCTCATGTCCAAGACACTCAGCACCTCTCCCGGTTCAGCAAACGCTGCTCTGACTCGTGACAGGCGCTACCAAGGGCATCGCTGAACGGGCCGTCCAGACCTTGACCCAGCTACACCTCCCTCGCCAGGAAGCTGGTTATCTGGTGACATCGAGTCTCCGCAGAACACACTGAGAATTAAGTGGAGGCGTCGGGAGCTGTCAAAACACATGTTGAAGGCCATGTGCTAGAGTACGTACACTTACTAACGAGAGGCTGCTGGGTCCTTACTCAAACACTAGCTGTTCTTATTTTTAAGCACAACGAATCTGGTGGCCAATTTTCCAGGCGTCAGCATATTAGAATTAAGAGGTCTAAAAGGCTAAAACTCCAGACACAGGCACAATAGCAGAAAAAGAAAAATGACACCCCAGGATAAAACAAAAAAACTACATAACTGGGGGGTTATGTGGTTAAGGAACAATAATGCTCTCTATTTGCTTATAATTATGACCTTCATCATCAAAGGAAACCAACCAATAAAAAACCCAGGTTAAACTGCTTTAGGTCTATGAGGTTTAAAGAAAGTAGACATATTTTCTAAAAAAAAAAAAAAAAATCAAAGAATTAAAAATGAAGTATTACATGAATAAAGAGTCAACTTCCTACTATTTGCAGAACAAATTTTTTGAAATACGTAATTCCCAAGTGGCGGCAGGGGTGCTAACTCTAAGCTGCTAACCGTCGTTGGACATCAAGCAGTTATCCTGTGACCGTGCTGGCAAGCACTCCAAACAAAGCCTGGGCCCGCCCGTCATTAGCTTACTGGTGGTGACACTATCCAAACATTCCATGGAAACCACGGAGGGCCACACTGGACCACAACCATGGACACTGTCACCGAGGTGACCTGCTGTTCTGTAACAGACTTCCATGAAGAGTTACCTCCTCGCCGCCCTCGCCCTGCGTATGAAACTGGTTCATGCCTGAGACTATTTTAGGTTCTTATGGCGCATCAGTAACTGTGTTACAGGATTTAAAGAACAGCACAGCAGAGTGAAAAGAACATTGTCGGGTGTTGGACACACACAGGCCCAGGTCTGAGCCCCTGCCTTGATAATGACCGGTCATGTGACTGCAGCACTTTATTTATGCTTGGAGACTCATTTTCTCCATCTAGAAAATGGAGATATCTTCTACCTTCTATGCTTCTTCAGAGAAATAAATTGGACAATATATATAAAGAGCCGATGTAGGTTTTCAAAAAGCTTACTATCATTCTCAAACAGAAAGGCATCTTGATCCACACTAGAGCAAATTTTGGGAAACTGTGTGCTTTATTAATGACACAATAAAAAATGTCTTTAAAATAAAAGAGTAGGCAGGTTCACATGATGGAAAAGTGGCTTGTATTTTTAAGTCACAGTAGAAGCCTCTGACTCATAGTTTGGTTCATGGAAAAGCAGGGGAAAGTGACCGCTCATTGAAAAAGCATACACATAACACTGAAGACAGTAACTTAGCAGTCAACGCAAACATTCTGACCCAGGGCCGGGGTGTCTCGCTGAGCAGAGGTCCCGTCATTGGCACTTGGCACCGACTCCCTTACATAAACAACACCCCATGCGACGTCTGCAGTCACCAAGGTCAGTCGCTTCAAATTAAACTGGAACAGGAGGACACTCGGAAAGCAATTCCTTCCAAATTTTTATACTCTCTCCTCCCCAATCTTTATGGTTTATTTGCTCAAACTAATTCAATAGCAATTTCATTTTTAAAAATCATCTCTCCTTTATGGAGCCTTTCCAAAAATTGTCTTTCGTAAGAACAAAAACCCTCTTTGTCCTCATATTTTATTAACTTATGCCATAAACGAATAGATTACTTAATAAGAATATGACTCAGTTTTAGAACGAACACAACTGGTTTTTGCTAAACATATACCTCAGCTAGGGAAGCGGAAGTGCCCAGGTCTAGGAGGAGACTACTGACTCCCCGTTTTCCACGGAGTGTTGGCATCGGTCAGCGAGTTTTATGGAAGAGAACAGAGTGCTGATTAATTCAGCAAATTAGCTAATTCAACGATAATCGCCAAAGATGTTAATGCCAGAGTTATTCTTATTTGTTTAAATGTGATTTCTGATTTCAGCTCATAGTTGATACGAAAGAAAAAACATATATTGGTTAAAACTTTTGAGGTAGGTATTTTAAGAATTAGGTCTCATCCACACCTCTAATATCCAATTTTGCAATTCCCTTGAAGTAGATTACAATATTCTCGATCAAGCTTAAATATTATAGTTTCTATTCTGAATGTTACCATGTGTCTTTCTAAAACTTTTCTAGAACTTTCTAAATTTTTTCTTTTAAAACTGATTTTCAAACACTTTTTTACAGTAGGAATACTCACCCCACTCCCCATATACACGTTACACAAAATGTTCCCAGAACTGTAATACATGAAAGAATGAATGCAGGGCTGCTCTGAAACAGTGCCTATCTTCTCTCCACCCCCGAGAAACCCCCGAAGCCTTTCTGCCCAACGCAAGCGCTTCTTGGGACAAAGGCTGAAAACTGTTTCTTTAAATTATAATCAAAAACTAATATGAAATTAAAAAGTTATGAAACTTATTAAAAGGGCAAGACTTAGCTAATTAGGATGCTCAGTTAACCAAAATGATTTCTGATTCCTACCAATTATTCTAAGTTTAAATATTAAAAGCAATAATGAAACAATTAAAACATTTTGCTAACCCGGGTATTTTACTAAATTTGAATTATTTTTCATTACATTTAATTAATCCTGAAATTTTCCTAAAGTAGAATCAATTCAACCACACATAAGTCTTAGAGAGGAAAAAAATGGTTCTCAAAAAGGATAAAAAAGGAGGTTAGGCTGATGAATGATGAAAAAATGAACAAATTACGTAAATACTTACACCTTATTTGTAGTCACCTAAATAAATTATCAAAACAAAAAGATCTGCCATTGTTGAGACTTAGTCTTCAGAATCTGCTCAGAGGCCTGACATGAAGGCACAGAGCAAACGCGTGTCTGGCAAAACACAGGCTGTTCTGTCTGGTCGGGCCACCAAAATTGTCCGGGGAGGGGTGGGGAATGACCAGAGGCCCAAATGGATCTCATTCCTCTCCCGTTTGATGTTACCATCATTCCACCAGTGATAAAAACAACAGGCGTTCTTTTCATGATAAATTAAAAACTGAACGAGGAATTTTCTAAGTTAGAAGTTCCTCTCCAAAAACCAGTGTGTGCAGATAAGAGCTGCAGCTGTTATCTACAGAGCCATCAGGTATGCAGACACAGGAAGGGAGGGAAAAGAAGTAACCGAACTATTCGGGTTAAATCTTGGCTGATGTGAACTACCCCCAAAAGCTATTCTCACTGCTCTGAGAAGACATGACTCTAGTGTACCTCGACTGACTGGCATTACGAAGAGAAATCGGCATATTCCTTCAAAAATCACCAGTGAAAGCCCAATAATACTTTTGAGGCATATCATCTTGAAAGAACACTCTTAAAGCACCTGGAAGCACCTGTACTTACTCTCCGTCCACTTGCGGTCTTCTACACACACAGTGAAACTTGCCACCAAAATCTATGTAAAGATCATTCTCCACAATGTGAAAGATTTGTCCGATGACCAGTTTATCCTTGGCAGGGCCCATCTGTGTGAGAGGAGAATGTCTCAGCATAGACGCGAAGGATTCCGCACTTTTCAGAGAGCCCTAAATATAAAAAGAGATTTTTATTTACATGTATACAATTCAATACAAAGGTATAATATGGTAGGTATAATAAAACTTTACAGGAAAAGTTTTTAAAAGTCAATTCACTGTATGTTTACATTTGGCAGCAATAATACAGTATATTTACATGGGATTTTGCTTTAAAAAGCCAGGGATACTCTTCGACTTCCTCCTCCTCCAGTTTCTTCGTGAAGAAGAGTCACGAGAGTTACAGAGGGAAGCAGGTGCCTGCCCCTGGGGCGGGGGCACAGCACAGATGCGGTGGGCCAGACGGGAACCTGGCAAGCAGGGCCACGAGCGACCGCCCAGGCCGGGGGGAGTCTGAGCCCCTGAGAAGGGCACCCAACCCAAAAGGCGATGGATTTTATTACTGATCATCTGGAAAAAAAAAAATGCTTCAAGTTCAGGTTCGGTGAGAGAAACTATTCTTTAAATAAAATTTAAAACAATGAAGAGTCCTTCAAAGACTGGGCTGAGCACAAGTTCTTGTTCCGCAATGTTTTTAAATATCATGACTTTGTTATAATTTTCTCTTTTTCCCTAAAATAAATTTCAGAGGAAAAATCGCTAGCTACTTTGTTTTGTGATGCTCACTTCCTAGGAGTCTTTCTATATACTGGACTTACTTGAAGTATGCCTGAATGAATAATGCAGGCTGATTACTTTTTTTTAACTTACAGCATTTAGTTTTGCTTCTGCTGCTTTGCTTTTGGAGTCAGATTCAAGAACCCATGGCCCGCAGTGACGTCGAGGAGCTCGCCTCCGGCTTCCTTGTGGGAGTGTTATGGTTTCAGGTCCAATGTCCAGTCCTTAATCCATTCTGAGTGAAGTTTTGTTTATGGTGGAAGACAGTGGTCCAGTTTCATTCTTTTGCATGTGGCTCTCCAGTTTTCCAAACACCATTTATTGAAAAGACTGCCCTTTTCCCTTGGCTCCTTTGTCATAAATTAATTGACCTTATAGTGCAGATTTATTTCTGGGCTCTCTATTCCGGTGAGCCCTGGATTAATACCTGAATTTGTTTTTCAATTGTACACTCACTATATTTTTTGGACACTCTATCGAATGATTAGACAAAGCTCTCCTTCAAAGATCACAGTCTAAAACCATCTCCAGATTCCTCATTTACTTGTCAAATGGCTTCTAAGGCCAGTAGCAACTCCTTCAATCCATGTTAACAACCAGCACTTAGCTCCTGTCCTACTGATGCAGACACAAAGACCGCAGGCACACCGCCACCTGTGGGATGCACCGTGGACCTCAGCGGCCACCCTGCTTATGAAATGGCTACGAAGCTCATTTACAGAGCTGTCAGAGGCAAGGCAGGTGCCTTAGAGTCGGCTGCTTCCTGTAAGAGTTGGTCACGGAGCTCTGATTTCCTAAGTATTCCTGCTATGTCCTGCACTGTTTTTCCCCTCTGAAGCCTGAAAGTTGAACAAGAATCTCCAGGTAGAATGGGGGAAGGTAAAAGGATCACAGGGGCAAGGAACAGCACCACCTTCTTTCATACTCATCCAGTAAATGTGTGTTGAACACGAGTGCCCGTTGTGCACCAATCTGTTCTCGCCTTGATATAAAAATACATGAAATGGGAGGGGACAGAGTTCAACCAACGTGACAACAGAGATCAGGGGCCAAAGAGTTGCTGAAAACAGCTGCTACCCTCACTTAGGCTGTTAAAGGTCCTGCACCACGGGCTAGGAGGGTCAGACGTCATCCTACAAGCAGTAGGGAATCCAGAGAGGTTTCTCGTTAACAGCGTGACAGTACTCGTTCCTCGTTTTAAAAAGAGAACTTGCAGCAGTACACAAGATACACCAGAGAAAGGGAGAGAAAGTAAAGAGAGCAAACTGTCGCGAAGCTCCTCGGCTTAGCCAGGACGCAGCCGGCAACGGGCCTACACCCAGCAGTGGCCCTCGCACTACACGAGGGAGACGGAGCTTTTTACCAAAAGTACTGCAAGGTCTTGATCCCCAACTGACTGCAGAGGGCTCGCAAAACGGGGAGCCCAGGACAAGGCGGAAGAGCAGTGCTGCGGAAGCGAAAGAGGAAGCTAGTTTTGCACATACTGGGCTGCGAAGCCCGTAAATCGCAGGGCGCGCTGGCTCTCCGGCGGGTCGTGAAAAATAACAGCGCGCGGACCCAGGTACGCGCTTCCGTGAACTGACACGTTTACAGCGATAGGAGATGAATTCCTCAAAAGTATCAAATGCCAACTGTAATGATTTCTGTAGAGAACTATTTTTCTTTACATTTTTTATTGCAGAAAACCTAGGACACAAAGAACATAAATCACTTTAAAATTCTTAATGTGCGTTAAGCATAGATGCCCAGGCACAGGAGGGCATTTAGGTCACAGCCTGGAGGCAGAGCTATCACTGCTAAGGGACACGTGCAGTATCGGCCGCCCCACTGCCTCACTGTCCACCTGGGACCAGGCCTGGCACTCGAAGCGCCTTGATATGCTCAACGGTGAGTCTGAAACACACAATGCCTCCAAAGATTGAAAATAGAAACATTATTTAAAAACTTAAAAGGAAGCCTACAGAATGACAGAAATACTTAGGAAACTTAAGTCCTCTGACCAACTCAGCCATTAAACAGCTAGAAAGTCTTGAGTAAGTCATTTAACCTCTCTCTGGTTCTGTCTTCCCATTTGCAAATAAAAAGATTGGATACCTATAAATTTTAGTACTAGGAATTCTTAAATATTCTAAAATATAAAAAGGATTTCCTAAAGTAACAAATATTAAAAATAGAAGACAGATCCTACACAGCTTCCTCTCTTAATATAAATAAAAATAATGAAACGGTGTATGAATTTTACTTCGTATTAGTTAGCAAGGAAAATATTTCAACATGCATCTTCTCTGACAAGTACTTTCAAAATGCCGCCATTCTATTAAATGTGCTGCAACAACTTTTGTTTCTTCAACCCTAACCAATAAACGTCGTGCTCATAACAATGTTCCTTTATTAAAATAAATGGACTTGTGGTTCGAGATGGCAGAGTACTTACATCTCTCTCCCTCCTGAAATCCCACTAAATGATGGTAAAAGAATGAATGAAAAAATCACAAATCCTCAATATTGAAGAGAACAGAAAGGAGACAAAAAGCATACCAGAGATGTCCACAGCACTCTAGTGGACGAAAGCATGTGGGAGATGGCAACTGACGCAGAGGGAAGGAGACGGCAGCTAAAAATATATGTGGAAGGACGAAGCTGTGAAAGCCGGTCAATCTACTGTGAAGAATCCATCAAGGTGGGGCTCAGCCCTGCCAGGAATTACAGAACCTGGAATGCGAAGAGTGGCCGAAAACAATGGGAATAATCAAAAGAATATAGGTGGGGAGGTCAATGTTCTGTCAAGCACAGAGCACCTGGCAGCAAGGCCAAGTGCAGACACTCGGCAGTAAGGCATTTATTACTCTGGCAAAATAAATACGATATGACATTTTTTTCTCTTTTCTAAAAAAATAATTGAAGAAACTGGAGAAGAATGAAGTTCGGGATGACTGGTCACAGAGCGGTGGGTAACTTCTCCAGGAGGTAAAGGAAAGAATCAAAGTGGCAGGTGCTGGGTAGTTACGAGCCATGGTCAGAACTGGAGCAGGCGGGCTCCCCAAGGAGGCCTCTGCATTGTGACCGCAGGGTCCCAGTCCCCGCCCCACTGCTTACCAGCTCGGGGGCGGGGGCAGCGCACTGCGACCCTCTGGGCTGTGTTTACAAAGTGGGTGAACAGTTATACGTGTTGACAGGGCTGCTGTGAGGGCTAAATAAACACAAAACTCTCAAAGTGTCTAAAAAACATAGCTTTGTAAAATAGAGCCGGTCACACCAAGTTTTACTGACAAACCTAGCAGTTTTCAACCAGGATGATTGGCAACCTGCCCCCGCTGGACATATGGCCACGTCTGGATACGTGTTTGGTTGTCACGACTAGGATGCCACCGGAATCTAAAGCATAGAGGCCAAAGGGTGCTGTTAAACACCCTACAACACACAGAACAGCTCCACCATGAAGAAGTAACCATCCGGCCCACAACGGCACTCGTGACAAGGGTGACAAACAGTGGCCTAGCCGCACCCAGCAGCACACAGCAGGCCAGCTATCAGAGCCCCGAGGGCAACCGCCGGGCGTCGGGACGGCAGGCTGAGCAAGGATGAACCGAGCAAGATTCCAGGATTCAGAATGGCTGCCAAGCTGACAGGCTGGCAGGTAAAGGCACGACTGGGACTGGAGAACATGTCCAGGGTGACTCAGGTCCGAGGAAGGGCTCAGCAGTTAGAGAACTTGGAGACAGGATGGTTCCACGTGGCAGTGACACAGAAAGTTCAGTAAAGCTGCATGTGAAGGAAACTGGGGAGGGCTTAGAACGTGATACTGAAACGCTGGATTGTCACAGTGCTGGGAAAGTCATCAACGTAATGCCACCGTCAAAGACGGTGGCAGGTACGAAGAGGAAAGGAGAAAAGCTGTGAGCCACACGCTCAGGAAAAGAACTGAAAGAACTGAGCAGCTTACGGTCCGGGTGTCCTTTCCTGAACATTTTCCCCCGGATCTGGGGAGTGAGGGCCACAAGTAAACAAGCGAATCGAAGGCTGGAGGCACTGCAGCAGCTGGCGCCAGACCGCCAGGCTCTGAGGGGGGAGGGTGGCGCCCCCCACCGCCTCCCCCTTCGACATGGCCACGTGGCCCTGCAGAAAACAGACGTCCTTAGAGAATGACAACTTAGTGCCATACACTAAATCAAGGGGTAACTCCAATTGCAGCTGTTGCTCCAGATGTGATTTCATGGCTAGAGCAAATCGAATATCCCCCAGCACCTGGTATGCAATAACTGATCTAACAAATGCTTTTCCTCTAGACCTGCTGGGAAAGGCTATATATATACTGCAAGGTTACACCAGCTCTGGTCCGTGACACATACTCACTGGACCTGGAGGCAGAAAGCTGCTAATACTCTAGACACATGGTAAGACACGTGTATGCCAGAGGGTGGGGAGTAAATCCACAAAAATGCTGGGCCTTGGCGAAATCCCCAGGAACCAGAGGTGTGGGCCTCATCAAGATACCTTTCCTTGCCACCGAGAAAGCAGCTCAGTGCCTAGCGAGTGGGTCTCTGAATTCTGGAGGCAACAAATACCATAGTTTGACATGCTTTTCCAACTTTTTTACCGAGTAACCCAAAAAGCTGCCAGTTCTGAGTGGGCCCAGGATGGGATAAGGCTCTGCGACAGGCCCAGGGCACCAGGCAGGCTATTCTACCCTTGGCCGGTACAACTGGCAGACGGGGCGGTGCCAGGAAGCATCCGTGCCAGACACAGATGCAGAATGGAGACTGTGACGGACCTCTCTAGGTGACTCAGCGGGGACAGCGGGAAGAGCCCTGAAGGCCAGTGGAGAAGGAACAGCCTTGCCGTGGGCAGGACTGTGAGCAGTAAGCCTGGATGATCATCTCGTCTGGACGAGAGCACGGCCTAAGGTATGGATTTCTGTTAATTTGTGTGAAATCACTAATGATTTTGCTGGTTGATCAGGGACTGAGAGGGAACATGATTGGAAAACAGATGACAAGAAGGTCAGGGAAAGACAAGCAGACAGACCTCTCTGAACGAACACAGTGAGAAAAGTCACATGTGAATGATTTGCTAGGAAGAGAAGAATCTCAACAATCGGGGGACAGGATAACCAGGCCTGCAGACGCCAGCCGACCTCTCTCTCCAGCCACTCCTGCCTCCTGCGAATGGGTTCAAGAACGAAGTGGCCATGGCCCCAGCGATGTGCCTGTCTTAGGGGTAGGATGGGTATGCCAACGTGTCCCAGACTACTGCCCAAACTGAAATTTCACCAAGGCAGCGGGCTCCTGAATTTCTGTGGGATGGAGGTTACGTATGAATTCAGGAACTTCTATCCACCGAGGCTGATCTGATCGCAAACTGCTGAAGGACCGACTGCCAACGGCGGAGGCCAGTACTATGCTTCCAATGCAGCATCGTCCCTTGGGAGGCTCGGCTGGCCACCTGGTGGCAGGTTGACTACACAGGACCATTCTAAATGGAAATATTACCACTGGGAAAGGCATACTCTGCATATGGACTGGCCTTCCTTGCCCACAAAGCTTCAACCAAAACCACCAGCCATAAACTGACAAAACTTCATATTCACTGTCATGGTGTTCCACACAGCATTGCTTCTAACCAAAGAAATCATTTTACAGAAAATGATGTGGGATAATCGGCTCAGGCTCATGGAATTCACTGGTCTGGGACCAGTGCTGGGCCTAACGGACTAGTGAAATGATTTTTTAAAATTAAACTTTGTATTTTGAGATCATTGTAAATATACATGCAATTATAAGAAATAATATGTGGAGATAACCCCTGTACCCCTTTATCCAGTTCTCCAAATGGGAACATCTTATAAGCCCACAGTATAATACAAGGAAATGGACGCTGATACAATCCGCCCGCTGATACAATCCGCCCATAGTATTCAGATTTCGCCGGTTTTATATGCAATCGCCGGGGGTGTATTTAGTCCCATACACTTTTATCACATGTGCAGATGCATATACTCACCGCCACAGTCCAGTGGCATGGCAGCTCCATCACAAGGATCCCTCGTGTTGTCCCTTTATAACTCTCCATCTCCTTTTGGCCCACCCCCATCCCTCTCAGCAACCACTGATCTGTTCCCTATCTCTGTCATTTTGCCATTTTGAGAATGTCACTTACGTGTAACCGCACAGCATGTGACCTTTGGGATCGGCTTTTTGCACTCTGCACACTTCCCCTAGAATTGTTCCAGTTGATGTGTGCATCAGCGGCGTGTCCTTTCCATTGCCAAGCGTTTCACGTAGAGACGTACGTTTAACCATCGACCCACCGGAGGACAGCCGGGCTGCCTCCAGTTTGAACTACCACAAGCTGCTGAGCGGATCTGTGTAGCAGGGTCTACAGGAACGAAGCTGTCGTTTCTCGGGGCTGAGTACTCTCTGCCCAGTGTGCCCTGATCTCCTCTGGCAGAAACCAACGTCTCGACCAGGCCAGGGGACCTGCTGAGTCGCCTACTCCCGGACTGGGCGCCCTCCAGTCGCTGTTCGCCAGCTGCCAACAGCAGAGTGCCCAAAGCTTTAAAAAGAGGCGAGATCCAAACTGAATCAACACTGGGGGATTTCATTCCCAAAGCTTCAAACCAGGTTCCACTCAAATATGAGTGGGGTGCAATCGTGTTACAAAATTTAATGTAATTAAAAGACAAAAACTTAATATACCCTTTATGAGAAAATATAAAGTAAAGCCAAACCCAACCACATTAAAAGAAAGGAGTGAGATTTCTGAGCAAACACGAGAGTTAAGAAAGATACAAACAGTGAAAGCTAATGCTCACTTGAGAAGTCCAAGAGTCTGATTGCGTATGATCAAAGCAGATGACCACCCACGAAACAAACACATGCAGAGGACATTCATCTTCTTTTAGGAAATGTATAGTATTATTTATAAGCATATCAGTGGCATTGATAAAAACTATTTTCCCTAGAGATTTCTATCTACCTCAACATACTCTTTCATTGTTTTTATATTAACTGGTCATTTCCTCTAAACATGCTTTGAAAATGTTATAGACTCCACTGTGAAACTAAACATTTCAGGTTTTTTATTATTAATGCAAAGATAACTCTCTTAGAATTCTATAATGTAAAAACCAGGGAGTACCATGGTTAAAACCAGAAATATTTTTAAACATTCCTTTACATATTAGTTTTTAAAATACTGGAATAATTTTTAAAACTGTCTCTATAAAACTAGTGAGAAAACAAAGGGTAAAATAAAATTCTATAATATTGCTACTATATTAATTCAGTAGACTTAAAATTTATACTAAAAATATGAGAATTTTCCCCAATATATTGAAATAAACCCTTTAAGTAAACTATATTTTGGATTTTTTCCTATATTCTGAAAAGATAATGTATCTGCTTTAACTATTCTGTCTTCTGGAATATTACAGCATTTTAAAATTAAAAATATCCATAAGAAATACTCATGAAAAAGTAAAAAATAACATTTAAAAAGTATCTACACGAAACCTAATATATCACTAAAATGAAACTATAAACTATGTAACACCAGCATTCTACATAAACAAGCTAAAATAGTAAAATATTATTGTCTATCTTAAAACAACAAAATGTTCTACTGTGTGGCCCTAAAAATCTTCCAAACCATTTTTTCAAAGTGCTAAATATGCCACCCTCTACCATTTAGAAAAGTGATATTCATAAAGCACAAAACCAATTCTTTGTTCAATTATCGCCATCTGGTGGCTGTAAGATGCGTGAGCTGCTAGCACAGCTCCTGATTAGCTTAACAGGTTCTACAAATTATTGACATAAGAGGATTAAAGGTTTTTACATTTTTTTTAAAGAAAAAGGAAAAAGATATCTGACTTAAAAAAATGTATTTTACTAGGTCCTCTATACATAAGTTATGTGTTATGTTGATTACAAAAATGAAAAGGACTTGGTCTCTACTCTCAAAAAACAACAACAAAACTAGTTGAAGAGACAGATGCATAAACCAATATTAAAGGTAATGAACCAAAGTGGGTAGGCAAGCATGGGATGGGGCATCTACAAACTACCACATGGAACAAGAGCATCTCAGGTCATTTACACTTGAGATCCCTTTGACTGGTAACCTCATTGAAATTTCAGGATAGGGAATTCATGAACTGCCCTTGATTACCATCCATCCTGCCTGCAGGGGGAAGTTCCTTTTAAGAGTGACTTGCTTGGCTCTTCCTGAACATCACTTAGTCCTAAAGCGCACAAAGAGACACACAGATCTGCACTTTAAGGATAAGAAGTAAATCAATGGGTACAATTTCAACTTTCATCACTACACGTACATATTTTAAAATCCAATAACAGGCCACCTGAGATGTTATTTCTCATGTATAATTATTTAACCACTGAACTGTGTAAATTTAATTCTAATTCAAGTCAACAAATATATGTTCAGTCCCCACTTATGTCTAAGGCATCATACAAGGAACAAAAGGGTGAATTAAAAATGACCCCCGACCTTCAGGAACTACAACCCAGAACACAGGGTAAAGCGAATTCACAGATGACTTTAATATAACTGGAGTGTTGTGTGTGTACATAAAGGCAGTATTAAAAAAAAGCTCCTGGACATTCAAAAGGAATTTCAGCTGGTCCTTGAGCTGACAAAGGCCTAACAGAAGAAAGAGGTGGCTTTACAATGGAATTTACAGGCAGGGATGCTAATTCCAAGAAAAAAAGCAAAGGTCAAGCACGGATTTGCTGAGGGAACAGCAAACTATCTTCCAAAAACATGTATTTAAGCAAAAACCATGTTACAAATGAAACCTTATGTAAAACCCCAATATATATAACATAAATGCAGCATTTTGTTGGTATAGTGTATTTTATGAGTTCAAATTGATAGTGTTTACTTATTAAGTCAAAAAAATGTGAACATGCAGTTTTGATAAAAACCACAAATTGATTATTAGGGGTGAGGGACAGCAACCACAATCCCCAATTTCTATATTTTGTTTTGACTGCCTGACATCAAGAAACTCCACTTACAATACCCCACATAGATAGGGGGGTGAGGAAGCAGGCACCGCCATGCACTGTGAGAGTATGGTGTAAACACGCTGTATCTATCAAAACGCAACTGTGTGTACACTTTGACCCAGCATATATTTCATAATTATGCAAAAAAAGTGCACACTATAGCACTGTCTGTATTAAAACAAAAAACAAAAACCAAAAACAACCTAGAAGCTCATCGGTGAAGGTCTGGTTAAATAAACAATGCTATATCCATACCATGGAATAACAAGCAAATATTTTTTCAATGAAGTATATATATACTACACATATGCAATGAGAAGGAAAATGTTCAAAATTGTACTTAAGTGAAAATAATAATTTTCATCATCAGCAAATAAGATACACTGAGTGCTTATTATCAAGCACTTATGCTAAGTGTTTCAATAATGATTTCATTTAATTCCAAAATAATCCCATGACATAGTTTCCATTTATAAAAAAATACAGATATTAATTTTCTAAGGAAATGCAGCTAGCGAATGATAGAAACAGGACTCAAACCAAGACTGTCAGAATTCAGAGCTTATGCTTTGAAACTTATGTATACTTCAAAACCATACTGACCAATTTGTTTTTATGCATATATGTATATTTAACTTTTTCTTTTACAAATATATATATATATATAAAATCTCTAGAGGTATGCACTTAAAAAAAATACACCCTTCAGCCTTGAGAAAGTAGGGAAAAGAAAACGGTATTTTTTTACTCTCCTCATAATAACGTTCAGTGCTATTTAAATTCTCATTTTAATGTGAGCAAATATTACTTTATAAAATTAACCTTTTTTTCAAAAATTCTGACCACACAATAAAAATGAACTTTATTCATCTTGTAATCTCAGGACATTGTTCAATTAAATAGCTCCACAAACTTCAGTAAGTGAAACTTTTTCATAAAGGTGAATTTCTATCAACACCTAATAACTGCTCCCATTCCTCATCATAAATGGAAGTCAGAAAAGCACTGAAAACTTCCAATGAGCATTAAAATTAAAACACATGAGGTATTTTCAGTTATCTTACAAGTGTTTTTGTTCAATTATTATTCTACATGGATGAGCTCATATAGTTGGTACGCTCCAGCTTGTATACTATTATCACTTGTACAACTGTTTTTGGGGCAGTCACAGAGATCTCAAGTCAAAGACAGCCCAAGCATAAACCAAGTTCAAATATGCACGATGTGTACAATTCACTCACGCACCCATTTGCCACTTACTGAGAGCCCACTAAGAGTCAAGCACCGTACTAGATGCCAGGCAGTTTTCTCTAATCCAGGACTCTACCAGTCTGTGAACTGTGTGGAACTGGTCTCCAAGGAACTAAATACAGAAACTGTGTTTTCATGTAACTTATATTGCCAGACATCCACTTCATGTCTGCTGAATCTAATAATTCAAAGATCTGGCTTGCATTTATGTCTATTTTTTCCATTTTATCCATCTAGTAATCCTACCGTATTTTACAGGAGTATTGCTTGAAACGGATGGGAATTTGTAAGTCATTTACAGAAAAGTGAAGCATTGACAGATTTAATTGCTTGCTCAAGTTTGTAGAAACAATAATTCTCTCATTCACCCAGCCACTGAATTAACACATCTTTGTAAAAAACCCTGTACGCCAGACACCAAGCTCCACGCTGGAGCTACATCTAGAACAAGACCATCAGTGAGCCCGGCCTCTCCAGTGTGAGCCCAATTCGTCTCCGAGTCCAGGAGTCGCTCTGGACCGCCTCTCTGGCAGCGCTCGCCTCCCGAAGATACGCGCAAAGGGCTGTGGACACCGCGGTCCAGCACGTAATGCCACTCAAAAGCACAACCGATGGAGGAAAAACAGCAGCCACTCGCTCCGTTCCCAGCGGCCAGCGGCCGGGCCAGACGCGTTCCGGCCGCCCGCTCCGCTCCCCACCCCCGGCTCCGCCCTCCCTCCCGGCTCCACCGCCTGGGCCCGCGCCCCACCCCGACTCCCGGCCGCACCCCCTCGCCGAGCTCCGTCCCGACTCCCGTCCCCGCCCACCACGTCGCCAGCGTAGCTCCCGCGACTCACCCCCGTCCGGCCGAGCTCCGCCTTCCGCTGCAGCTCGGAGTGACGCTCCAGGGCGCTCGCGAAGCCGCCTGGGCGCGTCCTAGGCTCCGCGGACTCCGGACTCTCGCTCCCGGAGCCACTGTCAGTGCCCGCGCCTCGACAGGGCCGAGCGAAGAGGAACAGGCGCAGGAGATGACTCTCGGCAGCCACGGCACGCGTCCGACACAGCGCCGCCATGACGGCTCCAGACCTCTGACATTTAACCTCTCCGCAAGCGCGCGGGTCACGGGCGGGGCAGCGAAGGCTCCGCCCCCTCGCCGCAAAGCACTGAGGCGGGCGCGGTCTGGTCGGCGCATGCGCGTGGGGATGCCAGGGCCTTAGGGCTGCTTGGTGGGTTAAGCAGGTGGG
>CM053511.1:53548543-53582836 GCA_028627145.1 Eidolon dupreanum
CCTCTCACTAGAAGCCTTCCCTCTCCCTTTTAAAATAAAGTCTTGATTTTTTTTTTAATACAAACATAGATAAAATACTTAGCGACGGGCTGACGGTCACTTCAACACAATGGCGCTAAAGTGCAGGCTCTCGCTGTAACACAAGACAGTTCCCGAGCATAAACACACACTCAGCCCCTTAAAAGGTAGGCAGAGGCCCTTCACGCAGTCAGCTCAGCCACTGCAGCTTCCCAGTAGGAGTGCCGGGCTGGGCTTAACACACTCACACTCCTGAGCAGAACCAGCAGTTTAAGGTCTATTTAAAATCATCTGATGTTGACCGAGCTCTCATTATCACCGGAGTCCTGCCAAGTCGGGGTGCAGGAGAAGGTGGGGGAAAATAGCAGAATCCGAGTCTGCTATTGCGGGTATCACAATATGTCATTGAAAACACGAGGAAAACTGTTCATTTCCAAACTTTATGGCTGTTAAATAAAACGGGCAGCAAAGGATACATTTTGACAACTTTATGTAAGAAAGAAAGTATAAGGAGACATTTTCAATAGAGAAATGCATTTAAGACAAGAGGCAGGTCACTTAATTCTGCATCTAGAGTTTTTTCTAAGGGACTGACAAATGCAAGAAAGTGCGCACATATTAAGTAAAACATTAAGTTAAACAAATCCTGAAATATTCTGCTTTGGCTGTTAAAACTCTGCAAAAATCACAATTCGAGAGATAAGCACAGAGTTTTATAAACCTGATTTCGGCCAACCTCGTTTGCTGGCAAACACGGGGGTTTTACAATGCCACGTCCCTCCCTCACTTTAAACCAGGTGTCTCACAGAGTCACTGGACACCGAGCCACCGCTGCACGAGTTCAAAACAGCACATGGAACTCACCCTCCAACCCAGCGCAGCCCGATCAGCAACTTTCCCCACCTATCCGCCCAGTCTCGCTTCTTTAAATGCAGAGAGAAAAAAAAAAAAGCAGGAGGAAGCGGGAAGCAAGAGGCCGGCTTCCTGGAGGGTCACCTAGGTTCCCACAGCTGGAAGGTGCCCCTGGGCGCTTGCTTTTCCGTCAGAGACGGTCAACTTTCCGAGTGCCTACGAGATGCCTGGGGAACATAAAATGAAAAGGCCAAAGAGACAGGCAGAGGTAACCGGAAGTGTAAGGCCAGGCCACGTGGCTGTCACCCAGCACTGCCCTGCGGGGAGCCCCGCAGATCGGCCCAGGGCAGGTGGTTCAACTTTCTTTCCGAGCCCAGGCTTAGACTCCCCACTTGAAAAGGATGGAGGCCCCTTGCCCTCAAGCGATGACAACTAAAAACAAGAACTCACATGACTCACCAATATCTTGACCCGAGAAAATATATGAAAACTAGAGACAGAAAAAGAATCCTCTTATAAATCAAAGAATTTATAAATTGTCTTAGACACACAGACAAAACAGTCCCACAAAATCCACACAAACTGCATCAGCCAGTTGGGCTTCTGCTGTGGCACTACTAACTATGACTCTTCCCGGCCAAGCCGGCACACGAAATCTAGTAAAACAAGACTCGCCTAAGTCAGACATGGCCGCTGAACCTACTTTGACAAGTACCAAACATAGCCATTCTAAACACATCACTCTGTTACATATGGCAGTGGGAGACACGTACAAAGACATCCTGTTGCCCCCTTAAAAACCAGACAGAATAATACCAGCTTACATGGTGGCCCTAGATCTTTTCCTAAGGATACATGTAAGACCTGTGACCAGCTTTCCAGCTCAAACATTTGAATGCCTGCTATGTGCGAATCACGTTACCCAGCTGTGAACAAAGACAAAGCACACGCTTCTAAGCTCCGCAAGTTTAAAATGTAGACAACACGTGCCCACGTGTATGTATGCGTACGTAATGCATTACATATGCATATATGTGAAATGCATTTTACATGTTGCATGTAAGTGCTCATACCTTATGTGTGAGGTTAATTTGACAAGCGGGGAGATAGGAAGGGTTCCACCTTACAACTTCTCAAAAGTAAAATATAAAATTCTATATGTGGAATCTGGTTGTATTTACATGACAATCGTATGCACGAAGTAAACACCGATGGTTAATAAGCAAACAAGAGAAACTGTCGTGTTAGGATTCAAAACAGTAGTAATTCCTATGCCTGCTTTCTAAAATTTACCTGACTGTTCCCTGCCGTATTTCTTTCAGCATTTATGGACGTTTTTAAGGGCGTGCCCCGCCCATCCGGTACAGGGCCGGGTCACTGTCGGCCAAGGTCTCCAGGACGGAGCAGCACTGAAATCCGAAGACCCACCCTAGAACTGCCACCTCTCTCTTAAACAAGGATCCGCCGGAGGCACTTGTACCTGACTATTTTCAGAAACGAACACCCACAGCTAGGGTGGTTCGACCGAGGGTTTTGTGCGGTGGGTTTCACCTTGACCGGTAACAGGAGGCCCTCACTATGCAAAGCCGCCTTCCCGCAAGTAAACCCACAGGCACCACTCCGCGATCTGGGGACACCTGGCACGTTAAACACCTGCGTCCGAAACCGCCGCCGTGGCATCAAACGCCACGGAAAATCCCAACCCGGCTGCCGGGCAGAAAGTCCTGCTACGGGACGGCGGGGCCGCGGTCGCGTCCCGGGGGGCGAAAGGGCCCCGCGCTCCTGCCTCGGTGGCCAGCGGCGGCGGCGCGGCGCCCCCCGCGCTGCGCGCCCCCGGAGCGCGCGGCCCCGGCCCGGCGCCGCCTCCCCGCCGCCTCCCCGCGGGCCCAGGCGCCGCGCCCCGCCGCCGGGCCCCAGGAAGCGCGACGGGCCCCGCGGCACCTGCTCGCCCTCACCTGGCTCGCCGCGGTCCATGTCGCCCGCCCGCCGCTCCGCGTCCTCGGCGCGGCGATGCCCGCAGCCCGTCCCCGCCCGGATCGCGCGCCGGCGGCTCCGCGCCTCTGTCCCCGCCCCGCAGGCGCCGCCCACCACCTGACCGCGGCCGGTGCGCGGGCCTCGGCGCGGGCCGCAGGCGGGGCCGGGGAGGGGGCGGGCGGCGCGCGCGTGCGACCCGCCCGCAGGCTGCGGCCACCGTCGGTTTCCCGAGACGTCCCCGGTGCCCGGCTCCGCCCCCGGTGCCCGGCTCCGCCCCCGATGCCCTGCCCGGTCCCCGGTGCCCTGCCCGGCCCCCGGTGCCCGGCTCCGCCCCCGGTGCCCGGCTCCGCCCCCGATGCCCTGCCCGGCCCCCGGTGCCCGGCCCGGCCCCCGGTGCCCGGCTCCGCCCCCGGTGCCCGGCTCCGCCCCCGGTGCCCGGCTCCGCCCCCGGTGCCCTGCCCGGCCCCCGGTGCCCGGCTCCGCCCCAGGTGCCCTGCCCGGCCCCCGGTGCCCGGCTCCGCCCCCGGTGCCCGGCTCCGCCCCCGATGCCCGGCTCCGCCCCCTCCAGCACCTGGTCTGCTGCACCGCGGATCAGAAAGCCCTGGAAGGCTGCTTGGAAATGCCTCCTCCCCGGTTCCGGAGGCCTGCTGCCGAATAATACTGGGCGAAATCTTCAACAGCTAGGTCAGGAATGAGCAAAGCGTCGAAAACTGCACAGAATCCCCCCACATTTTATGTGCGCCTGTCTTTTCACATAAACTGCCTTTTTTTCTTTAGGTGACAAATTAGGAAGATTTTCATGTCATAAGAACTGCTCTGAGTCGCAGGATTAAACAGAACACTCAGAAATGAATTAAATGTTTGAAGTGAATTAAATGAACCAAAGGACAGAATTATCTATCAGCTGGGATCCGTGATATAAATTTTTTTTTTCAGTTTCTTTTTTCAAATACCCATTTGTTCATGAAACATCCACAAGGAAATTCCCCCAAAGAAGATGAACTGAAGTAAATGAAAATATCGACGAGGAGAGGGAAATAGAAGCTATACACCCTAAAGGCCAACTTCTACACTTTGTCCTCATCGTTCCCACCCCCTCCACTGACAGCCAGAGGAAAACACGCAAAGTGTGTGGGTGGCGGACGCACCCTGCGGGCCCTTGGTTGGGGGGCCCGAGGCAAGGGTTCAAACGGAGGCCCGGGCTTTCCGTCCTGGCTCCGTCCCTTCGCCTAGGGTTCTGTCCCCCATCCCTAGGGTTCTGTCCCACGTCCGTAGGGGCCTCGTGTGTGCCTGTGTGTGGAAGACCCTTGCCACTTAACCCAACTCTATCCACCCTCTGCCATCAGCCACTCATGGCCACGCCTCAGCCGAGGGTTACTCTCAAAGCGCCGTCCTGGGAAAAAGGCCAAGGCCGCCGGAAACACTGCCCGGGCGGATTAGGTGGGAGACTGCGGAGTCGCAGGCACCCGGTGCCAGGTCTAAAAAGGAACGAGTGGGCGTGTCCACTTTGTCACCAAGGACAGGTGCGCGGGCCCAGGGCCCAGCACAGGGGCCCCCAGGGGTCTGTTCTGGGGTAGCCAGATAAAATACAGGACATGCAATTCAATCTGAATTTTAGATAAACAATGATTAATTTTATTAGTGTAAATATATCCCCTGCAATATTCGAAACATACTTATACTTTAAAAAGTATCCATTGTTCATCTGAAAGTCTTAACAAGTTGCTATATTTTTATTTGCAAATTCTGCCATCCCTCCCTGTTTATATGGGCACTTCCGGCTCTCGGATTGATCAAACAACTGACAGCGCATGATACTGCAGTTTTGAAAAAGGTATCACTCGGGGTTAGGAGGTCCAAGAAATCAAGAGCAAGTTTTGGAGAAATATTGATTCACTGTCAGGTAATTAACATTTAATTGCTTAAGAAAATATTACAGCCTCGCATTCTCTCGGCTATGTAAAAGACTGAATGTGAAATAAACAACTTTGAAAATGTGTAAAAATGGGTATTGGCAGGGCAGAGTAAGTACTTCATACTAATGGATGTTAGACATGTAAATCCTAACATTAACATTATTGATTTTGGCTATGCTAAGAGAAGCCAGAGACCACTCCATCTTCCCTGTATTTTTTTTAAGCCTCTTTGAATCCTGAGTGTTTATCAGATTACATCATGGGAGCCGGGCGGGGAGGGGACCGCAGACAGAGCCCCTTTTCTCCTGGATTCTCCACCGTCTGTTCTCAAATATTTTCATCTTGTCATCTGTCCTCGAGATGACTGCAGGACGAGCTGCGGGGACCTCGCCCCTGTGAGGATGGCGCGACACAGAGCCCCTTTTCCGATCTCTATTTTGCACGAAGCCAAGTGTTCCGGAATCATCTGAGATTCCTGCCCGCCCTCCGTCCCCCAAGCTCCCCGTTTTAGAAGGAAGAAGAACGAAGACTGAACGATCACATCGAGAGTCACCCCTATTGTTTCCTGGGGACAGAGCTTCGGTCTGGGGGGATGAAGAAGTTCTCTGGAGCTGGAGGTGCGGACAGCTGCCCGTGATGCCACCGAAGCATCTGCTTAAACTTTATGTCACATGTATTTTACCACAACCCAGAAAGATTCAACACCGCCCTTTACGTTCATTTCTAATTAGTCGTTACAAATAATGGTTGAAAAAATGATGGGGAAAAAAATGCTGAGGAAGTTTGAGGAAGACGCTAAACGCTGTGTAACCTCTTAACAAGCCATGTTTTCTGCAGACAGCCCTCGATGTGATGTGACCTCAGAGTTTCTGTCATAAATAAATGTTTTGTTGTTCTCCCATTAGGGACATGAATTTACGAGACGTTTCATTTTGAAGGAAGGAATCGGAAAGGCAGTATATCTCTCCCTCCTGTGCTTGGATGGAGAGGGCAGGCCGGATGAACGGACGGCACCGTCTGGGGGATAAAGCCACGCAGGCGTTCTGAGACCGATCCTCGAGGCCTATGGGATTTGTCTTCTTGTCCTGGTTCAGGCAGTTGGGGTTCCTGGTTTCGAAGTACCCTATGGGTAATAGGAATTGTTCTTGTTTTTGTCATGGGGGTCGCGATGTTGAGTCACTGTATTATCCTCCCCAGAGTTTTAAATGCATCGGCTCAATCACTCTCTTGCTGGAGGATCCCCATGAACGATACGACAAAAAGTCAAGATCTCTCCATGTACCTGGCTAGGGACACGGCTCATCAGTCCCCAAGAAGAAAAGATCTGGGTCTCGAGCATTCCCTGAGCTGGTGAACTTCCTAAAAGCGAGAGAATGACCAAAAGAGGGCCCACGAGACGGAACACAGAAACGGATAACGGTCAGACCACACGTGGCAATGAAAGCAGAAGCACAACCAGCGCAAGGAGCCAAAGAGCCTCGTCTGTAGCTCGGAGCCGGGAACAGCCGGGACTCGCTGTGGCCAGCTTCCCAGTTCCACCCCTGCTTCCTCCCCAGGACCAGCCAGAGAAAACAGTCGTGCCGATCACATCCCCCACGGGGTTAAAATCCCCCGCTTGGGACGACGCACGACCTCCAAGGTTTAAACGATCCTTCCTAGCCCATCCTGTAAGTTTCTGCTGTATTCATCAGTACTCTTGATTGCAGGTGATAGAAACCCAACTCGAGTCAGCTTAAGGAAAAAAAAAAAAAGGGAGATTACTGGTTCACATAACTGGAAACAAGAGTGAAGTAGGGTTCAGGCATAACTGGGTCCGGATTGAGCTCGTGCAGTTTGGCGTGGTTCAGGTAGGGAGAAGCACTAACGGATCCTCTGAGTGGGGCCGTCTGGGCTCCTCCAGCTACTGCTGCTTTTCACCAGTGACGTGTGACCGGCGTCACTGCTTGGCAGGCGGGTGCAGACGCGTCTTCCCAGCCCTACGCTCGGCGACTGCAGGTCGGTGCCTTGCAGCTGGCCATGGTGAGAATGTTTACACCATGGAAATTACCAGATGCTGCAGACTGAAGCTTTACCTGGCTCTGAGGTACTAACAAACTGAAGATGCTGCATTATTTTACATCATGCTGCCAAGAAAGAAAAAAAAAAATACCGTTCATTAAATTATGCTTTCTAACCACATCGATTTACGACAAAGCTCAATTTCAGAAATGGTAAAATGTGAAAAAAGGTCCGTCTTAGAGTGACGTACAGTAGCTTGCTTATAAAATGCTTCATTAATAGTGTATTATCACTGTGACTAGCTAAGATGTATGCGTATGTGTAGTAAAATATCATTTATCTCATTCTACCATTTTCAGCATCAATTTATTCAAAATTTCTAGCAATAAAAATGATCACCAGAAATCAAATCCTCTGTATTCATGAGTGTACAGTCTATGAGTGAAGTGGACGAGATTAGAAATGACTATTTTTTCAAAATAAAACCAAGCACAGAATTCGATGAGTTTTGAATTTTAAAATAGTGGGTTTTAAAAAAAAAGAAAAATAAAGACTTTAACATACAAGAAACATCGGTGGGACCATACAATAGCACTTACCATCAACAAGTAAATGTAAAACTAGGAGCTCTCTGAACAATTTATCCACATTTCAGAAAAGCATGTAAACTTACAGGAAAGAGAAGGGAGGGATAAGTATTCATTTGACTAATTATGCATGTCCTCAGGAAGGATAGAGAACTGGTAAATAATTGCAAAGGAAGGGAGCTGGCTGCAGTGTAATTATCTCCAGGCTGTGGGAATGAATTTATATTGTATAAAGAAAAATTCCTGGAAACAAATGAACGCAAGCTACCAAAGTTGGGAAAAAAAAAAGAGAGAGAGAGAGAAACTACTGTGTTTGTACAAAAGAACTTCAAAGAGAAACATGGTTTATTTTCTTTTTTGCACCCGTTGCGGCTAAAAATAAAATGTCAGAGCCTACCATAATTATGCGAGGAGCTTACAACAACTACACAGAATGCAGAGTCTTAAGCAGGTGATAAAACACAGTGACCTTCAGCAAAATTTTATTCCAAACCCCTTTGAGGTCATCTGCAAGCCCTCACAGAAGCCTCCTGTGGAGTTTAAGAAGATCTGGCTTTTGGCCTCAAATAACTCCCGAGCTCAGCACACAGTTTCCGGCCCCGTTGGCCTAAGTGCGTGCTTGCCCCTGACCTTGCTCTAGAAGTTTGGAAATCCCTTTGCAGCCCATGACGAGAAGGGCACTCCCACAGACCAGTATGTTGGACGTGAGGTGACACTCTGCCCTGTCACTTACACACGTGCCCCGGGCAACACGGCCTGTGACCCTCGGAATTCCCGCCCACAGAGAATAGTGCCTCTTTCTCCTGAAGGGATCAAGATGCCTTTTTTACAGTGCTCAGTAAGCTGCAGGAGAGCGTTACCAATGCAGCAGGTGAACGGGCATTTCTGCAACCGCCGCTACTCCTGTTCGCCTTGCAGAACCGGCAAAGCGGCCCTCGTCGTGTCGCTGTGCTATGAACACGGGAGAGAATTCCACGCGACACGATTATTTGATCACGAAGCTGTGTTAAGATGGCTTCTTAAACCGAACGAGCGTTTCGAGGTAGACGTTTCACTTCGTTTCCTATCACAAAGTCTAAAAGAATGCGAGAAAAAATCTGACAGACGGGATTGGGACCCGGCTCTAATACCCTACTAGCTGTGTGAGGGCGGGCAGGTTACTTCACCTGTCTGAGCTCAGGAGGCCCGGCTCCCGACGTGTTGTGGACATTCTGTTGTGTAAACCGCCCAGCTCAAGCCATTGTAGCTCCGTCCGTCCGCTCTTAAATCCTGACCCTTTCCTTTCCCTGCTGTAGGGAGCTGGGACACAGCTCCATGGGGTCGTGGGTGGGGTGTCACCTTTCCTTTCCCTGCCGTCAGGAGCTGGGACACAGCTCCATGGGGTCATGGTGGGGCGTCAGATGACAGCCCGCGGCCAGGCTCACTGTTCCTACGCATCGGGCACCGTGGTAAGTCTTCACTAACTGTTCTCATCACTCCTTACGCAGCCCCGTGAGGACGGTGCCGACATACTGCATCACTTTCCTGTTGCTACTGTGACCACATGGGCTTCGTGGCCTGAGGCGGCAGGAGTGTGTCCTCTCACGGATCTGCAGACCAGCACGCGTGGGCGGCTGCCCGCCCCCGGACGCACTGGGCAGACCCATTTCCTTGCCTTTCCCAGCATCGAGAGAGTGTTTGCCTCCTTGGCTCACGACCCCTGCACCCCTGTGACCTCTGCTCCCGTTGTCCCACCTGCTCTCACCTTCCGCCTGCCTCTTTCCTGTATGAGGACGCTTGTGGTCACACCAGACCCACCTAGATCGGCCAGGTTAACCGCCCCCCCCCACCTCAAATTCCTAACTACAGTCGCAGCGTCCTGCGTGCCGGGCAAGGTAACAGAGTCACGTGGGCACCCACAAGGAGTCATCATGTCCCCCGCACGGGGCTGTTTAATGAACGAGGGGCCGAGGCTTCTCGGGTCGCGAATCAGAACCCCAGCTCTGAGTTCCGACGGCAGCTCCACCCTTGGCTGTGTACCCCGAAGCAGTGTACCCCGAAGACTGCTGCCCCTCCACAGGGACAGATGGGTCTCATTTGGGGCGTGGCTATTACATGGATTGCGGCGACAGTATGGCATAAATGAGGACCAGGCGTGCATTTATTTCGTGTATTGTCCTGAGCCCAGAGCAGCCATATTTGTTATCTACTATCCAGCTGATCACCTTGGAGAAAAATTGAGTACCTCGTTGGCACTGTGATTAAGCACAGACCTGATTCATCGGTCCCGAGGGCATGACCAAGACAAGAGCATCAAAGAGCAAACGTGCAGTGTCAGGCTGAAGTCCAGGGGACTGCCACGCCACCCGGAAGGACGGGCCACGCCTTCGCGCACCTGGAGCTGTTTCATGGGCCTTTGGTAATGCAGTGATGACTGACTCCAGTTACCGTATCTGATCTACTATTTCTTCATGAAAACATTGAGGCCGAACCCTTGCCCTGAAATTTTAAAGACCAGAGATTAAGCCTGCTTGTAGGACTCTGGGCACCACTGACGGCTGTGGCCGTGGGCCCCATGCCAGCCGGCAGACCCAAGGTCTCCTCCCAGAAACGGCCAAGGACATCCGCTATGACTGGAATTTGGGAGGACGCAGAGGCAAGCCTCCCAACACGAGTTAAACATTCCCTCCTTTCATTACTCGCTTTCGCCAGATTTGTCAACGCTATTTGTATACATCCTGGGAGGAGGAAAGCTGGAGGGGAAAGGAAGAAGACACAGGGGTTGCAGGTCTCAGCCACCGGGGGCGGCGGGGCGAGGCTCAGAAAAAGGAAAAAATGGGAGAAGAGAAGGGAAAGAAGAGAGAAGAAAGAAGGAAACGGACGGTCAGCAAAAACTGTCAGTTTCTACCAGTGAGCACGAGAGTCACAGTTTCAGTCCTCTTCTGAGCACTTTTTATATATATATATATATAGTTTTTTTTGATATATATATAAAGATTTAGGAGGAGCTAGAATGAGACATGTTTAGGTGACCAGGTGCCAGGGCTGTTGTCCCAGACACAGGACACTTTATGTCACTGCTAAGAAGGTAGCTGACTTCTCTCAGGCTGGACTCCAGCTGCCTAAGTTAGGACGAGGATGTTCGTGGAAGGCGGGAGGGAAGGAAAGAAGGGAGGAAGAAAGAGCAGGAGGAAGAGCGAGAAGGGAGGGCTCTGCCTTGCAGCGGCTGCTGGTCGGCGGCTGAGCTGGCTGCGTGGCCTGCGACCTTTGGACCACAGCTCAAATTCCTGCTGCCATGCGAGTTTCTGGAAGGTTCGGATTGAACACACAAGTGCTGAAGTGCGGGGATGATGTGCAGATGTGGATGAAAACGTGCTTTTTAACCTGGAGCTCCGAAACCATGCGTCACTTAGGGAAACGAGAAACTGACCCTCAGGCCAGGGCCAGACACTGAGCCCCGTGAGCGCCTGTGAGGGAGCGGACCGCCCCGTTTCTGCCGGCTGCGACATTTCAGGGGGCGCCGGAAAAACGCCACATCTCGGAGGGGGGAGGGGTCAGGGAAAGCCATGCATAGAAAAGAGAAAGGACCCCTCCCGTGTGCCACACTTACTTAACTGGCCGCGTTTGAAGCTTCGCTCTCTTCCTCCCCCCCTGTGGGTGCCCTCTCCCCTTCATCCACGTTGACGGCTTTGAACATAACACACACCCTGACCCCCACGCCGACACGATGCTCCTGTTTCTATACCTCCCGCACGCCATTCTACCTTCATGATTCGGTGAAGGTATTTATGTCTGGTGAAATTCTTGCTTAGTTCCCCATATAATTCAATAGTAATATATTACCTACTAAAAAACGGAGATGTGATATGACAAATAGCTTTACTTTAGATGATTACCTCATGTGTCGTGCCAGATCTTAAATGTCTATCTTTCAGTCCTTCCTCTAAATGACTAAGATAAACCGGTCCAGAGCTATTAGCTAATGGCCCACTGGCTTCGCTTAATTTCCTCAGAGAAGATTTATGTTTATTTGCGTCCGTAGCAGTGCACTTATGGGTCTGCGAGGCTTTCTTGCCTCCTGTACCATAAACGCGACGAGCGAAGACCACAGTGTTATTTTTCACACATGCTTTGCTGCCCAAAATGAACAATTTGTTAGGTACCCCATGAAGATTTTTTTCTTTTTTACTGACAAACATCATAAGCTATAGAAATTTAATAATCAATACAAATCTTGTAGGAGAAATTGCCTTTAAAAACATTTTTGCTATTCTATTTGGGCATCCTTCTGATTCCTTATATTTCCAAAATATATCTGTAGTTTGGAAAGTTTTGATAATTTGGAAGCTGGGTGATTTGTATATGGAGATTTATTTAATTTACATAAGAAAAATTGTAAATCCACATACTTATAGTTAAGTTTTTTATAGTTCTGGTTTAAACTAACTTACTGTTAAGTTCAAGCAATGGTCCCTCAAATATAAAAATATCGTTAATGAAGCAATAACTTATGGTTCTTTTTCCATGTACAAAACTGTGTCCTTGGAGAGTTATTGTAAACTGAAAGCGTGAAAATTATAAGTGGCAGGTATTTGAATGAATTACGAGTATTTGTTACATTAAAAGACTCGAGAGAATCCTGTCACTTAATAATTTCTTTATATAAAAAGATCATTAATGTCCTTATTCTCCTTCTGTGCAAACGTATATATTTTATAAAGTCCAAGAGGCAACATAGTTCACACATTTTTCTCATTTGTAAAACGAGAAATGACACTACCTACTTAAAGTCATTATGAGGATGGATTTTTAGATTTCATATAAAGAATATGGCTCATTGACTCACGGACGTGGCCAATGACTAGTGGTTACCAGGGGGTGGGGAGGAGGGGGGAGGGAGGAGGTAGTTGGGGATAAAGGGGTCAAATATGTGGTGACAGAAAGAAATCTAACTATGAGGAGTGAACACACAATGCAATATAATATGCCTTACTGTTAAATTGTACACTTGAAACTTACTGGATCTCGTTAACCAATGTCACCATAATTTAAAAAAAGGAAAAAAGAAAAAAGAAATAAATAAAAGTATTTTCTTCTTAAAAAAAGAATATGACTCAGTGACTGGTATACAGTAAGAGCTCAATAAATGTTACTGTTTATATCAGCCACTGCCAGAATCCATATTTACGGTGAGCTGATGCATTACATGGTGGAAAGTAGTAAATGGCAGCATCAACAAAAACTTTGAGAACTCAATTCCTTTTACCACCCGACTCACTTTTTGTAACTGAACGCAGAGAATCAAAATAAGTAACATGCCTGAGCGGACAGTCCTGGAGTAAAACTGATATCAAAAAAGATACTTAAACTAATTTTACAGTCTCCTGTAATTCTTCCAGTCAGTCCTGGGTGATTTACTGAAGGCCCACACTGTACGGGCAGACTGGGCAGCACGCAGCCCAACGTCAGAGGCCGACGTGGGAAGCCACCGTGGTCGCCATCCTGCAGTCTGGGCTTCCCAGCGGGACGAAGAAACTGGCTGGACCACGAATCTTTTCATTAATCGGTAATAGTCTTTTCTGCCCTGACGTAGGTATTTTCTACATTTCCAAATTTGACTCTGATGTGCTCTTCACTGGTCCATGTTCCTTGCCTGGAGGCTTATTCCAGTCTGTGGAAGAATCTTTCCTTATTTTCATTCTCTCTCAAACTTTCAAGCCTTAGGGGCCTTTGAAATAAATAAGTACTGAATTCATCCATTTAGGCATTCCAACGGAACAAAGGGAATTTCAGAGACTAGACGAAGCATTAAATACACGAGGAATACTTTTTCCCCCAGAGTGCCCACGTTTTTCTTATTGGAAAACAATTAATGCTATTTTTAGAGCAGCATTGCTGTTGCTTTGCTTACAAACAAACAAAAAGTCTTGTCAGTCATCCCCTTCTCGAATTAATTTTATAAATAACAAAGTTAGCATCTTATAATTTAAACAAAGGCCACTAGTTAAAAAGAGAGAGAATGTAGTAATTAAGTGCATAATTTTTTATAACCTGTTTTCACTCTACATTATGAATAGTCTTCGAAAAACATATACGCTCCAGTATATTGCAAGTTAAATAATATCTGGGTAACTAGGAATATTTAGTATGTTTTCCTGAATATGCAAAACAAACACTTTCACCTATTTGTGAAAAGCTTACAGCATTTCAAAAGTAAACTCAGGAAAAAATAAGCACAGCCCTGCGGTATCATGCGCTTGCTAGCTTCTGGTTGCTAAAAATTCTCATTGACTCCCCCCCCTCCCAATCAATACACACCAGGAGGCTTCAGCTGTCCATGAGCGTGTTTTCAGTGACAAGACAGGAAGCCCAATCGAACTGATCAACGACAACCAGAACTGGTTAACAATAACAAGAACTAGTTTAAAGGCAGGGCGGCCTTCGGGATGGTTTGATTTATCACCTCTGGGATACAGCTGGAAGGACCCAGTTGGGGTGACAATCGAGGTGCCACACTTTTCCTCTGCACACTCTTTTCTTTCCTGGAGCCTTTCTGTCATAATATATACAATCTCGTAGTGATACACCCTGTCTAGAATTGGCCTTACTCCTATCTGATGCCCCCTCCAAAACAATAATAATAATAATAAATAACAAAAACAAAGGAAAAAAAACAGAATTGGGCTACCAATCGATGGTATGGTTTCCAACAAACCCTCAAACTCTGTTAGCCTCAAAAATCTCACTAACCCATCATTCTCCAGAATAACTGCCTTCACAATACCTCGTTCAATGAAATTCTGCCTGGTAACGGGAGCGAAGAATTCAGTATCAGAAGATTACCACTATTGCTCGACTGCATGATCTGGGGACTTAAGGGGACAATCTAAATGTCCGCCAGTGGATGAATGGATAAAGGAGTCGTGACATGTACCCACGACTCTTAGTCAGCCATGAGAAAGAAGGAAATCCTGCCATCTGCCACAGCACAGATAGACCTCGAGGGTGTGGTGCTAAGGGAAATCAGTCGGACAGAGAACGTCAAATACAGTCTAACATCACTTCGATGCGGAATCTAGAAAAGCTGAACTTGTAGAAACGGAGGAGAGTGGTGGTACCCGGCACCGCGGGAAGGGGGACCGGGGAGATGGTGGTCACAGGCACACGCTTGCAACGAGGAGATGAGTAAGTCCCGGGGACTGACGCTCACAGAGCCATTGCGGCCAACAGTGCTCTGTGACCAGCTTCAGTGGTTAAGAGACGAGGTCTTAAACGTTTGCACCACAAAAAAGGACTGATAGTTATGTGATGCAATCAAGGTGTTGGCTGATGCCATTGTGGTGATCACTCTGCAGTATATAAATGCATCAAATCAACAAATTGTGTCCCTTAAATGTACAGAAGATTATATGTCAATCAAATATAAATATGTACTGAGGTATTTATTAGTATGGATATTAATAGGACTGGACCATACATATCATTTCAAAGCTTGCTTTTTCTTTCAGTTAAATATATATTTTGAAAAATTTTCCGGCATTCATTCATTCACTCATTCATTCACTTATTCGTTCAAAAAAGACTAACGCCTAATATGTGGCCGGTTTGGCTCGAGGTGCTAGAGACACAGCGGTGAAAAGATGATGACCCTGACTTCAACGTTCAGGAGTCGACGAGGAATAAAGAAAGCAAACAAGTAAATAAATAAGTGGTGAGAGCTGCAAGGAAAACAAAACCCAGCAAGGGGCAGAGATAATGGAGAAGTTTTCTTCTTGGTTGGTCACGTGCGAATCCCCTCAAGAAGATGAACCAGAGCGACAACTAACTAATAAGGTCAGGCTGCTCGATGACCTGGGAAGGGCGCTCCAGGCGGAGGGGACAGCTGGTGTGAGTGCCAGGGATGGACGTGAACTTGGCTGGCTTAGAGAAGACCAGAGAGGCTGGAAGGGCGCTGGCAGGGAGGGACAGCGGCGGTGGCAGGAGAAGCCACTAGCCGCCACGGCGAGAGGTTTGCAATTCATTCTAGGGCCAAGGGAAAGTTCTGGGAGGTGTTCAGCCAGGAGGGGAGAGACCAGGGCGCCCGGTTTTGAGAGTAGGAGCATGGAAGACGGGGAGCTCCGACCTGGGTGCGTTAGGGTTGAAAGACCTGTTAGACACCCAAATGGCAATGTCGCATGGGGGCTCACCTTAGCCCAGGGGATACGGACTTAGAGGTCTTCAACGCACCGATGTCATGTAGAGCCACGGGACCGGATGAGGTCATCCCGGAAGAAGACACAGGAGCAGAAGGGGACGGGGCCCGGCACCCCCGGGGTTTTCAAAGGTCAGTGCCGGGAAGGGCAGGAGAGTGTGAAGGAGACGGGGCCATCTTTAGAAACGCGGGAACGCGTCTCACCGCCGTCCACTGGTCCTCAGGAGGTGAGATGACGATGAAGAGCTGCTCCGGGCCTTGGCGACAGGAAGGCCACTGGCCACCTCGGCAGGCGGTTCCGGAGAGCGCAGGGCTTGGGGAGTTGTCGTGTTGGAGGGAACAGGGAACGGGAGGGGCCAGGAACATCTGGGAGAGAAAACACCGATCAAGGAGTTCCCCAAAAGCTAAGCAGCGACGGGGCAGGTGGAAAGGGACCAAGTCAAACAAGAGCATTGTTTGGGTTTTTGCTTGTTTTTTAAATGCTGATGGTGACATCATGTTTCACGCTAATGGGAATTAGCCGAGAGGGAAAAGTGGTGATTTAGGAAGGGGAGACGGCAGGAGGAAAGTCCTTGAAAACGTGAGAAGGGACGGGGTCTGGGGCAGAGGTGACCACGTGAGGCTTAGCAAGGGGGCTTAATTGGTGCTCGCTGATCTTTGTTGAAGGAATCAGGTTTTGTCTAATTTTTCATTTTTAAACATAATTCTGTTTTGGATATCCTTGTACCTTCATCTCTATATACTTGTGTGACTCTCACTGAAGGATAAATTCTAAGAAGTGTATTTCTTGGTCAAAAGATATGAACGGTTTAAATATTACTAGATACTGGAAAATTGCCTTCCAAAATATTTCATTTCTTTTTATTCTTGAAGTCGTACTTGGTAATATTAGTTCTAACCTACTGACTTTTTAGCCTCGTATAGGTCCCATTTTAGACATTATTGGTTTTAGCTCATTTCTTTGCCCTCCTGTACTTTCCTCCATTTTCCCTTTGTTTTTCCTTTTTGATGACTCATCTTTATACTGTTTGGCCAGGATCTGGGCCCAGAGGAGTCTGAACCCGGAAGGTTTACATTGTAAACAAGAAAACGCCTTCTCCCAGCTGCTAGGGCACCTGCTCCCTTGGCCTCCCGTGGAAAAAGACTCCCCGGGGAGTTAACCAGTGTCTCTCTCTCTCTCTCTCTCTCTCTCTCTCTCTCTCTCTCAGAAATTCCTCTGAGGAGACTTTGCAGACTCCAGGGTTAAGTCTCTCCAAGGCCATGAATTCTACAGTGAGGAAAGCATATTTGATTTGCTTAAAAAGTGTTACTTATTGACACGTCACGCTGGCTGGCATTTATATACAATGGCTTACCGTAAAACGATGGACCGCAGTTGGAGTTCAGGCAAACTGCCAAGAGTGAGCCGGGAGACAGAAGGTGGCGATGCCATGCGGGAGGGGGCTGTGCAGGTGACAGCCTGGGTTTGACTCTGGTCAGGACGCAGGTGGCGGTGGCCCGTTTCCGAGACGCTGAGAGGTGGTGGCACAGGAGGATTCTGCAGCCGAGTCATTGGCGCCGCTTCTACACCAGCTGTCTCCACTCTTCCGTTAGCAGAATGGCTCCCCTCCTTCACCTGCGGAATCGCAGGAGGCGTTGCTTCCGTGGTGGGTGCTCCCAGCTCCTTGTTCTTCTCTTGGGGACCAAAGAGAAGCTGGCGAGAGCACAGGCTGCCTCTCAGATCAGAGAGGTTTCATGGACGCACGGTTCTCATGGTGGCTCTTTGTATCCAGCAGATGCCGTCTGGCTCTCTCGAACGGTCTAGAGCCCGGAGGGTGAGTGTCGGGAGGGGAGTTGCCCTCTCGGCTTGTAACCATGGGCCACAGCTCCACTCCTCTCTGAAGTCCTGGAGATGTAGGGACATGGTTGGGGTGGGGCTGTTAAAATGTCTCACCCATCTTTAAGGAAATAGGATGATCTCCATGATAAATAGAATTTCTGAAGACAGATTTAAACACATTTTAGGATCCAGGCCCCGCTGAATGTCCCTGATGTTCTATTTATAGTTGCCTCCCCACAAATAATTTCCTGGGTTTGTTAAGCCCCAAATGGGCTAACCTCACGGGGAGGTCCTCGGCCCTCCGGGTGATGGGGCGCAGTTTGAGTCCGCCCGAGCTCCCCACACGGTCATCTCTGGCATGAGTAGCATCTCCAGTTTACCTAAATGTGAGATTCTGCGTGCACTAAAATGTGAGAAGTTCAGGCTGTTCTGCCTTTAAGGGTTCGGCGTCTCAGCAGGCTCTCGCTCCAGAGTGCCCGTGGAAGTGCGTGGCGAATTCACGCTCACCCTCTCCGCGAGTGTCCTGGGAGGGCTCGCCTCCTTGGTGGCGGGCGAGCCCCTGGGGCTGGCGAGCATCACGAAGGTGCCCGAGTTCCTGGCTCTCGTATCGCTGTGACACGGTTGTGACTACTCCAGCCGGAGGCTTGGCGCAGCTGCCTGGCTGAGCGCCAGGAGGATGCTGCGGGAGGCTAAGTCCGTCGGGGACCAGGATGGCCCGACACTCCCCGGCGGCCTCCGTCGGAGATTCTCCACGCTGACAGCCGCGTCAGACACCCTGAGCAGCCTCTTCCGTGGGGTTCAAGCTTGCCACCGGTCTCTTCTGAACCAAGTCTGCTGCAAGCATGGCCCCTCTCAAACCAGAACCAACGATAACCCTCCTCCCCTCCAGGCCGAAGTACCGAAGCCAGCTCGCCAGTCCTGCGTCGTCCGACCCTGACAGCGAGCTGTCCCTCCAAGGTCGCATCCTGGCCAGGCCTGTTTGCAAACCTTTGGCACTCAGAGTGAGTGTGTGTATGTGTGTGTGTGTGTGTGCGCGCATGTGTGTGTGCGTGTGTGTGTACGTGTGTGTGCATATGCGTGTGTGCATGTGGGTACTTTCTCAGATATGGATCTTCTGTCACGGGCACTGTTACGTCATTTGCCATCACGGGAGAGCAGATATGATTGGGTTATTTGAGGTTTGGCTTTCCCTAGCCTGGGCTTCCGACTTGGGGTTTGGAGCTGTGTTTAGGATGAAAGACGTGTGCCCCACTCAAGAGAACCGTGAGCCGGGCTTATGCAGACCAGGAGCCGCACTGCTGTGAGATTCGGGTCAAAGACGAGAACTTGTCCACGAGGTCTTCAGCCTTTCCAGAGGGTAATGGAAGAAACGCATTTTCTCTTCCTCTCCTTTTCTCCTACTTCCTCATTCTTAAAGCCAGTCTGGTTTTGACTGATACGAGTGTGGGACAAGCTGGACGCATGCCTGTCCCCTACCGAGACCAGAGAGATAGCTGTGCTTCCCTCACAAGTCCCACCTTGAAGTAGGAGCCGCCTGACGAGACGCCGGGCCTGCCAGAGATCTCCACCAGAGAGGGGCACTGGACTTCACTTGTTCTTGCTTTGATTTTTTTCCAATTTTTTTTGCTTTTGATAAGCGGCTGTTTCACTTTTCTTTCCTTTCTTTCTTTCTTTTTTTTTTTTTGGAAAGTTTTATTAGAAGGGAAAGTACACTTCCAGCAGGCCTGAGCAGGGGCAGCGTGGCTCAAAAGGCCAGTCGTTTCACTTTTGACTGGTTTACAAATAACAATTTCATGTAACAGGCTTCCTCATTTACCTATGTGTGGGAAAGAAATGTCAGAAAGTAGCATTACTCAAGCTGGGTACTGTAAAAACGTTTACTGGAAGCAATCTGGTGTCGCTGTTGATAAGGAGGTTGGGTTACAGCCGCTTTAGAAACTGCCCAGGCTAAAAATGTGCAGCAGAGCAGTGGGACCGGCTGCTCGCTCCTTGTGCAGTGCAGGTGGCTGGCCTTCTGGTAAGACTGACCCCCTGTTCGTCTCCTCGGCCCGCCCCAAACCCCATCTTTAGGCTAGCTGCCTCTTGACAAACTGGGCTCACTGGAGAGCAGACACTTGCTGGCAGCCGTGTGGCAGGTGCTGGCTCAAGGTCACCCAGCGGGTGAGAGTCAACGATCTTGCAGGCTGCTCCGAAGAAACTCTCCATGAAAGTCTAAGTCTAGTGTCTGGCCCTGCACCACGCAGATCAAAAGAGAGCTGAGCCCCAGCAGGTCGACTGGAGAGGCACAGAGAGGCTGCTTACACAAAGGCGGATCCCTCGTCCAGATTCGAAATGTCAGGCAGGCTTTGCAGAGAAGCGCTGTCTAAGGCAGGACCTGAAGGATGCACAGGAATAACAGCAGGCAAAGCAAGACGGCGGAAGAGAGAGCCAAGTCGGGGGAGTGGAGACAGAACGCTGAAGGAACTGAAGACAGTTCGCTGTGGCTGGAGTGTGGAGCGTCAGGCGGGGAGTGAGAAGAGGTCAGCTACACAGGCGGGAGTCAAATCATTCAAGAACTTGCAAACTCAGTGAAAGGCCTCAACTTTGTCCCAATGGCCACGGGAAGCTACTGAAAAATTTTATGCAAAGGAAGGGACAGGCTGGGATGTCCCTTTTGGAAAAGCCATTCTGGTTGCAACTGCAGTGATAGAGGGGACAATCGAAAAGACAGGACCGGAAGCTGGAAGACCACTGGGGAGGCCGTCCCGTTAACCCGGCAGGAGATGACGGCAGAGGGAGGGGCGTGCTGTCCCCCGCCAGGCTCGCTGTCTGAGGTGCCCTGGAACTCCTGCAGCCACAGCCTCTCGCTTGGTTTCCCTATTTCCCGGTCGCACCTGCTTTAAAAAAAAATAAGAATAAGGCTCACTCAGAGTGGTCTTTAAAAGAAAAAAAACAAACAACAGCACTAAGAGACCACACAAGTTACAGGCCACTTAATTTTCTTTGCCGGGAGACTTTGAGAAATATATACCATTCCACTTTCCCATCTTAATTTTAACTGGGGCTCATCTTTATTCAATATTCATAGTCAGGATATACACAAGTTCCATCTTACGACACATTAGGAGCCACCTCTGACTCCCGTCTTTCCCTTGTCCCGCACACCTAAGGGGTCACCGAGTCCCGCAGACGCTGCCTGGGAGGATCGCACGGTCTTTCCACTTCCTTCTCCACCCGTCACCAGCGCAGTCCGGGTCACTTCGAAAGCCCCCTAACCGGGTTTCCTGTCCTGGACGTTGCTCCCTCTGTCCATTGCCCACTCTGCAGCCACGACGGTCCTTCTGCGTGCGAAACGATCACGCCCCACAGCCCCCACGTCTTCCGGCGCCCACGGCGACTCTTCACTGTCCTGGAGGTAAAGAGCAGCCCCTTCCTCGCCTCTTCCTCTAAACCCAACCTTTGCCACTCTCCTCTTGTGTTTTCCACTAAAGCTTTGCCGAACTTTATTCTGTCCTTTTATAGGGGCGCCTTGAACCAGGATTCACAAAAGCTACCTCTTGGAACAGCCTGGAATGTGGTATATTCCCTCTTGTTCTGCTTGTCTCCTATTCCTTCCCCACTTCTCAAGTCTGAACCTCCAGTCCTCAGTCAGTCTTTCACAATGCCCAGATGTGGCTAAATCTCCTTGTTATATTTTTATAAGTGTCTATGATTCTGCTATCCTAATCTCCATCATGCATTGTTAATTTTCTTTTAAGTGCCTCTCTCTCCTGGCTGACCAAGCCTGTTCTTTTTCACATATTGCCTGGTACGTAGAAGATAAAAAACATGTGTTTCAAAAAAATGAATTACGAAACAATCTTGAAAAAGAAGAACAAAGTTGGAGGATCCACACTTCCTAATTTCAAAACTTACTGCAAAGTAATGATCAAGACAGTGTGGCATAGGGACAGACACATAGTTCAGAGAAATACAGCTGAGAGTCCAGAAATAAACCTATGATTCTATGGTTAATTAATTTTTTGACAAAGGAGCTAAGACTATTTGATGGGCAAAAGATAGCCTTTTTGACAAATGGGGTGAAGACAAGAAGCTATCCACATGCGAAAGAATAAAGTTAAACTTCTACCTCATGCCATATACAAAAATTAACTAAAAATGGTTTAAATATCTAAATATAAGAGCTAAAACTGTAACACTCTCAGAAGAAAACATGAGTACATCTTTATGATTGTGGTTTTAGCAGTGGTTTCTTAGATATTACACCAAAAGCAGCAGCAGCAAAAGAAAAATAGATAAATAAGACTTCTTCGAGATTACAAACTTTTAGAACACTATCGAGAAAGTCAAAAGATAACCCACAAAACAGAAGAAGATTTTTGCAAATTACGTATCTGACAAGGGATTTGTATCTGAAATATATATATATGTGTATATATATATTTTTTAAATTTCTTATAACTCAATCATAAAAAGACAACGCAATTGAAAATTGAGCAAAGAATCTAAATAAACACTTCTCCAAAGAAGATATAAAAATAGCTTAAAGCACATGAAAAGACGCTTGATGTCATTAGTCATCAGGGAAATGCAAATGAAAACCACAATGAAATACCATTTCATAGCCCCTGGAATGTCCGTAACCAAAAAGACAGATAATGACAAGTGTTGGTGAGGACGTGGAAAAAACGAAACCCTCACACACTGCAGGTGGCAATGTAAAGTGGTGGAAACACCCTGGAAAACAGCTTGGTGGTCCCTCAAAAGTTTAACATAGCGTTATCACGTGACCTGGCAATGCCACTCCTAGAGAAATGAACACACGTGTTCACACAAAACTTGTACACAAATGTTTATAGTAGCATTATTCATAATAGTCCAAAAGGGAAAATTCAAAGGTCCATTCACTGATAAATGGATAGACAAAATGTGGTATATCCATGTAAAGCAATATTATTTGGCCATAAAAAAATGAAGCTGATACATACTACAATTTAATTAGGCCTTGAGGACATCATGCTAAGTGCTGAGTAAGAGAAGCCAGTCGCAAAAGGCTACCTAGTATATGAATCCTTTCACAAGAAATGTCCAGAATGAGTGAATCTGTAGAGACAGAGAGAGTAGAGTAGTGTTTGTCTCGGGCTGGGAGAAATGGGGGTGGGGTGGGGGATGGTAGCTGAAGGGCAAAAGTTATCTTTCCGGGATGATGAAAATGTTCTAAAATTGATTGACATGTTGGTTGCACAACTTTATGAATATAGTAAAAGCCACCAAATTTTTTTACTTTAAGTGGGTGAATTGTATGGTATTTGAATTACATCCCAATAAAGACTGTAGAGAAAGAAAATGAATTCAAAATGGGGAAATGAAAATAATGTATAGAAAGGAAGTAGAAATGGGCCAGAGGGGAAAGGGAAAAAAGAGAAAAAATGAGGAAGTGGAAGAAAAATGCAAGAAATGAAAAGTCAGGAGCGGAAGAGAAAAACACCAAGAGACGTAGATGGAAAGAGAATAGGAAAAACAGCAGGAAGAAAACGGGAGAACGAAAGGGAGAGAAATTAACTGAGCTTTCAAGTCCTGTTTGGAAGTAAAGTGACCTTCCCTCACCTTGCTGTGCAACTGACCACTAACTGCCACTGTCCTTTTAAGCTTATCGGCTGATCATCGCCACTCCCCTCTGCCTGGTGGACTTGCCCTCAGTGAGCAGTGGTCCCCAGCAGCCCACGCTAGAAGATTCTTTCTGGGCTTCAGCTTCTACAGCCGAGCAGTATCCCCTCGTAGGGTGTTTGCAAAGGGCTGGTGGCACCTTCCCTGACCAGGCCCCGACGGGCTTACCTAAGAAACTCCTACCTAGTTGGTGACACCTTGGCTAGGCTCTTGGCTTCTTATCCTTAAGACATCATCCAGAACAGTGTTTTTTTCCTTCCAAGCAAATAGACTTAAGAGAAGAGGCCTCTGCCCTGAGCGACGCTTTGGGGTCCCATCCTCCCCCAGCACTATTCCACACTCTGCCCACCACGGATGCTGTGAGGTACCCACAGAGACAGACACCCCTTTGGGATCAAAAGACTCAATTCTCAGCTGCTGGAGTTATGCTGACTGATACCTTTGAGCTGTCAGGAATTGTCCTTGATGAAAAGCGTCCCCTTCGCCATGGTCACACCCCTTCCTGGTGGCGGTCCTCGTCCAGTGACTGGTTAATGCAGGTATACAAAGGCCTTACCCCTCGTTCCAACTCCAGACAAAGCCATACGGGCCACCCCAGCTTCAGAGCTCCCTGTGCTGCTGGCCGAGGCTGCTGGGGTGACCACATCACAGCCGGCTCCTCCCTCGGCCCGAGTCCACTTCCTCCCAGGTGCGGATGCCAGGTCCACTCGAATGAACATGTCATGCTGATCTCCATGTCAGTGTCTGTTTCCTGGAGCCCAACCTGCAGCATTGGTGCCAGAGGTGGGAAGTCTGAGAAAACAGACCACGCGTGGTCTGAGTCCATTTAGGCAAAACGTCCAGAACGGGTGACTCTATAGACACAGAAGGTAGTGTTTGCCGGGGGCCGGAGGGAAGGACAGAACTGAAGGTCATGGCTAAGAGGTGCAGGGTGCTTTGCCGGGTAATGAAAATACTCTAAAACTGATAGTGATTATGGATGCATAACTCCACGAATATACTAAAAGCACTTGAATCGTTCACTTTAAATGCGTGAATAGTATGGCTTGTAAATTATAACTCAATGAAACTGTTAAGAAAAAAGAAATTGAAATGAATACATTTACAGATAGACCCAAACTGAGAGAGTTTGTAGCCAGACGTGCACTGCGAGGAATGTAACAGAAGTTCTTTAGGCCAAATACAGTCGACATGTGTAAACTCCACCTGCAAGAAGGAAAAAATGGAGAGAACGGGAAAGAGCACGCAGGTGGGTAGACCCACCCGGGTTCTTCCATCCTGCCCACTGACCCCGTCAGGCATACACACACGTACACATAGACCCATAGACGGTCCCTTCATTCCTTTAGAAGGCATGAATGGATATTCTCCAATATTTTTACGATTTACCAGTTGATGAACATTTTGATTAGCTTTGGGGCTAGGATGAATAATCTATTGACATTCATACACAAGTCCTTGAAGAGACTTTTTTTTTTTCATTTCTCCTAGATCAATACATAACAGTAAGTTTGCTGGATTGTATGATTAGTGTATGTTTGACTTATTTGAAGCTGCCAAAGTGTTTGCATTATTTTCAATGTACAAAATTTCCACATTCCCAACCCAAATTGGTATCATCAGGCTTTTAGCCACACTGATGGACGTGTAGGGGTAGGTCATTATGGTTTTAACTTGCTTTTTCCAGGTAACTATGCTAAACACCTTTTCATATGTTCATTGACTTATTTGTTACCCATATATTCTCTTTGGTGGAGTGTCTTCAAATCTTCTGCCTATTTATTTTTGTCGTTTGCTTGTTTTTGTGGAGCTGTAAGAGTTCTTTATATTCTTCATTCGAATTCTTTAATATATATGTTTCGTAAACATTTTCTCCCAATTGTGGCTTTGCTTTTTTATTGTTCAACACTGACTTTTCAAAAGCAAAAGGGTCTTTTTTTAAAAATAAAATCCAAAGTATCAACTTTTTCTTTTCGCTTCATGCCTTTCTTGTTTAAGGAATGCTCGCCTTGCCCCATGTTTCTGAGGTTTTGGTCCATACTTTTTCCTGGAGGTTTTAGAATCGCTGCTCTTCCATCGAGGTCTATGACTCATTCAGTTAGTGTTCAGGATATCGTGTGAAGTAAGGATTGAGGTTCTTTTTTTTCTCACATCGACATCCAATTACTCCAGCGTCGTTGTTGCGAAGACGATCATTTTCCCCTCTGAATGGCCTCGGCTCCTCCGTCAGTGTTAACTGTCCCGGTACGTGTGAGTCTGCTTCTGAACTCTCCATTAATTTCTGCTCAAATAACTGTCTCCATCCTATGCCTGCGGGACCACTATTTTAATTACTGTAGCTTTAGAGCAGAATTTTTCCACAGCAGCACTATTGACATTTTAAATCGATTCATTCTTTGTTGGGGGGCGGGGGAGGGGCTCTCCTACGCACTGTAAAATGTTGAGCAGCCCCTGTTGGATGCCAGTAGCCACCCCCCATCCCAGTCATGAAAATTTTTAAATGTCTCCAGACAAGGTCAAATGCCTTCTAAGGGGTGATAATCATCCCAGGTCTCGGAAGCAGTTGTGTGAATCGTCTAACTTTGCTCTTTTTTTTTCTTCATTGACAGTATTTTAGCTATTCTGGGGTTTTTGCATTTTCATATCAATTTTCGAAGTAGCTGGTCGATTTCTGAAAAAGTTCCCCCGAAATTTTGAATATAATTGTATTGGGTCTACAGATCATTTTGGGGACAATTGGCATCTTAAAAATATCGGATCTTCTGATTCATAAATACGTTGAATAAGTTTACTTTACTTTAAAGAAATATAATGGGAAGAGGGCCTCCTTCTCCTCCTTGTCCCCCAGGGGCTCCTCCCCAGGTGGTGATGGGGGTACTTCGCAGATCGTGGGGGAGACGTGAAGTGGCCTGGGTCAGTTTTCATTGTTTCTAGGTGGCAGTAGGCTGTTGCGCATTGGTCCACCCTCCCTCCACTCCCGTGGTAAATAATGGTAGACTGTAGCCTTCGCTTGCTTCTGGAAGGTCCCTTCTTCTTTCCCTGCTGTTGGGGATCACAGCAAATCAACGCACGCAAAGGAGTGGTTCTGAGAAGGTAAGTCAGCCCATGACCCAGACTTGGAACAGGCTGGATTATAGCCAGAGATTGTAGCTACTGTCCTCAATTCATTTTTACCAATCATGGGGTGGGCAATTATATCTATCTGCTGGACTTCGACGGCTCTCTCTTTACTGGTTTGAAACTCACGAGATGGGAAGGAGAGTATTTCACAGAGCACCCTGCAAACCTAAACGAGCCCTAAAATTCAAATCAGACGATTCGGTAAGCAATGAGACTTGATGTCTCTGACCCCGGCACATGACGAAGATGTAAATTTCATTTTTAAACATGAAAATAATGACGTGTCTGTTTCTGAACCAATGGAGTTGAAATTTTACACGTGACGTGTTCCATTGATGTCACACACTTCATTGCTCGTTAGGATGGTTACCTTGGCAACTGCCACATCAAATAATAGTTTTTACAGTTTTGACATATAGAGAACCTTCTTAAGGTAACTTAATATCATTAGGTAAAAAGCAATACCTTTACAAGCTACTAAAATTTTTATATATCAAATAAAAATTGTCTATCAACTGTGAAATTCTCAAAACTCAAAGATATGAGATGCACAACATACAATTCTTCTTCTTCTTCTTCTTCTTCTTCTTCTTCTTCTTCTTCTTCTTCTTCTTCTTCTTTTTTTACAGCTAAATAAGCTCCTCTTATGAATTGTGGTATAATAGCTAAATTTTTGACCTGATCTTTTCTGAGCAAAAGAAAAAAAAAAAGGATGCCAGTGATATAAATGTGCAATTTAAACTTCTATAAGTATCCTCTCAAGAAAACAAGCCCATTTCAATAAGCATTTATTTTACCAATTGTATCGCTAAGGTCTTGAGACACAAAATGAAAAAAACATGGCCCAGCATCTTGAGAAGTCTGCAGTCAGATAGGAACCACTCACTCTTTCATTCATTCATTCAGCAAATCTGATGAAGCACCTGTATTATGGCAGGTGATTTTCTAAGCGCTGCGGATGGGAAGAGGCACAGCGTGAAGAAACACAAACAAAAATCCTTATCGTTATGGGGATTTACTTTCTAATGGAAAAAAAAAAGAAACGATAAGCAAATAAAATAACATACATTTATCAGACTGTAAAAAATGCTACTGAGAAAAATAAGGCAGAGAAGAGGAATAAGGTAGAGGTGTGTGTGGGGGGTTTGTGCGTGTGTGTGTATCGGGGGGCATGGTGCAACTCTTTTCTTGGGTCACAGAAATCCTTAATATGTTAAAACCGACGAGCCGGACTTCATCGCCATGATCCCCGTTTTCTCGGCAGCATTGGGAGCGTCATGGGAGGTCTAGCGGAAGGTGTGGCTTCCGCTCTCCTCAGCGCGTGACCTTGGCCACTTCAGGGCCAGCAAAGCTTCCTCACAGCCGGCTGGATCTGCCCTTGACAACCACCCTGAGCACCATCGCGTTGCTCCCCATTCTTCATGACCACTCAGAAATCGGGGGGACTCTGAGGGCGGCACGTGGTCAAGCTTAGTCCCCCTGGGAGCACTCTTCCGAAGGCACGTGGCCTGCCTTCGGGGTTGCAGCGACCTCGGCCACCAGAAGGCAAAAGAGACGTGCGGGTCTTTTTCTTCTTTTAGTTGTCGGCTTCTCTCTACGAGGCCTTCTTGGTGATTAAAGACTTCTTTTTGTTTCAGTTTTGGGGAAAGATCCTTCTTTCCTTTCTGAATTATTATTTTTTTAGACAGCGATTTCAAGCAGGAGGGTCAAGTTGGCTTCTACAGAACGTACTATTTAAACAAAGACTTGAAGGAAGTGAGCGAGCGAGGCGTGCAGATGTGGGGGAAGTGCAAAGGCTCTGGGGTAGGAGTAGGGCTGGTGTGTCACTTACAGGTAGGTGAGGCGACAGAGACAAACCTGTGGTAAACAGTACTTGTGATAAAGAAAACACTCCCAAGAAAGGAACGCTGAGGCCTCCCTTTGTGTAAGTGACCCACAGAAAGTACTTGTACTTTAAGGGTCTCAACTACATTTATAAACAGTGACTAACCAATATGACAGTCAGGTAGACACGTTAACTGTGTCCATTTTATGCATCTGAAAACAGGGGAAGACGGTAAAGAAGAGGAAAACTGTGGCAACATGAACAAGCGTGTGGGCAAGGAAGCTATTTTGCCTGAGCTTAAAATCCCGACTTTGTCCTGGATGAGTCATTTACGTTCCCTTTGCCTCAGTTTCCTACTTTAACATGCATGTGATAATAGTGCCTCTGTTGCAGGATGGTCGTGCGTTTAAATAAAACCCTGCACAGCAGAGACGCGCCTCTGACGCTGTAACGTGCATCCAAGTCTAAGACCGCGGGCTCTGAGGGGGTCTGGGGTGGCCCCCGAGATTCTGCATTTCTAACGAGCCCCCTCCCCCCACCCGGCGATGAGGACGCCGCTCCATCGAGGCATCAAGGTGGGAAAGCATTCAGAATAGCGCGCGGCACACGGCACACGCCGAAAAAAATGCAATTATTAATGTGCTTTCACACAGTTGAGTGGGCAGGAAGGCGAGATTAAAAAGCCGACAATTTCCCCTCCTTCCCTACCACAGGTCCCTGAACGCTGCGTGCTGGAATGGAATTCTGCATTCCGAGCTCAGGTGATCAATCCCCCAGCAGCCGCGCGCTCCTCGGATTCACGGTTTTCAGCCGCATCCATACCTGCGCGTTGCAGGCATCCAGGAAGCCTTAGAGGGGCTCGTGGCCCCGACTGCGTCAATGAGTCGCCCCGCTGGGACTCAGCGGTGCAGCCGGAGTTCGGGTTCGTTGTGTTCGCAAACCCAGAGCCGGTTATTCCAGCCGGGCGGCGTCAGACCCAACGCCGCGCCCCCTAACCGGGCGCTCGCCCCGACTTCGCGTGCCAACGGCGCCCTCTGCTGGGCACGCACGAGCCTGCGCTCGCGAATCCTCGCGGGGTCCGCCCATGGGAGCCGGGCCGGGGGCGCTGAGCTGCACCGCCCGGCCTCGGCCTCTGCAGACGCAGGCAGCGGCTGTCCGCGCCGGGGGCCGGACGCTGGGCAGCTCGCGCGTGGGGCCCGCCCGCACCCCCCACCCCACCCCGGGGAGACACGGACGGGGGCCTCGCTGCGTCCCGAGCACAAGCCTGCTGCGGACCCCTCCCCGCACCCTAGGCCGCCCCTTCCTCTGCAAGGCGGGTCGGGCTGTCAGCGCCTGAGCCCGCCCGCCAAACCGTGATTCTCCTTGGGGGGAACCCGCAAAAATGAGCAGATTCTCAGCTTAAAGCGTGTGCATCTCATCCTCCACCGCGGTCGGACCCCGGCTGTAACCACCCACCACCCTGACTTTTTTCCGTGTTTTCAGTGTATTCCCATCACTGTAATCTAAGTTTTGAACATTTTCGTTGCTTCAAAAAGAAATTCCCTACCTGTCAACCCCCTCTCCCGCCTCCTCGGCCCTAGGCCACCATTAATCTACTGTCTCGGAGTCTGACCGTTCTAGACATTTAGAAGAAATGGCATCATACAACGAGGCCTCTTATGAACGACCTGTTCTGCTAACACGTATCAGAGCTTCATTCCGTTTTACTGCTGAATGGTAGCCGGCTGTGTGGACAGGCTGTATTTTACTTATCCATTTGCCGGTTTATGGACATCGGGGCTGTGTCCGCTTTTCGGCTATCATAAAAAGTGCCGCTGACTCTCCACGTCCGAGTTTCTTGCAGATGTACGGTTCCATGTCACCTGGGTAGGCACCGAGGAATGGGATTACTAGGTCGTTTGGTAGCTGTATGCGTCACCTTTTGAGGGCTGCCGGACTGCTTACGTTGTCTTACTTTTGTGTGAACTTCATAACCCACCCCCACCTAAGAAAGAAAGATGAATAAGGGAGAAAATGCTGTTATCCTGATGGTTGCTACACAGAATGTTCCCGGAACGTCCATCCGGAGGCTGCTAGCACACAGATGAGTCAGCCCGGATCCCTCAGGAGCGAAAGGCCGGGTCCTGACCGGGAGAATCGCTCCTTTAGACTACGCAGCTCTTGAGAATCTGATTTTTTCTTTCTCAACAGTTCTACACGTAACCACCAGCATAAATGTTTTCCCATTCCTTTGAAACAGTGCTCTGACACACTACACTGTCATCTTCGCTCATCTCTGAATTTCCACCAAAATGCTGGCTTTTATGAGATACTCTCATGGAAGAAAAGTAACGTGTGAGATATAAATTTTCACTGAACGTCTTTTTGCTGACTGCCTTACTCTTACCGCTGGGAACTAACCGCCCAGCTGACTTTTTTTTCCATTTAAAAGCCACTTGATTCTCTCCCTGGCTCTCTTAAGTCATACTGAGCTGACTTCACTCCTGTCCGTGTCACCTCATCATTTATGACAATCAGAAAAAGGACCTGCAGAAGTGTCCCCATACCCAACAGCCTGGAAACGACGATTTGCCTGAGCTGAAATTAACATCGGTTCAGTAGAAATCCACAGTGAAATGCAAGATTTTAAAAATATGCCTTCCTTTTAGAAACTCAGACAGTGAGTTTTCGACAGATGGAGGACCACGGGCCTCAGTTAGAGGGGAACCATTTGATGCAGGGGCTGGCTCAGAACTGCAGCTTCCCACGCTGGGGATTTGAACAGTGAGCAGTTTTTACAGACCATCGTATTTGGTTTCTCTAACTCATAACTAATTATATGCCTACTTCATTGTACACCTCATTTTTCAAATTTCTCAGCATTTCCCAAATCCATATAGCTGCTTCTATAGAATAAGCCAAAACATCAACTCAGATATATATATGCCTAAATTTATATATTCCACTATTTAGGGTGGAAAAAAAATTATTTTGAAAAGGAGCTTGTAAGCTAAGGCTTATAACCAAAAATGTACGTTGTTGATAAATACATAGATATATGGAGATTGTAGACACACCAAGTATAATAAATATCTTCCCATGTGCCATAACCACATCCTTAGTGATTGAGCAGAGCCTATTGTTTTTTGATCAAAAGTAAAGGGTAAAAAGTAAAACTAGTAATAATAAGAGGACAGGAGGAAACTTTTGGAGGTGATGAAAATTTATGGCATAGACTGTGGAGATGGTGTACACCTGTCTCCAAGCTCAAGCTGTATTCTTTAATTATATACAGCTTTTTGTATGTCAAAAATTAAAAGTAAAAATGTTTTAAATTAAAAAACTTTTTCACCCCCCCCCAAAAAGTAAAGAGGTCTGTGTGTATATGTATGTGTGTCTAAAATTTCAAGGTAAATGAAGCAGTCTGATAGGATTTTGGGTTAGTAATCAAAAGGACAGGGATTCTGTTGTCTTATCGACATACTAAAGCAAGTGAATTTATGTCCCAGGTTCCCTCACCTCATTTCTTACCATCCCTCACATGCGCCCCCCACTCCCGCCTCCTCAAATCACGATGCTTGTGCTTCTCCTAACCTGACAGCCCCCCCCCCCCCCGTCTCATTCACCTGGCCTCGGTCCCGCAGCCCTGGCTTAGTCCTGCCGGTACTCCACAAAATGCCGACCGAATCGATGAGATGTCTCAGAGAAAACATATTGTCATTGTCACAATCAATACATTTCTCTAGCTCAAGACACTGAGATAACGAGGTGCCAAGTCACTAAGAGATCTACATTAAAAGAGCCACGATAATAAAATGACACACACACACACACAAAGCTAGAGGCGTGCGGAGAGAGTCTGGGTGTGGGAACAGTCGGGGGCCCTTACGGGCAGGCGGAAGTGCATGTCACATGGGTTCCACCCACAGGCATTCTAGATTGCTCACTGGACCCAACGCAAAACCCGGTGACAAGGAAATGACTTCACAAAGGAGAGAACTCTCAGTCCTGGGGTGGAGGGTTTTATGGTGATCGGGGAAATTGTGAGAAGTACAGCCCAGCAAGCTCTGCCCAGGAGCCCCGCGTTTCATCACCCCGTGACTCGGTTTTGCCTTAGTAGCTTTTTATGGACATTTCCTGGAGGATAACAGCAGGACACAGACAACCCTGAAGGGTCCAGGGAGGGCCGACGGAGTGAACTGTCGCTGCTGTCAGCTCCCGTAGTAATCTGTAAAAAGCACTTTGGACTCCGCTCTGGTTATTTTATGTTTCCTGATGGGTTATTTCTTGAAATGCTTACGGCCACTTTCAAATCCAATAAAAGCACATCAAACAGCGTCTCGCTTTTCGTTAGGGAGGACGGAGGTGACGGTCAGGTCCTCGCTGGCCACGCTGCTGTCCGCAGTGACAGTGCAGCTCTCGGGCCTGTGTCAGAACCACACGTCCCCTACTTGCTGTCTGCGAGTCTGAGACGGGTCCGCCTCGCAGGCTGGGCTTGCCACACCGAGCGGTTAAGCCCATCGGTAGGATGCACGGTGTGGAAACGGCAGTAAATGCTTCAAGACTCGGTGTGATGGACGTGGTTTCAGCCACTCTGCTCGGGAGCACCGCACCCTGTGCCTGGCCCTGGGAGGCAGAGCCGGGGGAGGTGAGGAAACACGCCCTTCCCCGCTTCCGAGGGGGGCGGCAGCCCCGAGCTGTCCTGACAAGAGCGGTTCTGACAACGCGAAGACCCTGCCTTGGACACGCAGAGGACATGGCCACATCCTGCCCTCCTCCCACACAGAGGAGCCTCTTCCTCTAGTCTGGTCCCCCTGCCCTGCTGGCGACGGGGGAGGAGCCACACCCGGACTCCCGCCAGAGTTTCCCGTCCCATCTTAGAATGACAGCCGGCCACGGGAGCGCAGGAAGTACACACATCCTCCCGCACGACGAGATGCGGCTAAGGAAACGATACCATTTTTCAAATGTGCGACGTCTGTAGACGTCTCATCGGCAAATCCATGGCCACATACGGCAAGAACTAAGCGACTTGGCTTCTTTTTTCCCTCTGAAGGACACACTTACATATCCAGGGCCATCAGATTCTGAGAGTCCGTGTAAACATCCACGGGGCGTTATCTTTTTACTTCTGTGCCCAGCTAGAAACACTCAGGTCCTGGAGACAGCTCTCAGGAGAAACAGAGATGAGGACCGGTGTAAGGTGCCAGCTGGGACCTCCTGTGCTGCCAGCCTCCTCCCTGCATCTGCCCTGCATCCTCCCCTGCATCCTCCCTGCATCCTCCTTGCACCCTCCCTGCATCCTCCGAGCATCCTCCCTGCATCCTCCCTGCATCCTCCTTGCACCCTCCCTGCATCCTCCGAGCATCCTCCCTGCATCCTCCCTGCATCCTCCAGCAATCTCCCCTGCATCCTCCCTGCATCCTCCCTGCATCCGGCGCCTCCTGGGCAGCCTGCTGAGCGCCAGGCTGTGGGTTCAGAGGCAGAGGATGAAATCCTAGCAGCTCACTGCTCGCTCAGGACTGCATTCAACCGACCTCAGGCTACAGACTTCACCTGGAGTCTGGAGAGTGCCAATAATAATAACAGCTTCCGAGCTCATGGGTCGTTTTCATGGGCGGGACGGCTCCCGCCCCTTTTCTGGTTTCATTTTCTTGACCGCATGGATCCCTGTCAATTTACCCGAGTACTTGTTTATTTTCTGCGCGTGGCGCCCCCTCTGCGGCCTCCGTGCGGGGCTGCGCCCCGGTGTCTGGGGCGGCGCTGGCACCGAGGGGACGAAGGCGCAGGGGACGCCGCGGGTCGCCGCTGCCCACCGCGGCGGCGTGCGGCGCCGGCCACGTCCCCGCACATCTTGGCGCGAGCTCCAGCCTCCGCCGCACACGGCTTCCTGCGGGGGCTGCCACCGGCCGCGTGGCCTCGTCGCCCGCGGGCCTGCTGAAGCCGCGCGAGGTCCCGGATGGAGGGCCCCAGCCGTGCGGACGGCCGCCAGCAGGTGGCGCTCTGTCCCGCGGCGAGGTCGCCTCGCCGCCCAGGTGACGCCGCGATTAATCATAAGGCTGCAGTGAGACGGACAGCAGAGCTGGGACGACAGGACAGTCCTACTGATGGCTCTGCAGCTCTCTCCCCTTCCGGGACACCGCGCCCCACTCCCCGCTGCCGGCTCCTCGGTTCCTGTAGAATTTAACCAGTGTTCGATGACCTTGACCTTACGGAAGACAGGCTGGCCCTCCGGCAGGGAGGCATTTGTGCCAACTTCTATGCTTGAAGTCCAGTTTTTCTTATTTTCTCCATTCATTCACTCACTCGTTCGTGTATTCGTCAGACCGTCCCTGCGGACCTGCCACCAGTGGCGAGAACAGAGTCTGGGGGCGACGCCCCCCCCCCCC